>UESW01004058.1:854400-909709 GCA_900491605.1 Calamus simplicifolius | reverse complement strand
TTTTTTGAATGCATATACTCAAAGTTTTTGTTATCATCAAAAAGGGGGAGATTGTTGACCCAATTGATGATTTTGATGATTAACAAAACTATTTGAGTATAACAATTGAAGGCTCTAATGATTTTGATTAAGTTTTTCAGATTATAAGTCGATTGAATGATCAAAATCAGGAGTTAAATCTTGTTCTGGATCGAATCTAATGTCTAGGTAAGATTGCAGACATTAGAGTCGACTCCGAGAATCACAGAGCCGACTCCAGTATCTGGCACGGAAGTTAGAGTCGACTCCGAGACTGTTAGAGCCGACTCCAATAGAAAAGATAGAACGTTAATTTTTCTGGCCCCGACTTAGAGTCGACTCCGGGTCTGTTAGAGTCGACTCCAAAAAGTTTCTTGTCGACCCCAGAAAAGTCAGAGACGACTCCAGAATTAACGGATTAAAGTGTTTCGAGTTAGAGCCGACTCCAGAAAAGTTAGAGTCGACTCCAACCCACCTGGAACGAAAAATCAAATTGCCAGATCAGCTCTAACGGTAATATTTCTATTTTACTTTATTTCTAACGGATATATTTTGTTGCAAGGTACACTCCAACGGATAGTTTTCTTCCAAAAATGGTTTGAAAGAAATCTATAAAAAGGGAAGACTATCATTCAAAAAAGAACGGAAAAAAAAGAAGAAAACGGAAATAGAGAAATCCCAATTCAAAAATCCAAAAAAGAGAGAGCCTGAATCTCAAGAGAAAAACCTTCTAGCTCAAATCCACTCCACTCCAAAAAGCTCAAGAGGAATCCAAGGCATTCAAATCAAAGTTTTGGTGGATTTCCCAAATTGGAGAAAGAGGATCAGTTTCTTGCTTTTCAATCCTTCTCAACTGCTTCAACTGTGAAGAATCGGAGCTGAGGCTTGATTCAATCTAGCAAGGAGAAGAAGAAAAGAAGAAAAGAAGAAAAGCTCAAAAGCCAACCAACTACAAATCAGGCTTTTCTAAACCTTGTTCATTTACTTGATTATTTGCTCATTGAGGAGCTGTGTACTTGAAAAATAATATTTCTTTTGTTTGTGTCTAGTTCAATCTGGGGGATTGAACTAGTGGAGGTAGTCTTACCTCGGTACAAGCTTGGTATAGCTTGTGTTAGGGTTTTTGTGCTGGTGAGCCCGGAAAACCGGCTGGGTTCGTTGTGATCCCGGAAAACAACAAGTTTGAGTTGTGAGCTTGTAAAACAACTCGCTGTAATCAAGGAAGATTATAGTGTGGACCCAAGTGAATCTTGGGAGTGGACGTAGGTGTTGGATACACCGAACCACTATAAAATCTTTGTGTTTGCCGTGTCTCCTTTATCTCTATCTCTATCTCTATCTTATTGATTGTATTTTATTTTGCATCTGCATTCACTTTCACTCACACTAAGCAAACAAATATTTTAAAAGGTTTAAATTTTTTAAAGAACCCAATTCACCCCCCCTCTTGGGTTGTCATCTGGGCCAACAGAGGTGTCGGCCTTGGAGGTGTCGGCCTTGGAGCTCTCGGTCATGGAGCTGTCGGCCTTGGAGGTGTCGGCCTTGGAGCTCTCGGTCATGGAGCTGTCGGCCTTGAAGGTGTCGGCCTTGGAGCTGTTGTCCTTGGAGGTGTCGGCCTTAGAGCTCTCGGCCATGGAGCTGTCGGCCTTGGAGCTCTTGGCCAAGGAGCTGTTGGGTGCGCGTGGCTTTGAGGCCATAAACGCTACCGTGGCCGAAGGGCCCTTTGGAGGCCAAAGGGGGGCTCCGTCGGTTTCCTTCCTTCACAGTTCTCTAACGGCATTGGATCAGTCACATCAGATGACCCCTCGCCCCTGAGACAAAGCGGGTCCACCCCAGCAAGGCGAAAGGGGCGTTACCTCAAGTGGCTGATCCTTGCCTGATGCAGGGCTTCATGCCTGGCTGGTGCAGGGCTTTATCCGCCGACGGGTGTCGGGCTTCATGCCTGGTTGGGGAAGGGCTTTAGGTGCCGACGGGTGTCGGGCTTCATGCCTGGCTGGCCCAGGGCTTTTGTGCCGACCGTGGTCGGGCTTCATGCCTGGCTGGTGCAGAGCTTTATCCACCGATGGGTGTTAGGCTTCATGCCTAGCTGGTGCAGGGCTTTAGGTGCCGACGGGTGTCGGACTTCTTGCCTGGCTGGCCCAGGGCTTTTTGTGCCGACCAAGGTCGGGCTTCATGCCTGACTGGTGCAGGGCTTTATCCGCCGATGGGTGTCGGGCTTCATGCCTGGCTGGTGTAGGGCTTTAGGTGCCGACGGGTGTCGGGCTTCATGCCTGGCTAGCCCAGGGCTTTTTTTGCCGACCGGGGTCGGGCTTCATGCCTGGCTGGTGCAGGGCTTTATCCGTCGATGGGTGTTGGGCTTCATACCTGGCTGGTGCAGAGCTTTAGGTGCCGACGGGTGTCGGGCTTCATGCCTGGATGGCCTAGGGCTTTTTGTGCCGACCGGGGTCGGGCTTCATGCCTGGCTGGTGCAGGGCTTTATCCGCCGACAGGTGTCGGGCTTCATGCCTGGCTAGTGCAGGGCTTTAGGTGCCGACGGGTGTCGGGCTTCATGCTTGGCTGGTGCAGGGCTTTAGGTGCCGACGGGTATCGGGCTTCATGCCTGGCTAGCCCAGGGCTTTTTGTGCCGACCGGGGTCGGGCTTCATGCCTGGCTGGTGCAGGGCTTTATCCGCCGATGGGTGTCGGGCTTCATGCCTGGCTGGTGCAGGGCTTTAGGTATCGACGGGTGTCAGGCTTCATGCCTGGCTGGTGCAGGGCTTTAGGTGCCGACGGGTGTCGGGCTTCATGCCTGGCTGGCCAGGGCTTTTTGTGCTGACTGGGGTCGGGCTTCATGCCTGGCTGGTGCAGGGTTTTATCCGCCGATGGGTGTCGGGCTTCATGCCTGGCTGGTGCAGGGCTTTAGGTGCCGACGGGTGTTGGGCTTCATGCCTGGCCAGGGCTTTTGTGCCGATCGGGGTCGGGCTTCATGCCTGGCTGGCCCAGGGCTTTTTGTGCCATCCGGGGTCGGGCTTCAGGTGCCAACGGATGTCGGGCTTTTGTTGCCGAGGCAAAGTTGAGGACGTTGGGTGCCTTTTGAACCCCGAAGGGCAACCTGAGAGTTGAGAGTCATCAGGAGCCTTTTTAACCGCGAAGGGCGACCTGAGAGTTGAGAGTCGTCATGAGCCTTTTTAACCCCGAAGGGCGACCTGAGAGTTGAGAGTCGTTAGGAGCCTTTTTAATCGAGCTGGCCTCGGGCTTTAGCACCGATGGTACATCGGGTTTTGAGTCCCGATCGGAGTCGGGCTTTTTGGATCCGATGGTACACCGGTCTTCGGTACCAATGGTACATTGGGCTTCTGGGATGCCAACGCGAGGTTGGTCTTCCCTGTGTTGATGCAAGGTAGATCTTCTCTACATGACATTTTTTAAGTATTAATGAGCACCGGGTGAGCTGAGATCTCTTTAAGCCTTCGATAGTGTAGAGAGGTCACCGTCTTCCTTCTGGGGCCTGCAAGAAAAGTCCCAGACCGGTGGTTCCGGCGGGGACCCTCCGACGCTCAAGTCAGCGATCTGGAGAACAGGGATTTTTTAATGAAAGAGTAGAGATTGAGTCCTTTTTTTCTTTCTCGTTGTGAGTCGGGGTCTCTATATACCTGTTCGGGGGTCCCTCTTACCCTTTGTTCGCAACAGTTGAATCCTCTCGGATGGTTGGCAGTTTTCCATCTTTTGACGTGCCACAAAGGATGCGTAGTGGGGCCGAACGTGGGGGGTCATGCCTGCCGTTAGTGGCGTCAGGGGGGAGCACATCCACCGCGCGCGTAGCCGGGCGTGCTCGTGGCGACGTGGTCCGTCATTCTTGATGGAAGTGGACCACGTAGCTTGAACGTGGGTGATTGTCGCCAGGAGCCGACGCCGAGATCGGGATGGGCGCTGGCCGACACGGATGTCGAGATGGGCTATGGCCGATGCTGAGATCGAGATGGGCCCTGGCTGACACGGATGTCGAGATGGGCCATGGCTGACGTTGAGGTCGGGATGGGCCCTGGCTGACACGGATGTCGAGATGGGCCATGGCCGATGCTGAGGTCGGGATGGGCCCTGGCCGACATGGATGTCGAGATGGGCTATGGCCGACGCCGAGGTCGGGATGGGCCCAGGCCGACACAGATGTCGAGATGGGCGATGGACGATGCCGAGGTCGGGACCGAGGCTTAAACTGACTGCGGCCGATGCGGAGGTCGAGACGGGCCGCAACCGACACGAAAGTCGGGACAAGCCATGTCAAGCCCATTTGCCAAGGAATTGGCTCGCATGTTCTTTGACCCGATGGAGCTGTCGGCCTTGGAGGTGTCAGTCTTGGAGGTGTTGGCCTTAGAGCTCTCGGCGTTGGAGCTGTCGGCCTTGGAGCTCTCGGGTGCGCGTGGCTATAAACGCTACCGTGGCCGAAGGGCCCTTTAGAGGCCAAAGCGGGGGCTCCGTCGGTTTCCTTCATGGTTCTCTAACGGCGTTGGATCAGCCACATCAGATGCCCCCTTGCCCCTAAGACGAAGCGGGCCCACCCCAGCAAGGCGAAAGGGGCGTTACCTCCTAAGTGGCTGATCCCCACCTGACTTTGGGTCTTCAACTTTTGACATGATGTTTGGATGTGGGTCCCCATCCACATGCCATGGAGGCAGAGAGCCAATGAGGCCGCAATGAAACTCCCGATTAGTCGTCGACCGCTGATATAGAATTGAGGGTGTTGAGGCTGTAACGAAGCCGTTGAGGCAAAGTTAAGGTCATTGAGAGCCTTTTGAATCCCGGAGGATGACCCGGGAGTCGCTGGGATTCGAACATGCTCGGGAGCCTTTAACCTCGGAGGGTGGCCAGAGAGTTGAGAGTCGTCAGGTGCCTTTTTCTTTAAAGAAATTGGTCTCCTTCTGCATAGTTGATGACCTGCCCCACAAGGAACCGTGATGATCGAAGGCGGGGGGGGGGGGGGGGGGGGGGAACCAGTGCTGAAATCCAAGGGCAGCTGGACTGGAATTCGCAGGAGGTCCTGGGCTTGGATTGCCGACGCAGAGCCGGGCTTGAGAGGGGAGACTCGGGCTTGAGTGTGCCGACGCGGAGCGGGGCTCGAGTGTGCCGATGCGGAGCCGATCTTTGGTGCCGACGCAGAGCCAGTCCTTAGTTGCCAGTGCGGAACCAGTCTTTTTGTGCCGACGCGGAGCCAGTCTTAAGTTGCCGGTGTGGAACCGGTCTTTTTTGCTAACGCGGAGCCAGTCTTAAGTTGCCGGTGCGGAACCGGTCTTTTTTGCCGACACGGAGCCGGTCTTTGGTTGCCGGTACGGAACCGATCTTTTTTGCCGATGCGGAGCCGGTCTTTGGTGCCGACGTGGAGCCGGTCTTTGGTGCTGACGCGGATCCGGTCTTTAGTTGCCGGTGCGGAACCGGTCTTTAGTTGCCGATGCGGAACCAGTCTTTTTGTGCCGACACGGAGCCGGTCTTAAGTTGCTGGTGCGGAACCGGTCTTATTTGCCAACGCGGAGCCGGTCTTTGGTTGCCGGTGCGGAACCGGTCTTTTTTGCCGATGCGGAGCCAGTCTTTGGTGCTGACGTGGAGCCGGTCTTAAGTTGCCGGTATGGAACCGATCTTTTTTGCCAACGCGGAGCCGATCTTTGGTGCCGACGTGGAGCCGGTCTTAAGTTGCCGGTGCGGAACCGGTCTTTTTTCCCGATGCGGAGCCGGTCTTTGGTTGCCGGTGCGGAACCGATCTTTTTTACCGACGCGGAGCCGGTCTTAAGTTGCCGGTGCGGAACCGGTCTTTTTGCCGACGCGGAGCCGATCTTTGGTTGCCGGTGCGGAACCGGTCTTTTTTGCCGACGCAGAGCCGGTCTTTGGTGCCGATGCGGAGCTGGTCTTAAGTTGCCGGTGCGGAACCGGTCTTTTTTGCTGACACGGAACCGGTCTTTTTTGCCGATGCAGAGCCGGTCTTTGGTTACTGGTGCAGAACCGGTCTTTTTTGCCGATGTGGAGCTGGTCTTTGGTTGCCGGTGCGGAACCGGTCTTTTTTGCCTACGCGGAGCCGGTCTTTGGTGCCGACGCGGAGCCGATCTTAAGTTGCCAGTGCGGAACCGATCTTTTTTGCTGATGCGGAGCCGGTCTTTGGTGCCGACGCGGAGCTAGTCTTTAGCTGTCGGTGCGGAACCGGTCTTTAGTTGCCGGTGCGGAACCGGTCTTTTGTGCCGATGCAGAGCCGGTCTTAAGTTGCCGGTGCGGAACCGGTCTTTTTCGTCGTAAGTTGTCCGCGTTCCACGTGCGGGGGAGAAGCTTCCCATCTATCCCTTCCACTTTGTTCACTCTGTGATGGAGCACTTCCATGACGCGATAAGGTCCTTCCCATTCTGGTGCCAGCTTGCCTCCTTCCATCGACTTTTCGAGCTGCTGCTCGCCCCCCATGAGATCATGCTATTATTTTTTCTGTTGGGGCATTGTTGATGCCAGTCTGAGGCGCTGGAGGTGCCGACGTACCCGGGGCAGTGGAATTTCTTCGAACGAACTTGCCCAAGTGACCCTGCTGGACAAGCTCTTCAAAGGCCATCTTCAAATGGCGGCAGTCTTCAGTGTCATGTCCATAGTCTCGGTGATACCGGCAGTAAAGCTCTTTGTTACGGGGGTTTACTGACTTTAGGGGACATGGGCATTGAGAGTAAGGCTCCTCCTCAATCTCTAGTAGGATGTGGGAGATCGGAGCCATGAGAGGAGTAAACTGCTCCTTAGGAACCAGCGCTTGGGGCCGGTGGTCAAAGCGACGGGGTGGTTCGGGCTGCCTGGATCGTCCTGCAGCTGGTTCCGTGGGTGTCGGCTTCTTATTGAAACTCTTGTCGGCTTCCCTTCTGGATGAGTCAGCCTCATCGGCACGGATGTACTTCTGAGCCCGACTTAGCAACTCGGCATAGGAGCCGGGAGGCTTTTTGTCCAGAGAATATGCAAATCTGGAGGGGCGAAGTCCTCGCTTCAATGCTAGGGTAGCGACAGAATCTTTCAAGTTATAGACTTCAAGCGCGGCCTCCTTAAATCGAGCTACAAAGTCCTTCAAGGTCTCGCCGCTCCTTTGTTGGACAGCAAACAAGCTATCGGCGACTCGAGGGATCTTTCGGCATGCATCAAAGTGAGCCAGGAAAGACCGCTCAAGTTGCCTAAATGAATTGATACTGCGGGGCAGCAGACGAGAATACCATGCACGCGCCGCTTTCCGTAGTGTGGCTGGAAAAGCAACACACAGAAGAGAGTTCGTCGCCCCTTGGACTTGCATGAGGACCTTATAGCTCTCCAAGTGGTCCAGAGGGTCCGTCGTACCGTCGTAGGGGTCCAGCTGGGGAAGACGGAACCGAGGCGGAACCGGCTCCTCCATGATGTGGCGGGAGAGCGGAGGACGATGGTCGTATATCACCTTGTGAGGATTGGCGATTAGACGACTGAGCTCTTCCAACCGCTGATGATATTCATCGAGCCGCCGCTCAGCACAACAAGTGTCTCTCCTGTTGATGTCGTCTTTAGAAGAGTCAGAGGATGAAGATGGGGAGGCACGGCGATGTGCAGAGTGCACCTGCCGTGGCTCTTTCTCATTGTGTTGCCGGCGAAGATAGTTAGAATGATGAGAGCGGGATCATCGTCGTTTCAAGGTTTCTCGACAGTGCGGCCTCTGGGATGAGTAATGGGAGGCTTCCGAGGGAGTTCTACCCTGATGAGGCCGGCTAGCATCATGGCCTTCCTCACGGAACAAAGGGGGTTGTGGTGGTTCAGGTACGGCAGTGAAGTAGTGCTCTTGTAACCTTTGCACTACGGTTACCATATCTTGTACTTGACGAGCCAGGGCGTCGAGCCGATCGACCTGGCCAACCGAAGGTGGTGGAGGCGGAACATGGAGGTTATCCTCTGATTGTTTAGCCTGTAGGACACGCTCCGCAGCATGGCTGGTGGAAACTTCCTGAGCTCGCGTTGTCACCATCGTTTTCCTTGCAGAATTAACGGAGTCGCAGGGAGAGTGCATTGCCTGTGCCCCTACCTCGCGCGCCAATCTGTTGCTGCCAAATCACTTGCGATGAGCGCCGGGTGAGATGAGATCTCTGCATGCCTTCGATAGTGTAGAGAGGTCACCGTCTTCCTTCTGGGGCCTGCAAGAAAAGTCCCGGACCGGTCGTTCCGGCGGGGACCCTCCGATGCTCAAGTCAGCGATCTGGAGAACAGGGATTTTTTAATGAAAGAGTAGAGATTGAGTCCTCTTTTCCTTCCTCATTGTGAGTCGGGGTCTCTATATACCTGTTCGGGGGTCCCTCTTACCCTTTGTTCGCAACAGTTGAATCCTCTCGGATGGTTGGCAGTTTTTCATCTTTTGACGTGCCGCAAAGGATGCGTAGTGGGGCCGAACGTGGGGGGTCATGCTTGCCGTTAGTGGCGTCAGGGGGGAGCACATCCACCGCGCGCGTAGCCGGGCGTGCTCATGGTGACGTGGTCCGCCATCCTCGATGGAAGTGGACCACATAGCTTGAACGTAGGTAATTGTCACCGGGAGCCGACGCCGATATCGGGATGGACGCTGGCCGACACGAATGTCGAGATGGGCCATGGCCGATGCCAAGGTCGGGATGGGCCCTGACCGACATGGATATCGAGATGGGCCATGGCCGATGCCGAGGTTGGGACCGAGGCTTAAACTGACTGCAGCCGACGCGGAGGTCGAGACGGGCCACAACCGACACGGAAGTCGGGGCAAACCATGTCAAGCCCAATTGCCAAGGAATTGGCTCGCGTGTTCTTTGACCCGATGGAGCTGTCGGCCTTGGAGGTGTCGGCCTTGGAGCTCTCGGCCTTAGAGCTCTCGGCCTTGGAGCTCTCGGCCTTGGAACTGTCGGCCTTGGAGCTCTCGGCCTTGGAGCTCTCGGGTGTGCGTGGCTATAAATGCTACCGTGGCCGAAGGGCTCTTTAGAGGCCAAAGGGGGGGCTCCGTCGGTTTCCTTCATGGTTCTCTAACGGCATTGGATCAGCCACATCAAAACCCATATCCCCCACCTCAAGAAGCCGAGCTCAAGTATGCCCACAAAGAAAATTCAAGAATAAACATCACACCAACATTTGACTAGAACTTTGAAGGTGAACTTCAATGAAGTCATATCTCATGAATGATGACTTGCTGGTGCTAAATATGGACTCCAAGTCCACCATGGGCATGTAATCTATGTAATGATGTGAGGATTGTATCTCTAAATTTGTGATGTGTCCGTATTGCTTAACCCAAAGCAAAATTAAACGAATCCATGTTCCATGCCATGAAAATTAATAAGATGAATAACAATCTGAACAACAACTTGCTTATCCTGGATTCTTGCTCTGAGGCCACCACTGACAAGGGATCTATGCATTTTTTTTTCCCATTCTTTCTCTTTCTTCTATTTCTTCTTTCGACTCAGGATGGGAGTAGGAGCGTGAAACCCCTATTTCTCCTGCGGCGCCACCCGCATGCAAAATGCGGGCGACTTTCGTTGGTCAAAAAGGGGGGCGCATCGGCTCCCCTTTTCACATGAGCATAGGGGAGGGCTGGTCCTCCCCTCACCACTATAAATAGGGCTCTCCACCGTGCCATACCCCCCCCCCCCCCCCACCTGTGCTACCTTCTCCACTTCCCCCTGCATCGGTAAGCCCCTCCCTCCACTACCTCAATGAGAGAGAGAGAGAGAGGGAGGGAGATCAAGAGAGGAGCAGCGTTCGGCTGCTCCTCTCATGATTGAACCGGCTATGAAGTGCCCAGCCGCTCGAGGCGACCGGAGAGGGAGAGGTAGACGAATGTCCGGCCACTCGAGGCAGCCGAAGTGGAGCGATGGAGGACCGCTGGGCAGCCTCCCTTTGCTGCGGAACCAAGCCAGTCCATGGCTAATTGACCAATAAGGCAAGTTATCGATCTGATTAATTCTAGAATAGAACTAGACATCCATGATGCTATATCTAGTATTTGTTTCCAACTTGTATGGATAAATTGATTACAATAAAGTATAGTAATACGAATAAGCCCTCCTCAAATGTATCTTAGTGATGATTCTTGTCCTTAATACTAGTGTTTGCTGATTCCTAATTTAGAATTTGGCTTGCAGAGCTGCGCTGCTTTGCTTTCTGTTTAAGAAAATAGAAAAAAGGAAATGACTTTCACGCCTCCAAACTTGCCTATTTGACATCATAACTCCCCCCATCTTTAAAAGTTTCTACGTAGTTCTCTAAGCAATATTTTATCAAGAATTTGGCCCCCTCCATCCATCTCTCCATTGACACTACTGATGAACAAGTTTAAGCAGCATTGCCTGCAGCTTTTCTGAATGATCTCTACCCTCTATGTCTTCTCTTTCATTCACTAAGTTTCTCTTTTGTAACCTCCATGTGCCTTCACCTCTACTACCTTTATTTCACAACCAATCACTCCTTTCCCTTCTCCTCTAAGAAGATCATCTGTATGGCCGCAGCGCTGCATTGGGCCCCTTGCTTGCATGATGTCCTGCTCCATGCCATCCAACACAATCTCTCAAGCCTTTGCCCCCATCTTCGCCCCATGACTTCGATATACCCTACCTCCATGACACTAAATTACTAGAATCAACATCATTGCAACCACTATCACTACCATCACTATGACCATCCAACATTTCTATAAGCACTACTTGTTGGGCCTGGTGTGGTGCTATTAAGGCCCAGGTGGGCTAACTTGTATTGGGCTGGGTTTGAGTCCATGGGTTGAGATTAAATCAAGTCACGGGTGTACACGGGCTTGGGGATTAGTTTAATCTCATTGGGTTAGTCCATGGGAGTTTTTTGTTTGTTGAGTCTGGGCCTGGCCCACTTCGTGGATGTATTTAAACTCTAGTCTCTAGGGTTTGGATGGAAGAGAGAACAGATTCTTTTCTCCCAGAAAATCCCTTCTCTCATCACAGGGCGGCAGCCCTTTCTTTCTCCTCCCCATCTTCCTCCTTTTCAAGAAGTAAACCTAACAGGATTAGAAATCCTTAATTCTAGTTCTTATTGAACGGGGAATCCCATTGCTATTCATCAAGGTCTAAACCTAACAGGATTAGAAATCCTTAGTTCTAGTTCTTGTTGAACGGGGAATCCCATTGCTATTCATCAAGGTCTAAACCTAACAAGATTAGAAATCCTTAGTTCTAGTTCTTGTTCAACGGGGAATCCCATTGCTGTTCATCAATGACTAAACCCTAACAAGTGGTATCAGAGCCTGGTTCAAGGAGTAATCTGGAGGCCTTCAAGGAGTTGAAATAATTTCAACAAAATCTCGTCAAGGTACTTCTCTATTTTATAAAATTTATTTTTGTGCTATTTTTTGAAATTGGCCATGGGGAGTAGCATAAAAATAGAGGTTGAGAAGTTTGATGGGAAGGGAAGTTTCTCCATGTGGAAAGTCCGGGTAGAGGACCTCCTTGTGCAGCAGGGTTTAGATTTGGCTTTGGAGGAAAGGCCAGATGGGATGACAGACAAGCAGTGGATTTCATTGGAGAAGAAGACATGTTCAATGATCAGGGGCTGTCTGGCGGATTCAGTCCTCTATTCAGTGCTGGAGGAGAAGACCCCGAAGGGACTCTGGACGAAGTTGCACACCCTCTATATGGGAAAGAATATGTGCAACAAGTTGATGTTGAAGAAGCGCCTCTACAGCCTTCGAATGTCAGAAGGTGGAGATGTGCTGGGTCACATCCAGATATTCGACCAGATGAGCAATGAACTTCTGAATGTCGGGGTCAAGATGGAGGAAGAAGATAAAGCACTTCTGCTTTTATGTTCAATGCCCACGTCTTATGACTCATTGGTCACAACACTGCTCTATGGGAAGGAGACATTAATTTATGAAGATATTGTCTCGGTGCTTCGGACGAATGAGCAGAGGGAGAAGATGACCAAGGAAGCTGTTCCCCAGGAGGGTCTATCAGTTGGGGAAAGGACAGGCAGAGGTAGGGGCAGGGACAGAAGTAAGTCTGGAGGACGATCAAAGTCCAGGAAAGGCAAGAGAGAGCTGAAGTGCTATAAGTGTGGAGAGGTAGGACATTTTAAGAAGAATTGTCCTAAGTGGAAAAATCAGAAGGGAGAAAAAGGAGGATCTGAGTCAGTGAGTACAGTTGCAGATCAGGAGGTGGAGGATGATCTCTTGGTTGTATCAGATGATCACAGGCACAGCACAGAGATGTGGACCTTGGATTCAGCCTGTTCTCATCATTACACTCCCAACCGGTCGTGGTTCAGTACTTACATAGAGGTTGAGGAGGGGAATGTGACTCTTGGAGATAATCACCCTTGCAAGGTGGCAGGTATTGGCACAGTGAGGGTGAGGATGTTTGATGGTATAGTGCGCACTCTTACCAGTGTGAAGCATGTCCCAGAACTCAAGAAGAATCTGGTATCACTGGGGTACTTGGAGCGGACTGGATACAGCTTCAGCAGTCGTGCCAGGAGTGGAGTTCTGAACATCTCCAATGGAGCCATGGTGGTGATGAGAGGGGAGGCTGGAAAATAATCTATACAAGATGGAGGGCTCTGTGATGACTGTGAAATCTGAGGTGGCAGCTGTGGAGCAAGATCCCCGGGATGTGTACAGGATGTGGCATTACCGCCTGGGCCACATGGAAGACAAGGGGATGAAAGAACTGAGCAAGAGAGGTCTGCTTCCAGACTTGAGTAGCGGAGATATGGAGATCTGTGAGCCTTGTCAGATGGGAAAGCAGAGGAGAGTACAGTTCTCAGTCAGCACAGCTAGGAGTGCTGAACCCCTGGAGTTAGTACACACAGATGTCTGGGGACCAGCCCCAGTTTCTGCAAGGAATGGGGCCAGATACTTTATGACCCTGATAGATGATTTCTCAAGGAAGCTGTGGATCTACTTTATGAAGGAGAAATCAGAGGTCTTCACCAAGTTCAAAATCTGGAAGGCTGAGGTGGAGAAGGAGTAGGGTAAAAGTGTGAAGTGTCTGAGGTCTGATAATGGCGGGGAATACACCAGCAGGGAGTTCCAGATTTTTTGTGAGGAGTGGGGCATCAGAAGGCACTTCTCGGTGATGGGAACTCCTCAACAGAATGGGGTGGCTGAGAGGATGAACAGAACACTATTGGAAAAGGCAAGATGCTTAAGGCTGCAGGCAGGGCTTCCAAAGATGTTCTGGGTTGACGGAGTAGATGCAGCTAGCTACTTGGTCAATCGGTCACCGCACACCAGGTTAGATGGAGACATTCCAGAGGAGATATGGTCTGGAAGGAAGACAAGCCTAAACCATCTAAGGGTGTTTGGATGCACAGCATATGTGCATGTTGGAGCTGGGGAGCGGAGTAAGTTGGATGCCAGGTCTAAGAAGATGGTGTTCCTAGGCTACCCGCGAGGAGTCAAGGGGTATCGGATATGGGACCCCTTGGAGAAGAAGGTTGTCATCAGCAGAGATGTAACCTTTGATGAGAGCTCAATCCTCCAGAACAGAAGTGGCATGGATGCACAGCAGGGACTACAGGAGGTAGAACACGGTAACACTAGTCAGACAACCTCCTATACAGTTGTGCCATTTGCTAGTGGACCAGGAGGATTTGAGATTCAGGTGGAGAGGACTGACAGAGGGGGTAGAAGCCAGGGAGTTCAGCAGGATGCAGCTGGACAGGGGACTGATACTGGGATCGCACAGCAAAGGCCCAGGAGGAACGTGCGACCACCAGTTCGATACGGCTTTGAGGATTCGTTGTCATATGCCCTGGTGACAGCGAATGGAGACCCTTTCACCTATGAGGAGGCTATGGAAAGTCAGGATAGAGATAGGTGGATCCATGCTATGGCAGAGGAAATGCAGTCTCTTCACAGCAATAATACGTGGCAGGTGGTCCAGCTGCCACAAGGAAAGAAACCCATTGGTTGTAAATGGGTTTATCAGCGCAAGGAAGGAGCTTCAGAACAAGAGGGTATCAGGTATAAGGCAAGACTAGTGGCCAAAGGATACTCTCAGAAAGAAGGCATCGATTATGGTGAGATATTTTCTCCAGTTGTCAGGCACACTTCCATCAGACTATTATTGAGTATTGTAGCAGCTCAGGACTTGGAGCTGGAGCAGATGGATGTGAAGACAGCATTCCTCCATGGTCATTTGGAGGAGAGCATCTACATGGAGCAGCCACCAGGGTTTAGAGAACCAAGATCAGATGGGAAAGTCTGTTTGCTGAAGAAATCTCTGTATGGGCTGAAGCAGTCACCGAGGCAGTGGTACAAGAGATTTGATACTTATGTTAGGAGCATTGGACTTTCCAGGTGTGAGTATGATTCTTGTGTGTATGTTAAATCTTTGGATGATGGGTCTAGGATGTACTTACTCTTGTATGTAGATGACATGCTGATAGCATGCAAGAGTGAGAAGGCTGTACAGGAACTGAAGATAGCTTTGTCTCGGGAGTTTGAGATGAAGGATCTGGGGCCAGCCAGGAAGATCCTAGGGATGGAAATCATCAGAGATAGATCCAAAGGTGTGCTGCATCTGAGTCAGGATGGCTACATTAAAAGGATTCTGGAGCGATATGGGATGAAGGATGCCAAACCGACAGCACTACCTTTGGCAGCACATTTTTCTTTATCGAAGACCATGTCACCACAGACTGAGGTGGAGGCTCAGGAGATGGAGAAGGTACCATATGCTTCTGGTGTTGGGAGCCTTATGTATGCCATGGTATGTTGTAGGCCAGACATAGCCCATGCAGTGAGCCAGGTGAGCAGGTTCATGGCGCAGCCTGGTAGGGAGCACTGGCGAGCACTGAAGGGAATCTTCAGGTACTTGGTAGGTACAGTTGGGGTTGGTATTTGCTATGGACAGCAAGAAGATGCTGAGAGATCCAACTTATCCAAGGAGGCTCGTGGGCAGTTATATGGGTATGTGGATGCAGACTTTGGTGGAGATGTGGACACTAGGAGATCCACAACAGGCTTTGTGTTCAGCCTGTTTGGTGGTCCAGTATCGTGGAGATCATGTCTGCAGCCCATCACAGCCTTATCTACCACGGAGGCAGAATACATAGGTATCACAGAGGCAGCAAAGGAAGCTCTTTGGCTGAAGGGCTTGATGCTGGAGATGGGACTTGATCAGAAGGTTGTCCAGGTGCATAGTGACAGCCAGAGTGCTCTGATGCTTGCGCAGAATGCAGTCTATCATGCCAGGACGAAGCACATTGACCTCAGATACCACAGGATCAGAGAGCTGGTGGAAGATGGTGAGGTGGAGCTGGTGAAGGTACACACCAAAGAAAATCCAGCAGATGCACTGACTAAAGTTCTTCCACGGGACAGTTTTCAAAAGTGTATTTCGTTGTTAAAGCTGATGGACACAGTGGACGTGCTGAGGCCTTGAAAGCACCAAGGTGGAGATTGTTGGGCCTGGTGTGGTGCTATTAAGGCCCAGGTGGGCTAACTTGTATTGGGCTGGGTTTGAGTCCATGGGTTGAGATTAAATCAAGTCACGGGTGTACACGTGCTTGGGGATTAGTTTAATCTCATTGGGTTAGTCCATTGGAGTTTTTTGTTTGTTGAGTCTGGGCCTGGCCCACTTCGTGGATGTATTTAAACTCTAGTCTCTAGGGTTTGGATGGAAGAGAGAACAGATTCTTTTCTCCCAGAAAATCCCTTCTCTCATCACAGGGCGGCAGCCCTTTCTTTCTCTTCCCCATCTTCCTCCTTTTCAAGAAGTAAACCTAACAGGATTAGAAATCCTTAATTCTAGTTCTTGTTGAACGGGGAATCCCATTGCTATTCATCAAGGTCTAAACCTAACAGGATTAGAAATCCTTAGTTCTAGTTCTTGTTGAACGGGGAATCCCATTGCTATTCATCAAGGTCTAAACCTAACAGGATTAGAAATCCTTAGTTCTAGTTCTTGTTCAACGGGGAATCCCATTGTTGTTCATCAATGACTAAACCCTAACACTACTATCACTAAATTCACCATGATCACCACCATATCCATTATCGCCATCATCATAACCACCACTACTGTTATCAACACTATTAGCATTATTATGATTAATATCATCCACTTTACCACTATCATCACTATTGCCATCATCTATGTCATCATGACCACCATTGCCATTATGATTATCATTACCAATATCATCATGACAACCATTGCTGCAAACAACCATTGTCCTTTTATAATTGTAGCCACCATAAAATCTCAATTTATGCTGATGTATTCAAAATGAACTTTAAGTGGTACACTTCAACTTGAAATACCGTCATGAGCTTTGACATTAAAATTGACATTCACTACAAGAGAAAAAAAATATTGCGATGCCCAAATGCGTCGCTAATGCATCGCTAAACATGCTATTGCGATGCAATGACGGCGTCGCTCAGATGATCGTCGCAGTCTCAATTTGTCGCAATTGCGTCGCTTCACAACGACTATCTGCGATGCAGCAATGCGTCGCAATATTGCGATGCATCGTAAATGCATCGCTAATTTTAAAATAAATATTAATTTTTAATATTATTATAAATATTGCAACGCACTTGAATGCATCATAATATTTAATAATAATATTTTAGATATAGTAGCGATGCAATTTGAGTCGCTAATGCGTCGCTAATTAAATTTTTTTAAAATATTGCGATGCTAGGTCATTGCATCGCAATATTTAATAATAATATTTTAGATATATTAGCAACGCAATGTGAATCGCTAATGCGTTGCTTATTAAATTTTTTTAAAAATATTGCAACGCCGAGTTATTGCGTCGCAATATTTAATAATAATATTTTAAAAATATTAGCAATGCAATTTCAGTCGCTAATGCATCGCTAATTATTTTTTTTAAAAAAATAAAATATTAAAAATTAAAACGGTTAATACAATTTCGTTACATTTAAATATTGATCAAAACATTCTTCACTCATATTGATCCAAACAATAATCATTCAATTTCCAAAAATAATTAATATATTAAAATTTTAAAGTTTTCATATACAAAATATAAAAATAAAAAAAAATACATCAAGAATCCATGCGATCACGTGGAGGCTGGGAACCCTGCGACAGGCGGCTAACCATATCCTGCAACTGACGCATCTGATCTCGCACGTCTGCAAGCTCCTGCTGATGGCCTTGCATACACTACTCGAACTTGTGCTCGAACTCCTGCCGAACCTCCTGACGAACGTCCTGCCGAACCTCCTCCGTAATAGATCTCCAAATGTCGTCTAAACGCTCGGCAGGAATATCACCAGAATATCGCAAGCTGGAGGCATGATGAGGAAAATATGCAGAAGCTCTAGTGCCCAGACCATAGACCCTGCGGTCTCGCGGCTGGGCACCAACAGCCTCCAAAAACACACGTCGACTCTCCTCTGCCGAGAGTTCGACGGACGTCTCCCCATCAGTGGAGTCGACCTGCAATGCCTGGGAGCGAAGCTCCTCGACTCGTGTCTTTGAATTATAAAATCAACAATAAATGAATCAATAAATTTCTCTAAATAAAATTTTAAAAATTAAACAGATACTACATAAAGCTAATTTCTTACCGTAACCTCCCGTGATCACGTATCGACCCAGGAACCGTCCCTCTTGGTGTGTGTCACCCTGAATAGACGAAACTCACTAGGATCTCCGCCCTCCTGCTCAGACTATAATAATAAAAAATTGATATTAATGCAAATATTTGTAAATAACTAAATTAGTAATTAAATTATTTATGTTTTCTTACCATACGACATCTGTGCTCCTGAATCGAAATGGAGCCCGAAGTGTAGCGGGAGAGACCCGTGCCAAGACCGCCCCTCTCGGATCGGCGGTTCGTGCTGGTTGATGCGGACCTCCTGCGCCAGCCATCGGACTGCCAGGCCTGCTGCTACTCGTGCCAAATACCCTCTGGCACATGCGCAGGATGCTGACCCGATAATCTCCAACGATGAAGTATGTCGGAGTATCGGTGTGCCGTAAGAGCCTCCCATGCTGCCCTAATAGCATCAAGGCTGGCAGGGTCCCACGTAAACTTTTTCTGTATTAAAATAAACAGTTAGTTTCAGAATTTATTAAGATTAAAAAATTTTATATCAGTGATAAATTATATTAATAAGTTTACTTGAAACTTAGAAAAATAAAACTCCCTCATGGCTGCAGATACGTGGCGCCAATTGTAGCCACTGGGATCTGCACGCCTCTGAAATACGGAGCTGATGTGCCTGGATACATGATGCTGCTCAATAAATCTATTAAAAAAATGCATGTTTATAAGTAATTGACTTAAAAACATAAACATATATTTTTAATTAGTATATACTTACAGCCCATGAGCATCCAGTCGAAGTACGGTGCGGCCGATGGTGGAAAAACTCTCGGAGGTATGTGCCGATCGGCTGGACGGTAATACAAATGCAGGATCACCCGAAGGCTGTGCGATGTATGGAGATCCAAACTCTCTATCTCCAAAGCTCGTGTGATCTCATGCAGCAGGGCTACGTCCCTGCTCACTCCGTATATCGTTGGTAGATCTACCTCTGCCCGTCATACTGAAAATACTAAAGATTCATGCAATTAAATTATGATTAATGATTGATTATGTAAAAATTTAACGCTTATAAAATAAAGTTGAATTTAAAAAAACCTCTATGTTTAATCGATGTCATTTGTTTCATGAAATGTTGGTTCAACATCTGATGCCGTATCGGACTGCGATTCAGTTTCATTATCATCGGAAGGAAACTGAACATTTGCATCCGCAATTTCTTGGATATCACCATTTGGATCTCTAAGTGATATTTCAGGAGCCCTTGTGTCGTCCTCAATTGCATGCATTTCCATCTCATCCTCTTAAAATGCAGGCCACTCGGCTGATTGACTTGATGAACTCTCCTCTAATACGATTGTTGAACGTAGGATGATTTTAGAAACAACCCACCAATCTCGCTTGTCGTTGTGCAAACTTGGATATCCGCAGTAAAACACTTGCTGAGCTTGGGATGCAAGGATGAATGGGTCATATTTCTGCAATCTTCGTCGATGGTTCACTTCAACCAAATTGTAGTCATTATGAACCCTTTTGCCCACAGGAACTGTCGGATCGAACCAATCGCAACGAAATAATACGGTTCATTTCATAGGCCAACCGGGATATTCAACTTCAACCACCTCTACTAACTTTCCGTAATAATCCTGCATATTTGCTCCAACACTTTTTCTTTTAACACACGCCCCAGTTCTACGTGCCTCTTGAAGCTGCTAATCGTTCAATCTGAAATTTGTACCCATTAACAAAATAGCCAGTAGAGGTTGTTACGGTCTTCAATGGCCATTGCGATAGACATTTAATGAAATATTGTCAGTTGTGGACCATGGACCGTTTACCTATAAATTAATAAGCTATTCACAATCAATTCAAAAATAAAAGCCATTATTGAAATTGATAGAGTAATACTACTCACAAATTCATAAAACCTGTAAGCGAACTCCGTTTCTAACTTCTGCCCAATTACAACTTGACTGATGTCGGGATTCATCTGTTGTTATCTATCACAATACATCCTTATGGGATGATAAGGATTAAAACTTCTGTTAGCAATTAATTAAATACTGTGGTATATTGCAATTTAAATTAGAAGCTCCAATTAAGCATAGAAGTATATACTTACTCAATGTATGGATCAACTTCTCTACAGTTCATTAGGATGTAATAATGTGCTGCATTATACTCCATATCGCTAAGATTTCTTGACTTCTGCCCCCCAAATGAACGGCCAATACCTTTAAAAATTGATATTCTACCATCATTAGGTTCTCCTTCGTCCACACATACGTCATCGTTACGACCAAGATTTCGGCTCCTCGTGTGGACGTGACCCTCAAAGTAATGCAAGACAAAAGCTGAAACTTCTTCGACCAAGTGTGCATTGCATATAGAACCTTCAACCCTTGCCTTATTACACACATTATTTTTAACTTCTTAAGGTACCTATATGTAAAGTTGAGATCAAAAATTAACCAATTTTCTCGCAATGAAATAATATTTGAAATGCCAACATGTCTTAATGATGTATATATTTACCTCTCGAAAGGATACATCCAGCGATACTGCACGGGACCAGCTATGCTCGCTTCGTATGGCAAGTGAACCGGTAAATGCTCCATTGAGTCAAAAAAACTGGGAGGAAATATTCGCTCCAACTTGCATAAAATAATTGGAATTTTCTCCTCAAGCCTTGCCATGGATGCAGAAGTAATGACTGCGGCAGATAACTCCTTGAAGAATAAGCTGAGCTCCGTCAATGCCTTCCAGACATATTGCGGAAGCAACTCACGAAAAGCTATAGGCAATAACCATTGCATGAAAACATGGCAGTCGTGACTCTTCATGCCGAACAACTTGAGCTTATGCATGTCCACACACCTACCGATATTTGAGGCATAACCATCTGGAAATTTTAACCCTCTAAGCCAGTTACATAAAACTTCTCGTGAATTTTTGTCAAGAGTGTAACAGGCTTTAGGATAGGTCTCGTTGGCACTCCTCCTCAATCACCTCTTCTGCAATACTTATTAAGTTCTTCTCTTGACTTTGTAGTGTCTTTGGTTTTTCCCGGGATGTTTAGCACCGTGTTAAATATGTTATCAAAGAAATTTTTCTCGATATGCATAACATCCAAGTTGTGCCGGATGAGATTTGTGCTCCAATATGGCAAATCCCAAAATATACTCCTCTTCTTCCAGTTATGTTCTTTACATATACGGTCATTTATTCTATCTGCATTGGGTTCCCAAGCATACCTCAACCCCAAATGCTCTATAGTATCAAATATATCCGCGCTGGACATAACCGGTTCGGCGAATTTTATGACTGCTTTGTTCTTCCGAAAGGCAGTCAAGTTACACCTGTAAGGATGATTTGGAGGCAAGAACTTCCTATGATTATCAAACCATGACTGCTTACCACTCTTCTGCAATGTAAATGCATCCGAATCATACATGCAATGGGGGCATGCCAGACGTCCAGCAGTGCTCCAACCAGACAACATTGCATATGCCGGGAAGTCACTTATTGTCCACATCAAAGCAGCTCTCATGATGAAATTCTGTTTCATAGAAATGTCTAGGCTAGGACTCCTGTTTCCCACAACATTTTCAATTCGGCCACCAACGGTTGCAGGAAGACATCAATCTTTTCCTTTGGATTTGATGGTCCTGGAACCAAAACTATCAAAAACATTACAGAATCTTTCATGCACTTCCATGGAGGAAGGTTATATACAGTCAGTATCATAGGCCAACATGAATACTGTTGGCCCGCTTGACCAAATGGTTGGAAGCCATCGGTACAAAGACCTAATCTCACATTCCTTATATCTTCAGCGAAATCAGGATGATTTTCATTGAAATGCTTCCAAGCTTTTGAATCTGATGGAGGCCGCATTTCATCCTCTTTAGATTTATGTTCGACATGCCATCTCATATCAGCAGCTGTAGCCTCAGATCTGTATAATCTCTGCAGGCATGGAGTAAGAGGAAAGTAATGCATCCTCTTGTAAGGCACACTTTTCCTCCTACTTGTACTAGCTCCCCCTTCGCCATTTTTGTACCTCGATTGCCCACAAATCTTACACCATCGCAGCTTTGAGTCTTCACCCCAATATATCATGCAATTGTTCAAGCAACAATCGATCTTATTAACTGGAAGCCCAAGCCCATGCAACAACTTCTTCATTGAGTAAAAACTGTCTGCTACAACATTATCATTTGGCAAAATTTCCTTGATTAACCCAGCTATAGAATTGAATGCCTTTTCTGATAATCGATGTTCTGCCTTAATATTCAACAACCGAGCAGCCGTAGACAACTGGAAATGGCCCTCACAACCAGGATACAATTTTTGATTTACAGCACGCAACATATCATAAAATTGTTATGCATCTGGATTTGGTTCTTCCATAAATATATTCTGATTGAATTCATTACCCGATGCATTCATCACCATTTCTTCATATGTGTTTAAATTCACAAATGGTTCATCTATGGGAATTGACACTTGTTGGCTTGTAACAACTGCTGAAATTTCTTCTGGTTCACCATGATAGTACCAAACATCGTAATCAGGAACAAACCCTTTTTTACACAGATGCACCTTAACAGTTTCAACATCTCTGTAGGCTTTATTCTGATACCTGTGATAGTTGCATGGGCACCTAATCCTAGGCCCATCCATCCATTCAGGTTGGCTACATGCAAATGCGATAAATTCTTCCAATCCATTCAGAAAATCTAGATTAAGCAAGCCATCTTTTATCCTTGCATACATCCATGAGCGAGCCCCGCTCATTTTTGATCGACTTATACAATTTCTAGTAAACCATTAAAGGAAACCATATTATAAAACTATATTAGCATTACTTAATATATAACAACCATTTAAATCATTTATAACTAAACCAATTTTCTTTTACACAACTAAGGTCCCTACCCTGCAAGGTCGGGCCACGGCTACGATCCTTGGCGTGCTAGTAAGGACCGAGGCACAGGTTCATGCCAGGCTAATGCTAGGTTTGAGTTTGGGTCGGGCCGCAAGGCGGTCCGTTCAATCATGAGACTTCACAAGCATTCAAGTGTCCTAAATTAATTCCACCTTCACTCCATGTCTAAAAGGTAAGGCCCTATCCCATTCAAGAATATTTTTTGTGATATGTTATTCTGCTATTAATTATCGTCGATCGGTTACGTTGAAATTTTAGCAGCATTTCCCCATATGTTCTTCTAAATGTGTGGCATATATGCCACACTAGGAGAACATATGAGCAAATACAAACCGCAATCTCAACCAACGATGATTAATAGCAGACTAACATATCGCAAAAATATTCTCAAATTGTCCACCAGGATAATTTGAGAATTTGCAAGACTAAATCTTACAAATTCTCAAACGGGTCTAAAGGTTATAGTGCTGTGATTAATAATATGGAAATCTGAAGACAATCAAACTTATGCTTGTTATTCATAAATTCTTATCAATTATACATATATATGAATAGTGTTCTATATATATAGTCACTGACTTCTTAAGATTATCATGTCGAATATAAATGTTTGTGAAGACTAAAATATAAATCATTAAAACTACTAATTTATTGCTAAAATTAAATAAAACTACAACAAGACTTTCATTCTAGCATTACATAATTTAATGCATCATTCAATTTGAAGCAGAATGTAAATAATCAAGACATAACAATTGTAAATAACTACAAATGCACAAATATTATTGCATAAACAGCTATAAAGAAATGAAAAGCTACAACTGTTATTTTGAAATTAGCTAATCTAAAGAGTTATGGTTAATGAGCTAAATTAGTTGACCTGAATAGCTAAGCTAATTCAGCTCGACCTATCTAAAGAGTTTTGATTGATGATCTAAAGAGCTAATTAAGGTTGATGGTCTAGAATCAGCTTACATGAAAAGTTAAAACTGATAAGCTAAATTAATTGACTTAAATAGCTACGATTTATGAGCTAAATTAATTGATTTAAAGAGTCATGATTGATGAGCTAAATCAGTCTATCCAAAGAGCTACGACTAATGATATAAATTAATTAATTTATTGGAGTGATCATTCTATATATATATATATACTTTTTATTAAATTTATAAAAAATTAATAATTTTTTTATAAATTTATTAAATTTATAAAATTTAATACCAAGGGGGAACCCCGTTATACTTTTTTTTTGGTGGCCTGGCCACCGTGGCCAGGCCACGGCCGGCCACGGCAGCGGCCATGGCCGGAGAAGACGGCCACGATAGCGGCCGTGGCCGTGGCTGAAGAAGACCAAGGGGGGTAACCCCCTGTTATACTTTTTTTTGGTGGCCTGGCCACCGTGGCCAGGCCACGGCAGCGGCCGTGGCCGGAGAAGACGGCAACGGCCGTGGCCGGAGAAGACCAAGGGGGGGGGAACCCCCCATTATACTTTTTGTTTTGGTGGCCTAGCCATCGCGGCCAGGCCACGGCCGGCCACGGCAGCGGCCGTGGCCGGAGAAGAGGGCCACAGCAGCCGCCGTGGCCGTGGCCGGAGAAGATGAAGGGGGGGGGGTGGGGAAAACCCTCCCTAGCTGTTAAATTTTTTTTGGTGGCCTGGCAACCGTGGCTAGGCCACAGCCGGCCATGGCAACGGCCGTGGCTGGAGAAGACGAAGGGGGTGGTGATGAAAACCCCCCTAGCTGTTAAATTTTTTTTTGGTGGCTTGGCCACCATGGCCAGGCCACGGCCGGCCACGGCAGCGGCCGTGGCCGGAACCTAGTTTTTTTTAAAAAAAAAATGAGGAGGAGGGGGGCTTACCTTGGTCGAGAGGGGACGCCGCTAGAGTAAAGGGAGCTGCCGCCGGGGAGAGGACGGGGGAGCCGGAGGAGCGGACGGCGGCGGTTAGGGTAAGAAGAGGAAGAAGAAGAGAAGCGAGGGGGGGGGGGGCTCGACAGAGCTTATATAGTAGTGATTAGCGACGCAAATTTGCGTCGCTAATCACTTGCTATTTTTTTTAAAATTTATTATGGATTAGTGATGCAACAATGCGTCGCTAATCCATCGCTAATTTTGCCTTTTATTATTTTATGCAAAACTTAGCGATGCAACTAATTGTGTCGCTAATGAGTCGCTAATTTGGCGCCATTGTCAGACAAAAAAATTATTTTTATTTCTAAAAAATTGCATCGCAATATTTTTCTAATAATTATAACTGATAAAAATTATATTTTTTGAAAATAATTGCGAAGCATATTTGCATCGCAATATTTTTTTAAAATTTTTATTACTTTTATTTTTCTAAAAAATATTGCGACGCAATATATGCGTCGCAATATTAAAAATTATTTTCTCTAGGAAAACTATTTTTATTTTCTAGGAAATTGCATCGCTAATGCGTCATAATATTTTTTTAATAATTATAACTGATAAAAATTATATTTTCTAAAAATAATTGCGATGCATATATTGCGTCGCAATGTTTTTTTTTAAATTTTTTTATTACATTTATTTTTCTAAAAAATATTGCGACGCAATATATGTGTCGCAATATTAAAAATTATTTTCTCTAGGAAAACTATTTTTATTTTCTAGAAAATTGCATCACTAATGCATCGCAATATTTTTTAAAAAATTATATTGATAAAAATTATATTTTCTAAAAATAATTGCGACACATATATTGCGTGGCAATGTTTTACTTTTAAATTTTTTATTACTTTTATTTTTCAATTTAATAGTGATGCAATATTTGCGTCGCAATATTAAAACTTGGTTTCTCTGGGAAAATTATTTTTATTTTCTTGAAAAATACGTCCCTAATGTGTCGCAATATTTTTTAAATAATTATAACTGATAAAAATTATATTTTTTAAAAATAATTGTGATGCAAATATTGAGCACAAATAATTTATTTTGAAATTTTTTTACAACATTTTTTTCTAAAAATCATTGCGACGACCGATCTCGGACCGTTGCGATCGATCCGATCGGCGACGATCCGACGGTTGTGATCGATCGAAGCCATGATCGATCCCGATCGGCGATGACGGATCTCAGACCATCGCGATCGATTCGATCGACGATGATCCAACGGTTGCGATCGATCGAAGCCATGATCGATCTCGATCGGCGACGATCGATCTCGGATCATCGCGATCAATTCGATCGGCGACGATCCGACGGTTGCGATCGATTGAAGCCATGATCGATCCCTGTCGGCGACGACGGATCTCGGACCGTTGCGATCGATCCGATCAGCGATGATCCGATGGTTGCGATCAATCGAAGCCATGATCGATCTCGGTCGGCAACGACAGATCTCGGACCGTCGCGATCGATCCGATCGGCGACGATCCGATGGTTGCGATCGATCGAACCCATGATCGATCCCGATCAGCGACGATGGATCTCGGACCATCGCGATCGATCTGATCGGTGACGATCCGATGGTTGCGATCGATCGAAGCCATGATCGATCCCGATCGGGGACAACCGATCTTGGACCGTTGTGATCGATCCGATCGGTGATCCGATGGTTGCGATCGATCGAAGCCATGATCGATCTTGGTCGGTGATGACCGATCTTGGATCGTCGCGATCGATCCGATCGGCGATGATCTGATGGTTGCGATCAATCAAAGCCATGATCGATCCTGGTCGGTGACGATGGATCTAGGACCATCGCGATCGATCCGATCAGCTATGATCCGACAGTTGCAATCGATCGAAGACAAGATCGATCCCGGTCGGCGATGACCAATCTTGAACCGTTGCGATCGATCTTATCAGCGAAAATCTGACGGTTGCGATCGATCGAAGCCATGATCGATCTCGGTCGGCGACGACCGATCTCGGACCATTGCGATCGATCTGATCGGCGACGATCCGACGGTTGCGATCGATCGAAGCCATGATGATCCCGGTCGGCGATGACCGATCTCGGACTGTCGTGATCGATCCGATCGGTGATGATCCGACGGTTGCGATCGATCGAAGCTATGATCGATCCCAGTCGGGGATGACCGATCTCGACTGCTGGGCAGGGGGAGGAGAGGAGAGGTGTTGCATTTGTGGCGGCAGTGGCGGTGGCGGTGGGGGAGGGGACGGAAGGGAAGGGAACCTGGTGTTTGGAAGTGTAAGTGTTGACCCAATTGATGATTTTGATGATTAACAAAACTATGTGAGTATAATTTTTGAAGGCTCTAATGATTTTGATTTAGTGTTTCAGCCTATAAGACTATTGAAAGATCAAAATCAAGTGTTACAATAGTGTTCTGGATCGAATCTAATGTCTAGGTAAGAATTGCAGACATTAGAGTCGACTCCGAGAATCACAGAGCCGACTCCGGAACTGGCACGGCCATTAGAGTCGACTCCGAGACTGTTAGAGTCGACTCTCACAGACGGAGCAGAAAGTCGATTTTTCTGGCTCAACCTAGAGTCGACTCCGGGTAAGTTAGAGTCGACTCCGGAAAAGTTTCTTGTCGACCCCAGAAAAGCCAGAGACGACTCCGGAAATAACATTTTAAATGCCTCGAGCTAGAGCCGACTCCAGAAAAGTTAGAGTCGACTCCAACCCACCTGGAACGAAAAACGAAGTTGCCAGATCAGCTCTAACGGTAACTTTTCTATTTTACTCATTTCTAACGGATATATTTTGATAGAAGGTACACTCCAACGGATAGTTTTATTCCAAAAGGGGTGTAAAAGAAATCTATAAAAAGGGGAGTCTATTGTTCAAAAAAAAAAGGAGGAGAAAAAGAGAAGAAACAAGAAAATCTGAGATAGACAAATCCCATTTCAAAAATCTGAGAGCTTGAATCTTGAAAGGAAAACCTTCTAGCTCAAATCCACTCCACTCCAAAAAGCTCAAGAGGATCCAAGGCATTCAAATCAAAGTTTTGTGGATTTCCCAACTTGGAGAAAGAAGTTCAGTTCTTGCTTTTCAACCTTCTCAACTGCTTCAACTGTGAAGAATCGGAGCTGAGGCTTGATTCAATCCAGCAAGGAGAAGAAGAAAAAGAAAAGAAGAAAAGCTCAAAAGCCAACCATCTACAAATCAGGCTTTTCTAAACCTTGTTATTTATTTGATTATCTGCTCATTAAGGAGCTTTGTATTGAAAAACATATTTCATTTGTTTGTATCTAGTTCAATCTGGGGGATTGAACTAGTGGAGGTAGTCTTACCTCGGTACAAGCTTGGTAAAGCTTGTGTTAGGGTTTTTGTGCTGGTGAGCCCTTGAAAACCAGCTGGGTTCGTTGTGCACCCGGTAAAACAACAAGTTTGAGTTGTGAGCTTGTAAAACAACTCGCTGTAATCTAGGTGATTATAGTGTGGACCCAAGTGAATCTTGGGAGTGGACGTAGGTGTTGGATACACCGAACCACTATAAAATCTTTTGTGTTTGCCGTGTTCTATTGACTCTTCTCTATCTCTATTTATTCACTGCACTTTATAGTTACTTGCATTTGCCTTCATTCTCAAGCAAACTATTTAAAAAGGCTAATTTTTTTAAGAACCCAATTCACCCCCCCCCCTCTTGGGTTGCATCTGGGCCAACAATTGGTATCAGAGCTAGTGCTCATTAGATTTTGATCACACGATCAAGAGCTAAAGATCCAAATGGCAACACAAGTTGGTTCATTTGCTGAAGGTCATTCTACGAATAGACCTCCACTTTTTAATGGCTCAAACTATTCATATTGGAAAGCTAGAATGAGGATATTCATTCAAGCTTCTGACTATGAGCTTTGGGGTGTTATAATTAATGGACCTAGTACACCCACAGTACAATAACTACCGTGATAACAAGGATTCGGGCTTTCCCTGACCAATGATAATGATAGGAAAATGGCACAGCTTAATGCTAAAGCCATGAATGTTTTATATTGCTCCTTAGATGCTAATGAATTTAATAGAATCTCCACATGTAATTCCGCAAAGGAGATTTGGGATAGATTAGAGGTTACCCATGAGGGTACCAACCAAGTAAAAGAATCTAAAATTAATATTCTTGTTCATAAATATGAATTGTTTAGCATGGAACAATCTGAAACCATTGCATGCATGTACACTAGATTTACAGATATTGTAAATGGTTTGAAAAGTCTTGGTAAGACATATACTAACTCTGAACTTGTTCGAAAATTCTTAGGTCATTACCAAGATCATGGGAAGCAAAAATGACTGCAATCCAAGAAGCAAGGACCTCAACACTTTACCCTTAGAGGAGCTTCTAGGATCCCTTATGACCCATGAGCTGACTATGAGGCAGCATGTAGAGGAGGATTCAAAGAAAAAGAAAGTATTGCCCTCAAAGCTGCAAAAGAAGAAGAGAGCAGCAGTGATGATGATGATGATGATGATGAAGAGACTGCTCTCTTAGCAAAGAAATTTAAAAGATTTATGAGGAGAAAGAAACCCTTCCACAAGAAAAATTTGGAGCTAAGTGGGAAGGAGAAAAGGATAAGAATAAGGACAAGGACAAAGAAAAAGAGAAAGACCCCTTGACTTGCTATGAATGTAATAAACCGGGGCACTTTAGAATGAATGTCCTAAATTGAAGAAAGCCTACAAAAAGAAAAAGAAGGCTTATATGGCGACTGGAGTGACAGCGAGGAATCTTCTTCCGAAGAAGAAGAACAAAAGGAAGTCGCAAACGTATGCTTTATGGCGGACGACAACGATGAGGTAAGTTCCGACAACCCTTGCGATGAATTTGCTTTGATGAACTTTTTGATGCTTTTAATGAACTTGTTGGGGATTTCAAAATTTTGAAAAAGAAATACAAGTTTTTGAAAAATGAAAACTTAACTTTCATTCAAAAAAGAAAATCTTAATAATGAAATTAAGAAACTTAAATCTGAAAATGAAATTTTAATGAAGAAAAAGAATCAATCTCAAATGAAAATGATAAACTAAAGAAAGAGGTTGAAAAACATAAAAACATAGTTGATAAGTTTACATTAAGTTCAACTAAATTAGACATGTTATTAAATAGTCAAAAAGCAGTTTTTGACAAAGCCGGATTAGGATATAACACTTTAAGAAACAAAAATCACTTAAAAATATTTTGTAAGTGCTGGCCAAAGTAATTTACATGCTTTAAATGTAATCAAAAAGGACATAAATCTTATGAATGTAAAATTCTAAAACCTAATAAAAACTTAAATATTAAAGGAAAGAAAATATGGGTTCCGAAAGGAACAATATTTGTTGCTACTAACCATGAAGGACCCAAGAAAGCTTGGGTACCTAAACATAAAGTTTGATTTATTGCAGGAATGTCTTGTGGCCAAGAGATCAAAGAGAAAGTGGTATCTTGATAGTGGCTGCTCAAGACATATGACGGGTGACAAAGAAGAATTCATCACCCTTGAAGAAAAGAAAGGAGGAGTTGTTACATTTGGCGACAATGGCAAAGGCCAAATCTTGGGGTTTGGTAACATTCAAATAACTCCCTCCACATTATTGAAAATGTACTTTATGTTGATGGTTTAAAACATAACTTAATTAGTATAAGTCAATTATGTGATAAAGGTTTTAAAGTATCATTTGAATCTTCTTTATGCACTGTAGCTAATCCCATTGATAATAGCATTGTTTTTATTGGAAATAGAAATGGCAATGTATACTTGATTGATTTAGACAAATTGTCTACTAATAATCATTGCTTAGTTGCTAATAATGCTAATATGAATGAGATTGGTTGGTTGTGGCATCGAAGATTAGGTCACGCAAGCACACACCTATTTCAAAACTAATTAGAATGGATTTAGTAAAAGGTTACCTAAATTAGATTTTGAAAATAACAAAATATGTGATGCATGTCAGTTTGGAAAACAAACAGAAGTTCTTTTAAATCTAAAAATATTGTTTCAACTTCTAGGCCATTAGAGCTACTTCACATGGACCTTTTTGGACCAACTAGAACCACAAGTCTAGGAGGAAAGAAATATGGTCTTGTGATAGTAGATGATTACTCTAGATTCACTTGGGTAATGTTTTTAGCTCACAAAGATGAGACTTTCTCGATATTCATGAAATTCTTCAAGAAAGTAACAAATGAGAAAAACACTACCATAGTGTCTCTAAGAAGTGATCATGGAACTGAATTTGAAAATCACTTATTTGAAAGTTTTTGCAATGAAAATGGTATTAATCATAATTTTTCTGCACCTAGGACCCCACAACAAAATGGAGTAGTTGAAAGGAAAAATAGGACTCTAGAAGACATGGCCCGTACCATGCTATGTGAAAGTAAACTCCCGAAATACTTTTGGGCGGAAGCTATTAACACAGCATGTTACATCCTAAATAGAGCTTAATAAGACCTATTTTAAAGAAAACACCTTATGAATTATGGCATGATAGAAAACCCAATATAAATATTTTCATGCATTTGGTTGTAAATGTTTTGTTCATAATAATGGTAAAAATAATTTAGGCAAATTTGATGCTAAATCTGATGAAGGAATATTCTTAGGATATTCAACAACTAGTAAAGCATATAGAGTATTTAACAAGAAAACTTTAGTTGTTGAAGAATCTATTCATGTAGTTTTTGATGAATCTTTAGCATCAAGTTCTGAAAAATTTGATGATGAGGAAGATACAAACATAATTGAAAAGATCTTGAAAAATTAAATATTGATGTATCTTCAGATCATGAACAAGAAGCTAAAGATAATGATTCACCTAAGGATGATGATACTAACTAATCATAATGATGTAGATCTACCTAGAGATTGGAGATATGCTTATAGTCATCCCAAGGAATTGATTATAGGTGATCCATCTCAAGGAATAAGAACTAGATCATCTATGAGAAATATTAGTAATCATCTTGCATTTGTATCTCAAATTGAACCTAAAACTATTGAAGAAGCTGAAAAAGATAATAATTGGATGTTAGCAATGCAAGAAGAATTAAATCAATTCACTAGAAATAATGTATGGACTTAGTTGAAAGACCTAAAAATCATTCTGTTATAGGATCAAAATGGGTATTTAGAAATAAACTAGATGAAAATGGCATAGTAATTAGAAACAAAGCTAGATTAGTTGCAAAAGGATATAATCAAGAAGAAGGTATTGATTTTGATGAAACCTTTGCACCTGTAGCTAGATTAGAAGCCATTAGACTATTACTTGCATTTGCATGTCATATGAATTTTAACTTATTTCAAATGGATGTAAAAAGTGCATTTTTAAATGGATTTATAAATGAAGAAGTATATGTAGAACAACCACCAGGTTTTGAAGATCATGAATTTTCAAATCACGTTTTTAAATTGCACAAAGCATTATATGGTTTGAAACAAGCACCTAGAGCTTGGTATGATAGATTAAGTAAATTTTTAATTGAAAATGATTTTATAAGAGGAAATGTTGATAAAACATTGTTTTTGAAAAGAAAAGATAAAGATTTATTAGTAGTTCAAATATATGTTGATGATATTTTTTGGTGCTACTAACAATCTTCTATGTCAAGAGTTTGCTAAGTTAATGCAGGGAGAATTTGAAATGAGCATGATGGGAGAACTCAACTTCTTCCTTGGACTCCAAATCAAACAAAGCAAAGAGGGAATCTTTATCAACCAAACAAAATACACAAGAGAAATTCTAAAGAAGTTTGGTATGGAATCAATCAAACCCCTCGGAACACCAATGAGTCCTTCATGCAAGCTGGACAAAGATGAAGAAGGTAAGAAGGTTGATCAAAAATATTATCGAGGTATAATCGGATCCCTACTTTACTTAACTGCAAGTAGACCAGACATAATGTTTGCTGTTTGCTTATGTGCTAGATTTCAGTCTGAACCTAAAGAATCACATTTAATTGCTGTTAAAAGAATACTAAGATATTAAGTGGAACAAAAAATGTAGGTTTATGGTATTCTAGAGACTCACATTAAATCTGATTGCATATTCTGATTCTGATTATGCTGGATGTAAGTTAGATAGAAAAAGCACAAGTGGTGCATGCCAATTCTTAGGAAGTAACTTAATCTCATGGTTTAGCAAAAAGCAAAATTCAGTTGCATTATCAACTACTGAAGCTGAATATGTTGCAGCTGGAAGTTGCTGTGCTCAAATCCTATGGATTAAGCGACAACTTGAAGACTATGGTATCACACTTGATAAAACACCTATAAGATGTGATAACACAAGTGCAATAATCTAACTAAAAATCCAATTCAACATTCAAGAACAAACACATAGAAATTAGATATCATTTTATAAGAGAACATGTAGCAAATAATGAAATTGTCTTGATTATGTTAATACTGAAGAACAATTAGCAGACATATTTACAAAACCTTTAAGTGAAGAAAGATTCTGTTATCTTAGAGGAGAGTTAGGGATTTGTGATCCATTAGAATGAATTTGAAACCCCTAAGGAAATTTTATCTAAATTCTTTCAAATCCTTGATCTTTAAGGAAATCTTATCTAGAATTCATATCTAATTGATCCATTCATATTCAATGATTATTTTATCAATTTTTATGATCAAATTCCGGACACATTTCAGAAATTTCATGTTTTTGCTCTGAAATGGTCTCGGAGCCGACTCGGTGAGTATCGGAGTCGACTCCTGGTTTCGACTGAAACTCTCGGGTCGACCCCTTCTCGGCGCGAGTCGACTCCACTTCGGGATGGTTTTCTGTGACTGTCCGGAGTCGACCCCTCTTTGCGGAGCCGACTCGAAGTGGTCCCAGGTTGATTTATCTAGGGCAGAGTCGACTCGCCGTTCATTTCAAACTTCTCAATCTCTCAAAACTCTCTCCAAAATTCTCCAACCTTCCAAATCCCAAAATCCTGATTAACTTCCAATCGACCAATGGCACCCAAAACTCGAGGTTCCAACTTGCTGCGGCCGGTGTGAAGAGGAAGCGAGCCGTGAGGAAGACGTGAGGCGTCCGGTTCGTGAGCCTTCTCCAAGCACGGATTCTCTTCATCTCTTCAACCCCAATGCTTCTCCAGCTCTGCTCCTACTCAGGTAGATAGATTAGCAGATAGAATCATTACAACGGGAGAAAGTGGATTTTGAACTTTTTGAGGCAGAGGGATTTTTTTGGGAGACAATTGATAGAAATGGGTGGGAGAAGATATGTTCCCTGGATTGCCCCACTTATCCCCTCTTGTAAAGGAATTTTATAAGAATTTGTCTAGAGGAGATAATGGTCTTATAGCATGTGAGAGGAATAGGATCTCAGTGACTGTTGAGCTTTTTCAAGACTTTGGATCTACCCATGTCAGGACTTCCACTTTTCTTCTGAAGACCGAAGCCCGCTCTTGCTAGATTATTAAACCGGATGTTGTCGGTTTGAAGAAGTTTTTGCCAATCAATTATCCTTAGAACTGAGATTGCTTCATAACATTTGCAGTAGGATCTTTTTCCAAAAATAGGAAGATTTGATTATGTATCTGAAAGGGATATTTTGTGATGGATGCATTGTACGGGCAAACCATCAACCTTCCCAGTATGATTCTTTGGTATATTGCAGACTGTGGAGGAAAAAGAAATCAGCTTGCCCTATGGTATGATTCTCACCAAGATTTTCAGAGCCAAGGAGTTGTTATTTCTGATAGTGAGCCAATGAGGAACTGAGGCACACAGACTTTTATAGCTTGGCCACCATTCATCGGATGGGTTTTATTAAGAAAAATGGAAATGGGAGAGGAAAGGATTAGTAGAAGAGAGAGCTAGGATGTTGAGGCACCAGGACCATCAGTTAGACACTCTTCACCTGCACCTCCGAGCCCTCCTACTTCTGCTCCTGCTCCTACCCTGCTCAGTTATTTGATCAAGCTTCATCCTCTCTGCTGGCTTCTCAGATCTACAATTAATGCAACTCAAAGGACTTTTGATGATCAGTCTGAAAAATTAAAGTCAGAGTTTGAAAAGTTCATGAATCTAAAGGAACTCTATATTCTTGGATGAGAATCACTAAAATTGAGTCTACTCTCAGCACTTCTTCAAAGTCTTTAAGTGGAGATCTCAAGAACATTTTTGAAGAGCTTAAAGATATTTGCGGAGATGGCGAAACTATCTAAGTGCAATGCGGAGCTTCAAGACAAAATTTAACTGCTTGCACCTTTGTGATGAGAGGCTAAAAGATTATGTAAAAATCCAATCAGATGGAATGAAAACATAGTTGATCATTTAACTAGGATTGTTAGAACTCATTTTAATGTATTAGATTTTCAATCCTTGAATGTATTGAAATTATGTTATGTTTACATTTTGATATCAATGTATTAGACATTTTGATGTATTAGACTCTTGATGAAATGAAATGTCTTTTGTTACTCAATGTATTTCTTCTATCAATGAATGAATGATGTTTATGCTTCTCTACCTTTTTGTTGATAACAAAAAAGGGGGAGAGTTTTATAGTTTATGATTAAATATGCATATGAGAAAATCAAATTAATCAATGAGATAATAATTGAATGATTAAGTTTCATAGGGGGAGCTACCTCATTCAGGGGGAGCCTAAGCCTATTATGAAATCAAAATAAATTCACTAATCAATCATGCATAAACTCAATGTTTTTGTCATCATCAAAAAGGGGGATTGTTGGGGAGATTGTTGAAAAATTATATGCCCCAATCTTTTGATTTTGATGATTACCAAAAGCCATGAGTATATAAAAGATGTATGAGTTTATTTACATGTGCAATGAATTTATTTTGAACAATCAATGAGAATGTTAAAGTTTGACTTAATCATTTTGAAAGTAACTTTAAGCTCAATGTTTAAGCTTTCAAAAAGAAATTTTATAATTCATATTAAAATCAATGAGTTTTTGGAATACTTCTTGAATTAATTCTTAATGTCAATTTTATTGAATTCAAGTCAAAATATGATTTAAAATGAATCTGGAACGATTTTAAAGTCAATCAGAAAAGTTTCTGATTTTTGATACGTTCCGGAGCCGACTCTTGAGTTTCAGAGTCGACTCCACTCAGAGTACAGAAATGTGTATCTGTCTCGAGTCGACCCACGAATTTCTCGAGTCGACCCCCGATTTGTCGAGCCGACTCCATGACTGTGCGAGTCGACTCCGCTCAGACACCAGAGGTGTTTTTCTGAGCACTTCGCGAGTCGACCCCAACTTTTCATGAGTCGACCCCCGACTTTCAGGAGTCGACACTTTACTTTTGGTGAGTCGACCCGACTTTCTAAACATTTCTATTTTTAGTATCACGAGCTCGAGCCGACTCGGGAAAAGCATGAGTCGACTCCAGCAAATCTGGGCGAAATTTTTACGGATGCCAACTCAGCTCCAACGGTAAGATTTTTGATTAACGGCTATTTTTCTTTGTCTCTAACGGCTATATTTTGCAGAATCTATAAATAGAGAAGCTGTTTTCAAATCAAAGAGAGACAATAGAGAGAAATTTATTTCAAAGAAAAGAAGAGAAAAATCGAAAAAACAGAGCTTCAGTTGAAAAAATCCGAGATTCAAAATAGAGTGAAAGAAAGAGTGTGAAATCAAAGGAAGTTCCTTCTGTGTTCAAGCTCAAATCCAAGGAAGCTTCAGAAGAAAATCCAAGTGCTATTCAAGAGTATCTCAAGAGATTTTCAACACTCAAAGAAAAGAGGAAAGCCCAAATCAACTCCAACACATCTTCCGTGAAGAATCCAAGCTGAGGCCTGATTCTACACTTCAAGGAGTTGAAGAAAAGAAGAAAAGCTCAAAGCCAACCAACTGCAAATCAGGCTTTCTAAACTCTATTCTTACATTTGTTTATCTGCTCATTAAGGAGCTTGTAACTAAAAAACAATATTTCTATTCTTTGTGTCTAGTTCAATCTGGGGGATTGAACTAGTGGAGGTAGTCTTACCTCAGTTCAAGCTTGGTTAAGGGTTTTTTGCTGGTGAGCCCTTGAAAACCAGCTGGGTTCGTTGTGCGCCCGGGAAAACAACAAGTTTGAGTTGTGAGCTTGTAAAACAACTCTGTAATCTAGGGTGATTATAGTGTGGACCCAAGTGAATCTTGGGAGTGGACGTAGGTGTTGGATACACCGAACCACTATAAAATCTTTGTGTTTGCCGTGTTCTATTGTCTCTATCTCTATCTCTGTTTTATTCACTGCAATTTATATTACTTTGCATTTGCCTTCATTCATCTCAAGCAAATAATTTAAAAGGCTAATTTTTTAAAGAACCCAATTCACCCCCCCCCCCTCTTGGGTGTCATCTGGGCCAACAATTGGTATCAGAGCTAGTGCTCATTAGATTTTGATCACACGATCAAGAGCTAAAGTTCCAAATGGCAACACAAGTTGGTTCATTTGCTGAAGGTCATTCTACGAATAGACCTCCACTATTTAATGGCTCAAATTATTCTTATTGGAAAGCTAGAATGAGGATATTCATTCAAGCTTCTGATTATGAGCTATGGGGTGTTATAATTAATGGACCTAGTACACCCACACATGTTATAGATGGCACTATTGTTCCTAAGCCCGAAAGGGACTGGAATGATAATGATAGGAAAATGGCACAGCTTAATGCTAAGGCCATGAATGTTTTATATTGCTCCTTAGATGCTAATGAATTCAATAGAATCTCCACATGTAATTCCGCAAAGGAGATTTGGGATAGATTAGAGGTTACCCATGAGGGTACCAACAAGTAAAAGAATCTAAAATTAATATTCTTGTTCACAAATATGAATTGTTTAGCATGGAACAATCTGAAACCATTGCATGCATGTACACTAGATTTACAGATATTGTAAATGGTTTGAAAAGTCTTGGTAAGACATATACTAACTCTGAACTTGTTCGAAAAATTCTTAGGTCTTTACCAAGATCATGGGAAGCAAAAATGACTGCAATCCAAGAAGCTAAGGACCTCAACACTTTACCCTTAGAGGAGCTTCTAGGATCCCTTATGACCCATGAGCTGACTATGAGGCAGCATGTTGAGGAGGATTCAAAGAAAAAGAAAGTATTGCCCTCAAAGCTGCAAAAGAAGAAGAGAGCAGCAGTGATGATGATGATGATAATGATGAAGAGACTGCTCTCTTAGCAAAGAAATTTAAGAGATTTATGAGGAGAAAGAAACCCTTCCACAAGAAAAAATTTGGAGCTAAGTGGGAAGGAGAAAAGGATAAGAATAAGGACAAGGACAAAGAAAAAGAGAAAGACCCCTTGACTTGCTATGAATGTAATAAACCGGGGCACTTTAGAAATGAATGTCCAAAGTTGAAGAAAGCCTACAAAAGAAAAAGAAGGCTTATATGGCGACATGAAGCCCCATCCCCGACGAGAGTAAGCTCACGCCCCTTCTAGCCCCTCGATCCCACATCCTGATGGAGATCGAGGGTGAGCCTTATCTCCAACGTCCTCCTCCCATGAAGAAAGGTCCTCCTCGCGACAAGAGCCGCTACTGCCGGTTCCACCGGGATTACGGCCATGATACCGATAGCTGCTATAGCCTGAAGAAGGCCATCGAGGAGCTCATTCACTAGGGCTACCTCGGCAAATATGTCCAAAAGGCGCCGTAGCCGCTGCCGGCCCTCATGGGGGCCCCGCCTGTCCAAGCCCCGGTTGACAATGCACCCACTGAGCGGACGGTCGGAATGGTGTCCTGGGGATCGGCTTCTGCACCTAAACGGCCGAGGGGGGAGGAGGCGCCGAGAAATGTACTTCCTAGGGGGGACCTACTATAGTGGAAAATGTAAACAATGAAGGCGTAGTCATCTCTATGACAATCGCCAGGTACCCTGTAAAAAGGATATTAGTTGATAGTGGCAGCTCAGCTGACATCCTTACTTATGACGCTTTTGTTCGGATGGGATTATCTTTGAACTCTCTCCAGCCCGTGGCGGCCCCGTTAGTCGGATTTACAGGGGACTCCGTGAGGGTCGAAGGTGAAATACCTCTGCCTGTGACAGCCGGAACACCGCCATGCCAAAGCACTGTGATCATGAAATTCTTGGTTGTGAGGGTCCCCTTGGCGTACAATGCCATTCTCGGGCACCGAGGTCTGAACCTTTTGGACGCAGTCATTTCCACCCGGCGCCTACTAGTGCAGTTCCCCACTAGCAAGGGAGTTGGAGAGATGCGCGGTGAGACCAGCCCGGTCCTACCCTGTTATCACGCGGCATCAAGTCCCCTGGAAGTTGAGCCAGATCTGGAGGCGTCCGACCCCAGAGACTCTAGTAAGGGAGGAGAGCCAGCTGAGCACCTTCTAACCTTCCCCTTGGGGAGGACCCGGCGAAAACCATCCGTATCAGAGGACTCCTTCCCCTGGAGGACCGGGAGCGCCTCTTGGATTTTCTAAGGGCTAACTCGGACATTTTTGCCTGATCGGCGTCTGATATGCCTGGCATCCCTCAGGAAGTGATCACCCATAAGCTTAACATTGATCCACGGCACCGCCCGATCCGCCAAAAGAAGAGAAGCTTTGCCCCTGACCGACAAAAGGCCACATCCGGAAAGCGCACTACTCTGATTGGCTAGCCAATGTGGTCATGGTGCGTAATGCAAATGGGAGCTGGAGGATTTGCATAGACTTCATCGACCTCAACAAGGCATGTCCGAAAGATAGTTTCCCCCTGCCCAGAATTGATCAGCTGGTGGATTCCACCTCTGTTCACGAACTCCTCAGTTTCATGGACGCCTTCTCGGGATACAATCAGATAAGGATGGACCCTAGCGACGAGGAACACACCTCCTTTGTGACAGAGAAGGGCATTTATTGCTACAAGGTGATGCCCTTCAGCCTCAAGAACGCGGGAGCAACCTACCAAAGGTTGATGAACAGGGTGTTCCAGGATCAACTAGGCCGGAACATGTAAGTTTATGTAGATGACATGCTGACAAAAAGCACTCGCGCCTCCGATCATGTCTTCGACCTAGAGGAGACCTTCAATAACCTCCATCGCTTCCAGGTCAAGTTGAACCCCAAGAAGTGTGCTTTCGGGGTCACGGCGGGCAAGTTCCTGGGCTTCATGGTGACCCAGCGAGGGATCGAGGCAAACCCAGAGAAGATCAGCGCCATACTCGACATGAGACCGCCATCCAGCAAAAAGGAAGTGCAACGATTGACGGGAAGGATAGCGGCTCTAAGTCATTTTTTCTCCAAATCGGCTGAGAGATGCCTGCCTTTCTTCAAGGCCCTGCGGAAAATGAATAGCTTCGAATGGACGGACGACTGCCAGAAAGCCTTCGACGGGTTGAAGGCATTCCTGTCTTCTCCGCCACTTCTATCCAAGCCAAGAGATGGAGAAAGTCTCTTCCTATACTTAGCTGCTTCGCTAGAAGCCGTTAGCTCAGTCCTGGTGCGCCTCGACGCCAATGGAACTCAGAAACCCGTCTATTATGTGAGTAAGGTCCTTCATGACGCAGAGGTCAGGTATTCCAAAATAGAGAAAGTTATTTTCGCCCTGAAGTCTCCGCCTGACGCCTCCGTCTGTACTTTCAAGCCCATCCTATTGTGGTGCTCACGGATCAGCCCCTTCGGGCCATTCTGGCTCGCCCGGACACTTCAGGCCGACTGGCCAAGTGGGCCATCAAGCTGGGGGAGTTCGACCTATCTTTTCAAACTCGATCGGCACTGAACTCTCAGGTCTTAGCGGATTTCCTGGTCGAGTACACTTGGGCGGAGGAAGATCCCAAAGAGGCACCCATGGAGCAGTGCGAACCTGAGCCAGATGATGATGGAGAATCCTGGTTTCTTCATGTGGATGGCACATCAAATTCACTAGGAAGCGGCGCCGGCCTCATTCTTGCCGGGCCGGGTGGAGAAAGGACGGAGTGCGCCCTGTGGTTCCTATTCAAAGCCACCAACAACCAAGCCGAGTACGAGGCCCTGCTGGCTGGGTTGAGGCTAGCCCAAGAGTTGGGAGTAAGGCGTCTCAGAGCCTTTACCGACTCATAACTTGTCTCTAGACAAATCCATGGGGAATATGAAGCGTGCGACCCCATTATGGCGCAATATTTGGGCAAGGTCCGGCTCCTAACTTCCCCACTGCCTTACTTTAGTATCAGTTACATTCCCCGCAGCGAAAATGCCAAGGCCGATGCCCTTTCTCGTCTGGCCACGTCCATCGATGGCTTGGCGAGAGATGCTTATATTGAATATTTGCAAAGACCCAGCATAGAGGACAGTAAGGGAGTCCTCCCACTCGCCCAAGAGCCCACATGGATGGACGCCTACGTCCGTTATCTCACCGACGGCACTCTCCCTGATGATCGCAACGAAGCTAGGCTACTCAAGTGGAGAGCCTCCAAATTCATCCTCCTAGAAGGGCGTCTATATAGAAGGTCGTTCTCCTATCCCCTACTCAAGTGTGTGGGGCCCACCGATGCTGACTACATCCTCAGAGAGATCCACGAAGGCATCTGTGAAAATCACCTGGGGGGCAGATCTCTAGCTCAAAAAGCCCTCCGTCAAGGATACTTCTGGCTCACGATGAAGGAAGACGCAGCTAGATTGGTTCATAAGTGCGACGGTTGTCAGCGCCACGCTCACATCCAACATCAACCGTCTGCCCCAATGAGTCCGCTCTCGGCCCCATGGCCTTTCGCCCAGTGGGGAATGGACATTCTCGGGCCATTCCCCCCAGCTTTAGGGCAGCAGAGATTCTTGCTAGTCGCCATCGATTACTTCACCAAGTGGGTTGAGGTCGAGGCACTGGCCAAGATCACCGAAAGCAAAGTCAAAGCCTTCTTCTGGAAGTCGATCATATGCCGTTTTGGCCTGCCCCACACCCTCGTCACGGACAATGGCCGCCAACTCAACAATGAAGCATTCAAAGTCTTTTGTGGCGAGTTAGGCATTCATCACCGATTCACTTCTGTCGGCCATCCTCAAACCAACGGAGAAGCCGAGGCCATGAATCGCACCATCCTTAGAGGACTTAGAACCCGGCTGGACGGGTCCAAAGGTCAATGGGTGGAAGAACTCCCCAGTGTGATCTGGGCCTACCACACGACCCCTAGAGCCCCGATGGGCGAGACTCCTTTCATCCTTGCCTTTGGATCTGAAGCCATCATCCCCGTCGAGATCGGTCTGCCCAGTCCACGCGTGGAGTCCTTCAACGAGAAAAATAACTCTGCACTGATACGGGCTAACCTGGACTTCATAGATGAGGCGCATGATCGGGCAAGGCTACACATGGCGACCTTCCATCAACGAGCGGCCAAGTACTACAACGCTCGAGTTCGTCCCAAGGTTTTTCGCTGTGGAGACTTGGTTTTGAGAAAAGCTGAGGTTTCAAAGCCTACAGAGGGGGGCAAGCTATCCCCTAACTGGGAGGGTCCTTACCGCATCACCAAAACACTTCACAGGGGGGCATACAAATTAGAAGAATTCGACGGGAAGCCCATTCCACGTACCTGGAATGCGGATAACCTCCGCTAATATTATCAATGATGTACTCCCCTGGAGCGTGAAGTAATAAAGGAGGCCCTTTCTGACACAATAGCCTGTTCTTCCTTGTGTCCAAGGGCCAGGTCTCTCAAAAGGAGCTCACTGGCATCGCGGCTAACGGGACACCACTCGACCCCGGTACGGTGGTGCCCCCGAGTTGGTTAAGACCCTAACAGCTCCGTACCCGGCTGAGTCGCCCTTCAGATGGCACACAAACCCCTGAAGTGGTTCAAAAGGAGCTCACTGGCATCGCGGCTAACGGGACACCACTCGGCCCCGGCATGGCGGTGCCCCCGAGTCGGTTAAGACCCTAACAGCTCCGTACCCGACTGAGTCACCCTTCAGGTGGCACACAAACCCCTAAAGTGATTCAAAAGGAGCTCACTGGCATCACGGCTAACGGGATACCACTCGGCCCCGGCACGGCAGTGCCCCCGAGTCGGTTAAGATCCTAATAGCTCTGTACCCGGCTGAGTCGCCTTTCAGGTGGCACACAAACCCCTGAAGTAGTTCAAAATGAGCTCACTGGCATCATAGCTAACGGGACACCACTCGGCCCTTGCACGGTGGTGCCCCCGAGTCGGTTAAGATCCTAACAGCTTCATACCCGGCTGAGTCACCCTTCAGGTGGCACACAAACCCCTAAAGTAGTTCAAAAGGAGCTCACTGGCATCGCGGCTAATGGGACACCACTCGGCCCCGGCACGGTTGTGCCCCCGAGTCGGTTAAGACCCTAACAGCTATGTACCCGGCTGAGTCGCCCTTCAGGTGGCACACAAACCCCTGAAGTGGTTCAAAAGGAGCTCACTGGCATTGCGGCTAATGGGACACCACTCGGCCCTGGCATGGTGGTGCCCCCGAGTCGGTTAAGGCCCTAACAGCCCCGTACCCGGTTGAGTCGCCCTTCAGGCGGTTTACATACCACTGAAGCGGTTCAAGGCAACCATCGGTGCCACCCTCCTGAGCCCTGGCACGGTGGTATCTCTCCCGACAGCTCGATACGGCACGGTCGTGGCTTTTCCCAATCGGCCCTAACCGGTCCAGGCGTTTTCAATTCTGAGCAAGTCGACATAGACCTCCCCTGGTCAACTTCACTTACCCTTGGTGCCCTTACAACGGTCGAATCGGTTCTGACCATTTTTGGTCGGCCTCGACACCTCCAAAATTAATCCCGGCAGCAAGTCATCTGCCAATTTTTCCAAGCCTTCAGAAATTCATACATAGCCAGTTTACATCTCGGCGATGTGTTCAAGTGTTGGCCAAGTCTGGAATTGCAGCTCGGTCTCAGCACGGCCGGCATGCGCAATGCTCAAGGTTCAAAAGAACAATTTGGAAGATACAATATTCAGTTACAACGTCGCCGGCGTGTCTGATTTGGCACAGTAAGGCGTTTCTCTCAAAAGCAAAGAAGCAAGCGGATCAAGACGCAAAGAGATTTGGAGTAAAGGACTTTTTCATTAATTATGGAAGAAAGGTACAAAAGTAAGAAGCTTGGACAAAAGTTTCTTCATTGATAGCCAAAGACAAGTACAAAATTGGGCCCAAGGCCAGCTACATAAAGAAAAAGAAAATACAATTCAAGGCCCGCCAAGGGCAGGCTTCCCCTCGTCCTTCTGCCCGGCCGGCTCCTCATCGGGACCCCCGGCCCGGATGTCTTCAAGATCGGCGATGTCAACCTCGAGGGCCGCGGCTACTCAAACTTTTCCCATCTCGAAGCCTTGAAGATAAGCATCAAGGCTGGCTTCGAGGACCTCCTGCCTGAACTCCGGCAAAGCCTTGAACTTGGAGACGGCCTGCCCGGCCTCGGCCTCGGCCCGCTGCACCTTGTTCTCAGCCTCCCAAGCCTTGGCCTCGGCTTCTGCGGCACGGGCGCTGGCCTCGTCAGCGCAGGCCACCGCGTCGGCCTTCTCCAAAACAGCTTCCGCTACTGCTTTCTCAGCGGCAGCGGCCTTCTCCCCGGTGGCCCGGGCCTCCTCCACGGCGCTTTGGAGCCGCCCAGTGAGCTCCTTGATCTGCGCCGCAGCAGCCTTCGACCTCTCCAAGGCCAATTCCATTCTAGCCTCGGACGCGGTGGCCCGGTTCTCCATCTCCTGAAGGCGGCCGGCGTAGCCCTCCTCGCGGGCTGCGATCTCCCGACGAAGTTGAGCAAGGCTATCGGCGTGCGCCATGCTCTCCTTCCGGTATTTGTCGGCCCGCGCCAGAGCCCTCGCCAGTGTGCCAGAAGACTGGGCCAGCGCCTCGCGAAGCCCAAGGACGCCGTTGGCCATCTGCAACAGGATAAGCACGTTAGCTATAAAGAGAGAAGCATTGGGAAAAGAAAGAAGATCCAAAGGGTTACCTGGACGATGGAGACCAAAATCATGTCCATGAGTGCGGAGTGGCTCATCCCCGCATCTCCTCCTCAAAATCAGCGGCCCGGACTCCCGACAAGAGACGGGAGGCTCGGGCGGCGTTCGCCATTCTGCCGATGGTGGGGACCAGGCGCGTCTGTCCCTCCTACGGGCCCTCCACCTGAGGACGGTCCGGGCGCCAAGACGATTGGTGGGATGAGCTCCTTGGCTCATCCCCCTGCTCTCGGTCGCCTCCGCCCCGTCTCGGGCCCCCCTGGCGATCCGCTCCCCTCGCCGGCGAACGGGGGAGCGCTCTCCCTCCCTGGCTCTGCAGCAGTCGGGGGGCCAACAGCAACGGTGACCTGCCCCACCTCGGGCACGTCGGCGGCGGCGGGGGCTCTTCATCCAAAACCACCACCGGTGTTTCGGCGGCGGCCGGAATCTCCCCCTCTTCCACTTCGGCCCCGGCTGGCCTTTGGGCCACTCTCGCCACCGGCTTCCTCTCGGCCGGTTCCGCCACGGGCATTGGGGCTGTGGGGGCTGTGGCCAGCCTGACTAGCTCCCTTCTCCGGAGTTCTTCAACGGCCGAGACGACTCTCAGTCGCCGGCCTCTTCTGCCTTGCGAGGGCCTCGAACTTGCCGGTGGAAAACTTCATGGCTGCGCAAGAAAAGATAGTCGGCATTAGTGGCAACATGCAGTAAACAAAAAATGGGACAAAGCGATTCAGCTCACCGATTGCCGGGGCCAACTCGGCCTCTATCAGGTTCTCCTCGGATAGGAGTTCTTATAGCCGGGGATCTGACAATTGGATAACAGGGTAAACAGATCCTTATCTCTCTCCCTTACGAGGAGTCATCATTGGAGCTAGTATCGGGCTCCCTCCAAACAGATCTCACCCCCTCAACATGAGCAAAAAGAAACCTAGACTTCCACCCTCTAATTTTGGACGGGAGGCCTAGGGGGAAGGCTCTACTCGGCCTGGCGGTAAAGGCCCACCAGGCCCCCTCGCCTTGACGGTGGAGTTTGTAAAAGGCTCGGAATAGGGACAACTCTGGACGGGCCCCCTCAAAGTGGCAAAGGATAACGAAGGCGCAAATGATCCGAATCGAATTCGGAGTCAACTGTGCCGGCACTAATCTATACCTCTCTAAAAGATTAAGAAAGAAAGGGTGAAAGGGAAGGCGCAGCCCGCACCGGAAGAACTCCTCATATAGGGCGACCCGACCCGGATGGTCAGAAATCACCCTATCTTCGGGCCCGGTGCGGAAATGCTAATGAAATCAGGGACCAGAACTTAGCCCTAACGGCCTCTACATCCTTAGGGGTCATGGTTGAGGCTACCCCCGACGGACCGGCTGGATCAGAGCTCACCGCTGGAGGAAGGGCCGGACGGCGAGAGGACAGGGGGACTGCCCTAATAGGAGAACCAGAGGTAGGCGAGGTCGTAATGCCCTTGATGGGTCGCGGATAATGACACCGCCTGACGATCGAGGCATTTGGCTACTAGTCGCAGGGGCCTGGTCTTCGCTATCAGACTGGGAAGACTCCTCTATGGGTCTCTTACCCTCCCTAATGGCGCTACGGTCCATAGGAAAAGAAGGGGATAGACTAACCTGGGAGTTGAAAAGGCTCAGTCGTAGAAGAGAAACTCAAAGAAGAAGAAAGTAGAGGAAGCAATGGCAGCATAAAGATTTCCACAGGCCTTTGGAAGGCTTTTATAGCCCCTGTTTCTGGCTAGCGTTGCCCGAGATCGTGCCACCTGGCGTGCATTGCGCTGCAGGCTGTCAGCCGAAAATTTCGCCTGTGCCGAGACGTGCTGCCTCGTTTCTTCAAGAGACGTGATCCCGACCAATCATGAGGCATGGAAAATGGGGCAGCAATGACGTCCTTGCCTTTCCTCCACTATTCGATGAGCCTTTTTTTCTCCGGAGTGTCCGGCGCCAACGTCAGCCCCCTTAACACATGATTACGGAAGGTCTTCGAAGAGACACCACCTTGAAACCAAGTGCCAACTCATCAGCCCATTTAAAGCACACCAAAAGAAGCAATCATTCCTTTTAAATTTTCATGCCCCTTTCGCCCAAAGGGCAGCAGGTGCGTGGTCCTTAGCGCTCAGGGGCGGGGGGCATCTGATGTGGCTGGTGTAGCCACGTGCGGCCACAGGGGCAATCTCAACAAACCAGAGCATTTTTGCGCCCCAGCCATCCCTAGCCAGCCCCTCTCGGCCCCGGCATCTTCGGGCCCACCGAGTCAGCCCAGGCCATCCCTGGCCGGCCCTCTCGGCCCCGGCGTCTCCAGGCCCGCCGAGTCGGCCCCGGCCGTCCCTGGCCGGCCCCTCTCGGCCCCGGCGTCTCCAGGCCCACCGAGTTGGCCCAGGCCATCCCTGGCCGGCCCTCTCGACCATGGCATCTCCGAGCCCGCCGAGTCGGCCCAGGCCATCCCTGGCCGGCCCTCTCGGCCCTGGCGTCTCCAGGCCCGCCGAGTCGGCCAAGCCATCTCTGGCCGGCCCTCTCGGCCCCGGCATCTCCAGGCCCGCCGAGTCAGCCCCGGCCATCCCTGGCTGGCCCCTCTCGGTCCCGGCATCTCCGAGCCCGCCGAGTCGGCCCCGGCCATCCCTGACCGGCCCCTCTCGGCCTCGGCGTCCGAGCCCACCGAGTCAGCCCAGGCCATCCTTGGCCAGCCCTGCCTCGGTACTTCCTGGCCGGGGAGGTCGGCCCCGGCCGGCCCTGGTCAGCCAGGCTCAGCCTCGACTCTCCTAGGGGGGTCGAGATGTCTCAGTTCTCCCTAGATCGGCCCCAGCATGGCCCCAGCCATTCAAGAAACCATCTCTCTGACTCGCGCCTCCTGACAACGCCAGATCCACCTACCCATTTGCCACGCTATTGATGGGACTAGACCCAACAACTTAGCATCCCCGCTGATTGATGGGACTTAACCCACCAACCGCCGTTTTCTCCCTCTCCGATGGGACAGGATCCACCAACCAGCTCAGATCCACACAACTTCCAAGAACCCGCAAACATTCCTTCCTCACGAAATCCCATGTGACCATGTCAACCCCTATAAAAAGGTGAATCCACTCTCTAAAAGGTATATGCGATAACCCCAAAAATTGTGTCTTAGCACTCAGAAAGGGATCCCTCCTCTCTGAGACCTCTTTTTCCATACCAAAAAGGGCTCACTCGAGCCCCTCTTCAGCTGTGACCTCAATTGCTAACTTGGCGTCGAAGGGTCCCACCGAAGAATCCTCTCCGGTCTTGGGACTTTTTTGCAGGCAACCTGGTGAAGGAAAGGTTCGAGAAGCACTCCGTTCCCGACGTCTAGAATCGGTGGTTGGGCGTCATCAGTTATCATCAAGATGGACATCGATTTGATTGAGCCAATGATTCAACAATCTGACCAATAAATCAATGATCGAACTATAAATAAATAAAATGTTATTTAAATTAAAAAATACAATGATAAATAAGGATAATTTTTTTATAAAATTTAGCTAATTTGGTAGCTTTAAAATTTAAAACCTTAAAATTGAATTATTTAACCAATAAAAGAATATAGCATTTGCATTAATACTTGAAATTAGTGTTAGCGTTCTAAAAAAATAATACTTGAAATCCTTTAGGCTAGTTAGTTAACGGGAGAGATGAGAGTGAGCCAAATTTGTTCAAGAAGGTTTAGGTGTAAAGGATGAAAAAATCTTTGAAACATAATATTGATGTTTAAATTATATTGATTAAAATGTAATTTTAAAAGATATTTAAAAAATAGGTCTAATTTATAGTTTACATCAGGTATTGAATCAATAAAACAACCATCAGTTCATCTGATTTTGATTGAATCAGTTATATAACTTGTTCAATTAAAAAACTAGATCGATAAGATACTTACTTCAATGAGTCATTATTTAGATTGATCGGTATGTTTGAGTTCTGATAACTGTGATCCATGTTAGTAGATCTTGAATATTTATAAAGAACTAAAATAAATCAAAATATTATCTTTAAAATAACTTTTCTAGATACAATCCTTGATTGTTTTGTAGAATAGAGGATGTTATACGTAGACCTTTCGGGAACTAATCAAGAGCTGATCATAAATATCACTGAAAACTATGAAAAAGTCTTTGCTCTAACAATCATTAGGTAATGACTTGACTTGTACTGTCCTTCATCCGAATTCTTATATGGTGCTTCTTTCCTTCTCATGATACTGGACATTTATTTGTATTTTTTAAAACTTAATTTAATAAAATTTTGTCTCTATTGTTTCTTAAAAAAAATCAAAACATATATTTGCATGATTTTCTTATCAGGATGATTTTATTTTAGTAGAATGTTGTACGATGAAAAATGCCCTATCTTTTTTTATTATTTAATGAGTTTTAAATTTAATTATTTTTTATTCTTATCTTCATATGAATCTTAAAATTATTTTATTTTTTTTTTTTTGAGATATATATATATATATAAAGAAAGAAAGAGAAAACATATTTAGAGTTAGAAAAATTAAGATTACACTGCATTGTTTTGAACCAAATCATTATGAATGATGACGTCAATCCATTTGTGGTACAGATTGTTTGATTGATCTCATCAGTAGGTAGGATGAATTGCACGCTAGATTCCTGCTTCCTGTTGGCCTTCATATCCACAGTTGGTAGGATGAATTGCACGTTGGATTCCTGCTTCCTATTGGCCTTCGTATCCCGTGCAGTTTTGGCCGTCATGCCAATAGATGTTTTCTAGGCAGGTTCAAAATGACCCTAATGCAATAAAGATGGAAGGGTGGGATGACCAAACGTTCTAATGCTTTTATTTCTTTATACTATTAGTCCATCAATTTTTGCACTGTCTTATATAAGATTTATACACGTGTCATTTTAGTCATTTGCTTACAGAATGTAATACCTCGCCTTATTTCTATCGAATAGAGAGTCATTATAAGAGAGAGCTACATTACTGATAATGTCCTTATAGTCCAAAAATTTATGCATGATCTCTAGAGATTTTATGCCCGATAGTGCCTCATGGTTGTTAAGCTAAACATGGAACGAGCTTATAACAAATTAAGTTGGACATTTCTGTACCAAACTCTTCATGAATTTAGGTTTGATGGCTTCTTTATAGACTAGATCATATGGCCTGCATTCATAGGTCATCATTCTCTATTATCACTAATGGTACTAGACTGACTTCTTTCACTCTACTGTGGGACTGCATCAGGGATGCCATCTATTCCCTTTCTTGTTCATCATTGCTGCTGACGATCTATCTCGTGTGTTCTCTCAGGCACTGTATGATCTACGCATTGCCCCCTTCACGACGGTCCCCTATGGCCCCTCGGTCTCTCATCTCCTGTTTGCTGATGACTGCATATTGCTGGGTTAGGCTACTATTTATAATGCAACACTTTTGCTTCCATTATTCAGTTTTACTGTCAGTCCTCTGGTCAAAAGGTTAATCTGCAAAAGTTCATGATCTGCTTTAATCCAAAAACTACTAGTACAACTAGGGAGGCCATCATCGAAACCTTGGGCATCACTACTTAGACTGATCGGCTATCTTACCTGAGGGTCCCTATTACAGAAAGACGGCCACGAAGCAGTGATTACATTGACCTAGAGCGCTGGATTGAGATCGTCTTGATGGCTGATAGGTCATTGGATTATCCATGATAGCAAGGATTATCCTTCTACGCTCGGTTCTCACTTCTCTTCCTCTTTATCTTCTATCCAATGCAGCAATCTCGATGACTTGTCTGAGGTGGATAGAAAGATGCTTTAGGAACTTCCTCTGGGCCTCTATGCCGGATGGCCATGATATTCATCTGTTGGCATGGGACACTCTTTGCTTGCCAACTTCAGAAGATAGCCTTGGAATCCAGTCTCTGACCGTAAGGAGAGATGCTCTAATTGCTAGGCATGTTATGTGGTTCCTACTTGATCCGCATTATTTTTGAAGCTCCTTTATGCATGCTAGATATAGTGATTGGACTCCTATGAATTTTTAGTCTTTTCATGGATATTCTGTTAGTGTATGTCCTAAATCCAATCGGATTGAATGATATATGTGTATACATCTATGAATATAAATCAAATAAAATGGTTTCTTTATCTATTAAGATGTCCTTTATTATATATATATATTTGATATATTTATCTGTGAGATAAAGTCTAAAGAATGTGAACCATGCATATAGAATTTGTAATAGAGATTACAAATTGTGAGATCCAAATTGCATGTTATGGTTTGATTCTTTAAATTTTTTTAGTCAATGTGTAAATGGAACTAGACACCATCGAACACCATGAGACTGGCATACATTACATATCCTCACCCTTATGGTGAGCAGCTGATCTTGCAAGCTGAACTATGAAGATACTTGGATAGGTGTGTGGATGCTCATTATTGTAATGATGCATTGGTTGACCCACACAGAGATCCCATATGGATATTCTATATAGTATCAATGGTTGATCTTTAATGACGGTTGTGCAAGTGATCCTTTGACTTAAGGTATTCACTGCACCTCATGTATGGAATGCCATACTTTGACATCATACAAACGTCACTCTAGCTATGAATAGTAAATATGGTGATGGTTGGGTATGACATGAAACACGTGGAGGTGATGATTGACCAAGATAGAATTTATCTCTTTAATATAGAGAGAGTTATATCCTACGACCACTTGATCGATTGATTAGACTTAAAATCCTTGCAAGGTTGAGTTGGAATTCGAAATGGTTTTGAAGTTTGAATTCATGTGAGTCAATTTTTCCTGGATCAAGTAAACAATGATTAGTTATAGAGTTGACACATTCCACACCACTGACTGATCTGAGATATGTGACGATGGAATTAAATTGTACGGTAACCATTCATGGACAGGTGTTGTTGATGGTCACGTCAATAAAACCCTTAGCACTTGGGTGGTCATGATGCTTTGCTAGAGGCCTCTCATAATCTATAATCATGTTATTGACTTGGACAGAGTATTGTCCAATCAATCCTAGGGTTAGTGATTATAATATGATTATTGCCAATATGTTAAAAGGCCTAATGGGTCATACGCATTAAAAAGAATTTTGGATGAATTAAAATAAAAATTTAATTTAATTTAATTCAAATAAGATGACTAACTAAATAATTGGATAAGACCCAATTTAAAGGAGAAAAATAATAATGGATATGATCTATCATAGAGTAAGGAATTTTAGGGAGAGATAATTTGCGCATATGATGAAAATAATTGGATACCCAAATTTGGCTTGTTCCATATGATGGATGACTCTGATTATTAGGGTATGGATGGCAAATCTCAGCCATGTGAAGAAGGATTCATGCGCATAGGATGAGGCATGATGAATCTTTACGGTAGGATGATGATCACGTCCTGATTAGGGCATATAGTTATGAGATAACTAACCTCCTAATTTCAAGGGCTGAGATTTTGACATTTGGCTATGGATGGGGCTTGACCATGTGGAAGATGGGATCAAATCCATGAGATGGACGTGATCCATCCTCCCGTGAAGAGAAAATTTCATGCCCAAGGCATGGGGCATGTGGATTATTGGATAACAACCTCCTAAAATCAAGGGACATGATTATGCCATATGGAGGATGATCAACCGTCCATTTAATGGACTAATTCAACATTGTCTAAATCCTAGAATTTGGTTGGATAATGATTTGGGAGTGGATTTACGTTCCCATGAGATGGGACGTCTCTTTCTCTCCCTTAGATTTACGTTTTGGGAGTGGATTTACGTTCCCATGAGATGGGGCGTCTCTTTCTCTCCCTCTCTCTATTAATACGTCTTTTTCTTTCCCTCTCTCAATTAATACGTCTCTTTCTCTTCCTCCTCTGACCCAGTAGTTAAAGATTAAATCTTTAGATACGGTCTTTTTTTCTTATTGTATAAATTCTAGAAGGGGATTAACTAGCACCCCTCTCTTTTTGAGAGTCATTTTTCATATCTAGAAGGTCTTCATCCATTCTTTTCTGTGTGGATCACCATTAAAGGCTGAATACGTGGACGACTAGTGACAGAGGATTCACCTTGGAAGGAGGTTTGTCGGAACGCTCTGACTATCTTGAACAACATCTCATAGATGATTAGAGATGGTTCCTTGATAGATGTTGTTTAGGATACGTGGATTGCTATCATTTCCTCTCACTTTGGCCTACTTTTATCAGTATTGATGTTCCTAATAGTATAAGAGTTACTGATTTGATCATCCAGGATCACTCCTGGCACCTTCCCACGGTGTTTCAGTTCTTTGGTGAGGAGCTATCTCGCTGGATCCTCTCTATTTCGCTCATACCAGGGCACACATCTGATACTAGATTATGGAAGAGATCATGTCTGACCTCATGAAGATTTATAAACCACAACCTTAATATACGATGGATGTGGCATGGATTTGGAAGCTTTCCATCCATCCCAGGATTCAACTATTTATTTGAAAGCTTGTGGGACTATCTTTCTACCTGCTCCCTGCTTTCTGGAAGGGGACTGTCCATCCAGGCTACTTGTCCATTGTGTGGAATAGAAGGAGGAGACTACTGATCATGCCATCTTCATCTGCCCTAGAGCGAGATAGATATGGCAGATTATGGGATACCACCTCGAGAAGGATGGTACTGGCTCTCGGTAATCTATTCTTTTGTGTGATATTTGGAGGGGTATCTAGCAGCAGGGTGTTATTTGGGCCTTCACAGCCTATCAGATCTGATTATCGTAAAATTTGCTTATTTTCACTTATGATATTGTATCTCCCCACAGGATTATGAGAAAAGTCATATCTTTATCTACTGAATACACACTCCATCGCACTGCTCTTGATTCTGACAGTTCTGGCCACTAGGGCTCCTTTGCTGCTTCGGCAGCAATCCAGCTTTCGGTCTTCATCTCTTGGGAGCCTTCACCCTCAGGGTTTGTCAAAATCAACTTCGATGGAGAGTTCGAGGAAGATTTATAGGTTCAGCATTTATTATCCATGAAATCGATGGAGCAATGTTGGTGGTGGATGGCCTCGACTTCTTAGACTCCTCTATTCTCTAGCTGAGCTTTATGCAGCTTGGGTAGGTATTTCTATGCCACTTGGATCCTTCATGCTCATAATATCTTCATTGAGGGGAACTCTCTTACTGTGTTCGTTGGCTTTGATAGGATTTTTGCGATCATGTTTCAATCAATCCTTTGCTTTATGACATTTGGTCTACCCTTCGGATGTTCACAACATTCAGATCCATCATGTTTATTGGAAAGCCAACTCTGTGGCTGACTGGGTGGAGTCTCTGTGGGCTATCATTCCGTGTTTTCGATTTAGAAGTAGGAAGACCCTTATCCTATTGTATTTGAACAAATTTATTTTCTGACGTATCAGGATTGACTTGCACTAAACCATCTGTACCAAAAAAAAAAAGTCGATCCATCCAACGATGAAGAAGATTGTAGTTTTCCTTGCCGACCAATCTTTTTTCTTGATTTTTTTATCTTTTTTAAATTAACTAAAATACCTATAGAATATTTATAACTTTTGAAAAAGATATTTTGATAAACCCTTCATTCGTTACTAGGTTGTACTGGGCTACAAGAAAGCATGAGATCACTGTGTAATATTCTCGTAGTCCTCATGAGGGTTGGATGCATGGGATAAATGGAGCCCTTTTAAGTGGGTTGCATGGAAGAGCAAAGGTCATGCCTGGGAGAATAAATGGTCATACCATGAGATGGTCCAAATTTTCTTTGATGCAGCCACTTGGCCAGTGATTAGATATCTAGAAATTGAAAGTTTTGCTTGGTGATGAGACTATCCCTCTAATGACTGAAATTCAACATGAAAGATATACCATAGCTTTATAGATCCAAGCTATGAAGGATGTGAACTTTAAGGTGATAAGCGATTATATATATATATATATATGTATGACATGTACAAGCTTCGCATCATCTGGAACTGTGAGAAGAGAGCAAGATAGGTTGATATAACAAGAAGAATTAACCATTTCTGTTACATGACTCTGTTGAGTCTGAAATTAAATATTCAAATTTCTGAATTCAATATCTTGCCATCAGGAATCTTTCAGAAAGGGAAGAAAAAGCTCATATATCATGTTGTTCCATGAGAAGAAGTATACCCAAAGGAAGAGAGAACACACTCTTTTATTTAGCAAATAAGGTCAAAAGAGAGCCAAAAGAGAAGTAAAGAAGACAGTTCAGAGGTAAAGACAAATGGACCCAAAGGCCAGCTGTAAAGCATCCATAACACATGTCACCAAGCTCTAGTAGCCACTACTTAGCGATGGGAAGCAACACTAAATGAAGAGCTACGACAAGGGTGATAACAACTACTTCATTTGTTAGAAGCCACTGGTGAAGCTTTGTCCAAGGGAGGCGCCACTGCCTGCATCTTCTTCTTCTTCTTCTCCTCCTCCTCCTCCTCCTTGAGCTCGAACGCCGACGTCGGATAGGTCCGGAAAAGCCCCGCCGGCCCCTTGCAGGTCAGCTTCCCGGTCGGCGGGTCATCGACGGTGATTTCGTTTAGCACGATCCAAACCAAGAGCTCTTTGGCCTTCACACCAGTTAGCTTCTTGATCTTGAACTTCTCCACATAGGCAGTGATCTCAGGGCCGTAGGAGACCAGCTTCCCAATCTTCTCAAAGCAGTGCTCGATCTTCTTCTTTTGTTTGAGCCAAACGAAGCCGGTGTCCTCCACGTAGCCACACTCTATGATGTCCTTCAAGGGGAGGAGCCCCCTGGGGAGGCCTACCTCTTGGAGGAGGAACTTGGACTTCTCTTGGCAGATGTCATCGCCATGGTAGACCTCAGCCTTGGCCTTGAGCTCCTCTGTGATTAGAGTCATGGTGGCCCTCTTTTGTCCTTCTGGGGTGGTCTTCCGTTCCGTGGGGCTGTGGGTGACCCAGGCAGTGGGCGATGGTTGTAATATAGGAAATTGGACATGCCATTGCCCATGTTGTTGTGCAATAATTTCGCATTTGCCCTGCTCTTGTGATGCCGGCAATTAGAGCCAA
>UESW01004058.1:731857-850962 GCA_900491605.1 Calamus simplicifolius | reverse complement strand
GAAGAAAAGATTTTGTTATCTTAGAGGAGAGTTAGGAATTTGTAACCCTTTTGGATAGATTTTGAAACCTCTAAGGAAATATATCTAGAGTTCTTTCAATTTCTCAAAATCTTAAGGAAATTTTATCTAGAACTCATATCAATTTGATCTATCAAAATCCATGATTTTTAATCATACTCAAAGATCAAATCCGGGTTCATTTCAGACACTCTGAAAAATTTGATTTTTTACTCTGAAATGGTTTCGGAGCCGACTCGAGAGTATCGGAGTCGACTCGAGTTTCTGCTGAAACTCAGGAGTCGACCCTTCTCTGAGCGAGTCGACTCGAGATCGAGTCTGCGCTCTGTGACTTACCCGAGCCGACTCTATGCTTTGCGCGAGTCGACTCGACGTGGTCCCAAATCGCTTTATTAGGGCACGAGCCGACCCATCGATCGATTCTAATCATTCCAAATCATTTTCAAAACCCTCCAAAACCCTTCAAACCTTCCAAAATCTTCCAAAATCCTTAAACAATCATTCCACTTTGATTCAATGGCCCCCAAAACCCGTGGTGCTAGTAGTAGCGGTGCCGGGATGAAAAGAAGAAGACCGTGCGTCGACCCGTTCGCGAGCCGACTCCGGACTCTTCGCCTGCTTCCTCTTCGGACGACTCGCCTGCTCCTACTGCCACTACTCCTCAGGTAGATCACCTTGCGAGTAGAGTCATTACTACAGGAAGGAAGTTTGACTTTGATTTGTTTGAGAGAGAGGGATTGCTTGTAGGGTCACAGTTGAAGGAAATGGGATTTGAAAAGATATGCTCCTTAGACTGTCCTACATACCCAGCATTAGTTAAAGAGTTTTATAAAAATTTGACTAGAGGGGACAATGGATTGGTCAGCATTGTTAGAGGAGTTGGTTTGAATGTCACTGCCATCATTCTCTCTAAATTATTGGACTTACCCCTATCAGGACCTTCCACTTTTGACCCAGAGGATAGGTCACCTGCCCTCACAAGATTATTGAATAGAAATTTTGAGGGATTTGAAGAAGTTTTGCCAATCAGCTGCCACTGGACTTGAGATTGCTTCATAACATCTGCAGCAGGATTCTTTTCCCTAAGACAGGCCGTTTTGACTACGTGTCTGAGAGGGATATCTTTGTTATGGATGCTGTAGTTTCAGGCAAGCCAATCAACTTACCCATTATGATATTATGGTATATAGCTGATTGTGGGAGTAAGAGGAAATCCTGTCTTCCCTACGGCATGATCTTGACACAATTATTCAGAAGCCAAGGAATTGAAATTAGTGATAGTGAGCCCAGGAGAAATTTGAGACATACTGACTACTATTCATTGGCCACTATTCACCGCATGGGCTTCAAGAAAGTTAATGGTAGTTGGATAAGAAAAGGTCAAGAAGATGTTAGAGCTGAGGAGGACAGAGTTGAAGACATTAGAGCTGAGGTCGAGGTGGACCTTCTGTTGCTGGACCGTCTGAGGCAGGACCTAGCATGCATTATTCTCCTCCACCTCAGACTTCATCTTCTTCTGTGAGATTTTCAGATGAGCAGTTATGTCAACTTAGAGCTATGTTTGCAGAATTTGATAATCAAAGAAAGATGAAATTGGTCAATTGAGAGAAGATATTAGAGAATTAAAGGAAGACATCATTTCAAGACTTGACTTACTTTCATTTTCTGTTGGTACCCATGTGGATTCACTCAATGCTGAGCTTAAGAAGATATTTGAAAGACTTCAAGGGATAGCTGATGGATCCAATGTGTATCTTGATAGAACTAATCAGTTAAGAAGAGATATTGATGCTGCAGTTGATCAGATACAAGTAACTATGAATGACTTTAACAAATCACAAAAGGATGATATCATGGAAGATTGGACACTTAAAGAGTATAGTTTTCAAGCGTGTCAAATGATTTTGATACTTATCATAGTTTGTATTTCTAGATTTCCTTACTAGATTGTATCTAGGAAGTTTTGCTTTAATATGACTGTATTTGAACTTTGATGAATTTAAGAGTTGTTGTTACATTTTGATGTAATTTGACATACTTTTGAAGTAATGAGAAAAGTTATGTTCATTTCAATTATGAGTACCTTTGAATATCCTTGAATGCTTATGTTTAATTTGATATAATTTTGAATATCTCAATACTCAATTGATAACTTAGATGCTGAATGAATTCGAATGAATTTAATCAAGTTGATGCTCTGATGCATCTCAACCTTTTTGTTGATTACAAAAAAGGGGGAGAGATTTATATGATTTAATCGTATATGCATCATCATATTTAAGAGGAAGAGATTTGTTTAAACCTTATATGCTTTTAATTGCCCTAATTAAATAAGGGGGAGAGAATTAAATAAGAAAAAGAAATATATGTTTCATATAAGGGGAAGAGATAATTTGAATTTCATAAAGAAAAAGGTTTATTTGCTTAAGTTTTTGAATTTGAAAAATTTTGAATGAATTATAAAATTGAGGTTCATAGGGGGAGCTACCTCATTGAGGGGGAGCCTTTCCATGAACACAAAAGTTGATTTTGGTATCATAAATTTTTTAATTTTATAATGCATATACTCAATGTTTTTGTCATCATCAAAAAGGGGAGATTGTTGAGAAATTATTGAAACATAATTGCCCCAACTCTATTGATTTTGATGATTTCCAAAAGCCATGAATATAAAGAAACAATGAATTATTTATCAAATACCATGAGTTTATTTAAAATGAAAAATAACTATCAATGTTTACATTCAATGAGTTCTTGAATCAATTAAAACAAAAGAATTTTTATACTTGAGATTATACTTGAGATTTCATGAATTAAACTTGAGATTTCAAAAAAATTCTTATACTACTCATTTGATGATCAAATCAATTCTATTCAAGTCACATTTATATTTAAATTTATTTGGGACGAGTTTTAAAGTCTATCAGAACATTTTTCTGATTTTTGTATCGCTCCCGAGCCGACTCAAGGGTTTCCGAGTCGACTCCCCAAATGTCTGTTTTTCAATGTTGTCCTGAGTCGACACTTGAGTTTTCAAGAGTCGACCCCTGAACCTTCGCGAGCCGACTCATGGACTGTGCGAGCCGACTCGACTCAGACGGCAGAGAGGCTCATTTTTGAGCACTTCTCGAGTCGACTCCCCGCATATCTCGAGTCGACCCTGAAAGTTAGGTGTTTCTGGAATCGAGTGTTCGAGCCGACTCACAGTGCTCGAGTCGACTCCGGAATCTGGCGCGATTTTTCACGATGACATCAGCTCCAACGGTAAGATTTTTGAATAACGGCTATTTTTCTTGTTTCTAACGGATATATTTTGCAGAATCTATAAATAGAGGAGCTCTTTTCAAATCAAAAAAAAGAGAGAAAAAGAGAAGAGAAAAAAGAGGGAAAAACAGAGCTTTATTGGAAAAATCTTCTAGTTCAAAATAGAGTGATTCAAAAGGAGTGAAATCAAAGAGGAAGTTTCGTCTGCTCCAGATCATCAATCCACAAGAGTCAAAAGAAAATCCAAAAGCTTTTCAAAGATCAAATCGAAGGATTTTCAACATTCAACAAAAGGAGAAAAAGCTTCATCTCAACTCCAAAGTTTTCAAACGGTCAAGAATCTTGCTGAGGCCTGATTCAATACTTCAAGAGGAGTTAAAGAGGAGAAGGAAGAAAGCCAAAGCCACAACCATCTGCAATCTTATCAGGCTTTTCTAACCCTTTTATACTTTATTTGTATATTTGCTCAAGGGGAGCATTTCAATATTTAAACTCTGTTATTTTGGTTGTTTGCTGATTCAATCAGTGGATTGAATCAGTGGAGGTTATTATACCTCGTTGCAAGCCGGAGTGCTTGTGTTGGGTTAGTTGTGAGCCCGTGAAAAACAACGTGTAGGGTTTTGTGCTGGTGAGCCCGTGTAAAACCGGCTGGGTTCGTTGTGATCCCGGAAAACAACAAGTTTGAGTTGTGAACTTGGAAAACAACTCGGCTGTAATCGAAGAGATTATAGTGTGGACCCAAGTGAATCTTGGGAGTGGACGTAGGTGTTGGTTGCACCGAACCACTATAAAATTATCTTGTGTTTGCCGTGCTATATTTCTCTCTCTCTATCTCTCTTTATTATTTGCTTGTGTATTGATTAAAGTTAGCCTCTCACTTGCACATTTTGCTAACTAATCAACTAAAGTTAAAAAGACTTAAATTTTTAAGAACCCAATTCACCCTCCCTCTTGGGTTGCCATCTGGGCCAACACTTGTGCTGTTGTATGGGTTACAAGGCCACATTTTTGGTGAATGATGGTCAGTTTTCAGAAGAAATCTCTTTTAGGGCATTTCATTTATAACTATTTTGCATCATATGCCAGTCAGCTTGATTAAATCCGGAAAAATGGCAGATGTAATTCCGCTAAATGAAAGGATGCAGACCAGAAGAAAGCAAATGGAATTGCAACAGCTTTTTGCCTGGTTCACCGTGACCTATAATTTTTTGAAATAAGAAAAAAAAAAGCAAATAGTTTAAACACTGCAGAATCTATGAAATAGAAATGCACCTGATCATTTGCTGATTTTGAATGCGAAGAAGGGACGGCAGATCCAGGTGTCTTGAGTTCCAGCTCTGTTGCAACATCACTAAAATCGTCACTTCTTTCTCCACAGCTTTGTTGCTGCCGATCAGATGATTTGCTTCTAGAATCTTGCCGGTTCCCACGTGAGACTCATTACTACTTGGATGTGGATGGGATGGGATGTGTTGAGTAGCCGTCTGTTCAACTTTAAGATTGCAGGGGAGAGCAAATGGCCCATAAGTTGAACAAGAATTTGGAATAGTTCCAGGGTTCTGATTCCGGAAGAAAGGATAAGGCTGCAGTGAGGGGTGAATTGGGATTGGGCCTGAGGGAATTGGAACTGGCATAGGGAATGGATATGCAGGAGGTGGGCCTATAACAACTGAAGGGTCCATTGCAGCCCATGGATACAAAACTCTTAGCCTTTGCTGATACTGAGCATTCAGATTATCAATTTCCGACTTTAAAGCTGTTTTCTCTTCTCTGAGCTCATTCTTTTCTTGAGTCAACTATGAGGACAAAAGTATGATGTAAATCATGTCAGAAGAATATTTGAAAAACTACGGAGCTTAGACTTTGCCATTCTAAATCAAGATGACCGTTACCTCACATGATTCTTCAGAAAGTGAAGCATATTCAGTTTTCTGTCTGTTCACCTGAGCGGTCAAGTCCTTCAGCATCTGGATTGTATCAGTGAGGATGGTTCCCTTGTCATTCTTGGGTCGATCCGGGTCTATATTTTGGAAATAAGAAGTTACCTTTCAGAACTAAATACAAAAAGACAGACTGCAAAATGTAGTTAGCTTAGTTGCAGATTACAAATTTAGACACAGTCAACTGCATTGTCAAATGAAAACCTCCCAACAATTTGTAGAATCGTGCTTAGGAACAATGTTTGATCAAAAAACGAGATCTGTAACTTATGGAAATTAGGAAAAATGTCTGCTGAATTGCAAAATATTTCTTAATGGTCTCAGTGATCCAGCAATGTTGGTACAATTTTCTACTGTTGAGCATTGGAGTTCATATGTGGGACGGGGATAGTTAAAGACTTAAAGGAATTCTATCTGCTTTACTTTATTGTAATAATATCAAAGCAGAAGGACTTGTGCTAACTTTAATTACTAAAATTAAATGTTTTTATGTTGACAGAACTGTTCTGTGAAGGAAAAGCACCATAAATCTGAAATCTATTAATTGATACTTCATGGGAATAAAATATAAGACTATCTTGCATAAACATCTCTATCCATCATCCCTTCTTCTTCCAAACACCAAGTGTCCTAAACCCATTATTACTATCCACAACATAATATCTCTCTCTATCTACATTATCTAGGAACTCAGCCCCATTTTGGGCCTCTAACTGAATTTTCCGCTTTCTGGTTTCCTAAATTGACTTTTCATTCTGAAGAAAAGGAGGCCTCTAGACCATAAGTTTAGTATTTTCTTTCTTGCTCCAATATCCACACTTTATCTATATTTAATTCAGGTACTTCATAAACCAAAAAATTCCATATCTACTATTGGAAAATTGCAACAGCAGAGCCCTAGCTTTCAATGCTCTACCTCTCAAATGATAAAGACTCTTTTATACAATTTGATTACCCCAGGTTGATGATAAGATAAATGAGAAAATTTTCATAGCTGTTCAACGTCAAATAGTCTTCTTTCTGCTTTTGTTGGAACATTATTCCACATATTCGAGCATGCCAGAAATCTGTGGTTTACCTAGTAAATTTCCCAACTCCAAGAATTGTTCATTTAGTCGATCCCTCCTCAGTTTTTCACGGTCAGCTTTCTGAACTTTCCGTGCAGCAGTGGAATCCTTTACTTCTTGCTCCACATTTGACTGCAAGATAAAAATTAGAGTCTGTCAATGCTTGAAGGGTGCATGCGCTGCAGACAGGTACAAAATTTCTTTGATATTGCATACTAAATGATCAAATTAGACAGTATTATGAAACCAAATCGATCACATAAATCAGGAAACAAATCTTGGTATACTAACAACTAAAATTAACCATATAAATGAGGTACGTATATATATTTAAAAAATAGATTCAAAATAGAAGCTAGCAATGTTGTGTTTTTCCAAAACAATCTTCAGCACAAAAATAGATTCAAAATAGAACACAGTATAAGAAAGCAACCTTTGCAAAAGGGGCTGCTTCATACTTCCTGCATCTTCTAGAATGCAATCTAAGCATTAACCACATGCAGCTCATAATTATATATCAGTATCAATTGCACCGAAAAGCTAACAACTTCCTACCCAAAAAAAAGGCATTAAATCTAGGGAAAATGTGTTCTAATGCATAAGACAGATTCTGATTTCACTTAGTTAAATAAGCGATTGAAAGTCAAAATAGCATCAGACATTGCTCAATAATATAACAAGACAATAGATATCTAAAAGACCACTGGTATGTCAAACCTGGTTAAAACCAGTAGAAGAAATAAGACTTCAGTAACATTACACAAGCCCCTTAATGCTTTTATCTTATAGTTTACCCTGATATACATGGCTATGATATGTTTCAACAACTCTGAGCAACAAAATGGCACGACTGCAAGTGAGCTTTTATGGAATCAAATCATATTGATTTCTTAAAAATGAACTTCAAGTGACAAGGTTTTGCTCACAACCATCATTCAACATCATATAATTAATTTTCCCTTTCATTAGCTAAAAAACTACAGTGAAAATTATAAAGGTAGATGATGAAACATAGGTGACATGTATAGCAACTTCATCTTGACATAGCAATTTGGTCCACCATTAGACAGCTAACTCTCAGATAAGTTTCCTTCTCCATCTTCTGCTCTGACAGAACTAGAATTACCCTAAATCCAATCCTATCTCAAGCTTGAAGAAAATCATGTTTAACTTTTAATGATCACTAAAATCTTTAGCTGACAGATCCTACTCCAAATAATGCCAATCCAAGCTGACCAGTTTGAAACTGCTCACTCCAGTGGAGTAGTTCATGGTTCAACAAGCCATTAATTAGCAAAAGTTGCTCCGTCCATTGACATCGTTGGCACCGGTGATAACCTTTTCTATCACCTTGTTGTTTTGTAGCGTGTCATCCGTCTGTTGGCAACATTCATGCCAATGCATAATAATCTTGTACAGTCCTCTCATGAAGGGCTTGCAGCCATTCATTTGAACCCTAGGGAACACCTATTCAAAAGTCTTGCTCTTGCATAAGATTTTATCATCATTTTCAAAACCTAAATGACCCAAAGCCCTGTAGTTTGCCCTCATAGCAATCCTTTTCCTTTGTCCCTTCCATAAGCTGCTCTCAAATTGAGTCGCATGATTCATCTCATTTTCCATATCCTCCTGTTTTTTCACAAACAACTTATGTACTAACTTCTGCACAAGCTCTTTTAACTCTCAAAAAAAAAAAAAAAAAAAATTGACATTCTAATCTATAAAAACAACAACGCCCCAAGCTTTGAGCTAGAATATGTCAGAGAAAAAGCGCTGACTTGCCTGCGTTTGGTGCATGGACTGCAACTGCTCTCAAGTCAAGACAGTGCCACTTGCCTCACCAAGATGTGGCTACAAGGTCAAGTTCTAGAAATATGGTGTGGGCCCTATAAATTATTACAGGTGTTTTGCACCCCCTCCGTTCCGGACTAAATGCATTGGCAATGATATCTGCTGCAAGATGTAATAAGTGATGATGCTACAAAAAAGGCTGGTAGGAAATAACGTCCAATACGTGTGCGCTTCTGTAATCCATATCCCTCCAACCCAAAATCAAGCCTCTTGAATGACCACAACACAAGGCCAGCAGCCGTAAAATAAGAGGAAGTGATCAATGTTGATTCGGTCACAATTCCTCGACCACTTTAGTAGTGGTATGTCGAAGAGTGATAAGAACCACAGAGCCAAATGACGCATCCAGCCTTGATATTTGTAGTTACTCAGGAGTTCAGATCCTGAGACGTTTCATTCCGGTGCGCCTATCTTCACCCCGCTCGTCTTTTTATATTTTGCCTCCTAATATTTTGTGCCCCAAAGCTGCGTTCTTGGTCCTCTTTTCTTCCGAATTCTCTCTTTCGGGTTCTACTCTAATATGAAGCAAAACGAATTGACAACAAAAGTTCGAAATAATTGTTAACGTGGCCTAAATTCACCCCTTTCCACTGGAAAGAAGGAAACCACGATCCTTGCTTCCATGCTAGATGAAATTTCAAAATTACAGCTTATCCCAGAATAACTCGCAACAAGAAAGGCATAAAGATTTGAGTGTGGAAAAGGGGGACAAAAGAAATCGCCAGTAGGGAGGAATAGAGGCCAGACTCAACAGCAGATGGAATATATTCTAATTATCAGAATAGAAGACAGAGGATGCAGAGAAGAGAAGTGGGATGGATACCAACCTCGGATCCGGACCAGAGCTCGGCAATCGAGTTGAGGGTTGGGAGAGACCATCGGGGGTGCGATGGCAGCCGTTGCCCGGGAGGTCCGCCTGCGCCGGAGCCTGGAAGAAACCCTCCGGCGGGTTCCATCGATCCATTCACAAAGGGAGAGAGAGAGAGAGAGAGAAGAGAGCAGAGAAAAAGATAAAGAGGCAGGATTCTTCTCTCGCCGTGTGCAGTTTCCTTGGCTGATGATCAGAAGAGGCGAACGAGATCACCGGAAGATAGGTTGGATTCTCGGAGTCGGTCGGGGTAGCGTACGCCCGGAGGGATTGTGGGTGACTTGTGCCTTCCACGAGTGCGCGGGTGATCTGGACCGCATCCATCTCTCATATCGGGTCAGCGGATTCGGGTTTGTGTGTGCATCCGATCCAAACTAAGCGGCTGAAGGCCTCTCCGCGCATCTCGGCCATCTGCCAACCGTATTCTGTTGTGTTTGTCTACGGGGAGTTTTGTGCACCATCTTACATAAGGATTAGAGGAAGCCAGGAAGGCATCTCTCTCTAATGGTAGAAAGAAAGTCCGTGAAACAATTTATTGGCATAGCAGTGGCTAGAGGCGATTCGGATTTGGGACTCCTGCGTAGAGCTTTGTTTTGTAACAGTGGACACCCCTATTTTAATTCTCAGTTCAGAGAGAACAGTGCAAAAATTACTGAGAAGCTGTTTGTGTGCTCGTATTTCCAGGTACCTCTATTTCCAAATAATGCTGCATTTGGAAATGCTATATTAATATTTCCAAATATTTATTTGGCTTGCTTAGATATGAAAATTACAACTATATCTTGTGTTAAAAATAATTTAATGTGAAGAGAGCGTGATCAATCTACAATTAGATGGCAAACTTACCACCATTAATATTATATCATATTTTCATATTATATAATTATTATAATATTATGGTATGATAGAACTATATTATTATCACATCCTAAGCAATTATAAAATAATATATTACTTTTATAATATTAAATATATGATATAATATAATATATATAGGATAATATGATGTGATATAAGTTAATATCTAACATTACAATATAGTATAATATATTAGCTAATATAATTAATATTATATTAATATATGTAATTACATAATTATAATATTATAATGCAATATCATATAATATTTGATATAATATACAATAAAGATAATAAAATATAACATAAGATATTATAACACAATATCAATTCAAGCAATTATAATATTATTTTATTTTAATAGTTAATTAATATTGAAAATGATTGCATTATAATGTTATAATTAAATATGATATTATTATAATATCACATAATATTATAATAATTATTGATTTATCATATAAGAATCGTTATAAACAGATTTTAAGTGATAATATCAAGATAATTTTTCTCTGATTACGACAGAAATAGAGGTGATAGTAGCCCTTTTTAGGTTGCTACCATAGCTTACATATCTAAATAGAATAAAAAAACTTTAGAATGTAACTTAATTGTTTGCATTTAACCAAATTACATGAGTTGTTGATATATCTTATTTATTCTTCTCTAGGTTACCTTATAAATTCAATTAACTTTGTGAAGTTAGATAAAAAATTTTAGTCCAAAAAATTATCCAGCATTGTTGCTCCAACTATTATTTTACCTAAAATAGACCAACCTAACAAAGCGATTATTTCATTATTGCTACTATTAGGCTAACTACTCAAACCAAATTAATTTAAAATATATCTAAATCTAAAACATACAAAAATAATATAGTGTAAAAAATATGCATGGGTATTAATAGTTTTTGAATTTTTATTGTTACTAAATTATCTTGATCTACATTGTATACATCCCTTTTCTTATAGTATAAAAAACAATTATAATTATATAATTTTATTATAAATTATGTAAAGAATTACTAAAAATATACAATTCATCGATATGCATTACTATGTTGAATAATAATGTTTCAAAAATATTAATTGATAAAATTAAAGAATATTTTAATGCATGATATAAATTTTATGAATACTTTTTTTACTTTGAAAAAAATTCTATATATGTGAACATCCATGTGCAACTCCTCACCCCTCAAAACAAATAGCAGAAAGGTTTAGTCAAAACTATATAACTGATTAAAATATCATCCATATAATTTTTCATAATATCTTTAATTAATTTAAGTATATATACGAACACATTATTCTTTCAATGCTCAATTTTTTTGCTTCGATTCCTTGTCATAAAATTAGGTATATAACACCTAAATGACTGAATTCATAAATAGACTCTTAAGCTCATTCACTTTTATCCTGCACCCACCAACTCTCACATGCGCTCTCATGGTTCCTTCATCTCTCTGTTTGTCATATCGTTATTCTCTCTTCTCTTACATCATAATTATTCTCAATTTATAAAAATTACTAGAATCGGGTAGAGCACATCTAACCATCATCATCTTGCATGTAATGAGTTAATCGTGAAGGTTTGTATATACCTCATTTTCACATAAGATGTGATTTATATATATATGGCCAGACTAATATAGTGATGCCATGCAGTATGAAGAACACAAGCTATTGATTTCACTCTAAAAAAGCAAATGAGTTGTGTGAACAACGAATCTCAAGATAATACTTAAATTATGGCTATACTACACTTTACAACAAGAGATGATAAGTCATAGTAGATAAGATAATGATATTATTTTGATTTTATCTTATATTAATTACTTTTTCTAACTATAGCTAGTGTAAAGATATTATTGAATTTATGAGTTCAATGATATATATATATATATATATATATATATATATCTTAATGATAATAAAATTGAAGAACTAATTGCATATTTAAATTGATAATGTCAACAAGTATGATGCTCTAATTAAGCTCAAACATGAGCAAAAAATACACCTAATATATACTTGAATTAGGAGGAGGTCAAGTAGTAAACTAAAAGTTTTTAGGACCTCAGGTGCTTATCATCTTAGAAGAAGAACAAGGTTAGTCAATACAAGAACGTTCAAAGAAAAATCTTCAACATATATTTTTTATATTCTCAAGGATAATCAGTGTAAAATTTGAAAAGAAAGGTATTACACAAGACTCAGGGTAAGTAAATAGATAAGTTTTTTAGTCAAATTTAAAGTGAAAATTATATTAAAAATCCAAACAAAACTTAGAATAATCAACCAGCATGAAGCCAGGTCAATCAACCAAGGGCTTCAGTGATTGACAGTCACTATCTTTGAGGACAGATCAATCGACTTCTTTACTTAGATTAAGACTATTTTAGGCAGTCGACCACCTAAGAAGGGCCAGTCAACCGATCATCCACTTTCAATCAACTAGCTTAAAGCTTGACAGTACCAAAAATTGAATTTAGCCGATCTAATTTGGGCCTAATTTTTAGGATTTCTATAAATTTGGAGCTTTGGCTCAATTTTTAGCATAAAAATTTGAATCAAAATTATTAAAAAAATTTCAAAAAATAATGTTTTTAAGCCTACATTGCATACCTCTTTATTCAAACTAGAGCTTCATTAGAAAATCTTCATTCCTTAAGAGAGTGATTTTTATTTTTTATTTCTATTGCATTAACCAAAAGAGTCGTAAAAGTTCTTCCTTAGCCCATAAAAAGAAGAGTCAAATGTTTCTTTTTATGTCATGAAAAAGAGTTATAAAAGTTCCTCTTAAGCTCATAAAAGGGGAGGTATAGGGATTTAATTTTTTACTTAGTAAAAAAGATCAGTTAAATGAAATTCTCAAGGAGAAGTCTTGAAAAATGAATGTAGGCAAAAAGTGCTAAACCACTATAAAATCTTTATATCCCATTTACTTATTTATTCACTTGCAATTACTTTTATTTATTATTACATAACCTCTCTTGCATGGGCTTTACATTTGTTGCTTATTATTTATACTTTAGTTTTAATTTTATAAAATCCAATACACTCCTTTCTTATGTTGCCTTGGGCCAACAGAGATGACTCAAAAAAAAAAAAAAAGTATAGTACAATTAGTTCCATGATTGAATTTATAGTTCAAGAACTATGTAAATATTAGATTAGATAAATTGATCAAGTTTAGAACTAAATAAAATTAAAATGTGTCAATGTTTTATTGATATCTTTATTTTTATATATTAAAAAATTTTAAGTAATCAATAATTGGTAGTATATTTTTTTATCTAAATAATTAAAATGTGCCAATGTTCAAAACTTTGGTTCGAATTTAGTTTTTATATACAAAAATTTTAAAAATTTGACCCAACAATATCTGCTGGCTATTTGACCACAAGTAAGATTTCAAATAATTTCAAATTTATATATTTAAAAATTTTACAATGATATATTTCCTTAATTAAAATTTTTTATTTAAAATTTTACTTGCTAATAATTCCAAAACTCAATTACAAATTCACAACTAATTTTCTTTACAAAATTTATTGATTTGAATTTTGAATAATTTTAAAGATTTCTTCTGAGTTGTAGAGCCCAACAGTGCATTTACTAAACCGTGTTTGCTTATTGGCATTGTTATAATATCCTCTTATCATATCAGCTTTACTATAATTTTGATAAATTTTTTGACTAAATGCACAATATTTTTTATTATAATAATTCAAAATTTTTTATACTTTCCCCAGCAAATAGAGGGAGATCCATCCAACTTCATATGCGATACTACTTTTTGAAGTAACACTTAATAGAGTTTGATGACTAACTAATCTTTTATGATGGAATATAAATTATAAATTTAATTTTTTGTGTTTAACCATTTCGATGGTTGTAATTTACTAATTTGTCAAAAGATATTTGATTATGTTTGGATAATAATAATATAAAAAAATTTATGTTATTTAAATAAATCATAGTATTATTAAATCATAATACTTTCATATTGTTAGGTATATATTATTGTCTTAACTTTATTGTTATTAAATAGTGACAAAATAGGTGATATCCATTACTTTTCATAGAGTCATTCACAATAGTTAATATTTTAAACCATCAAAGCATTTCAGGTAAGTTTACAGCCTATAAGCCCATGGTCTAATATAATTTATTTTCAAATATATTTTTGGCTCATAAATATGTTATGGTAATGACATAATTAAATATAATTTAATAAGGAGAAATAGTTTACATAGTATGTTAGAAATTTCATAAGGGCGATGAAAACTTTGACACTACCCAAATTCTTCTCCACGTTTATTTCTCCTCCATTGTCCGTTCTTTATCTCTAATAAATTATTTTAAATATATGGTTACCTCCTCTCCTTCTCGTGGAAGGAATTAAATAAGATAGGATAAGGTTGGAGTAAATTCCTATTTAATCATTCATGAATTACTTAATTAGAAATATGTTATAGAGAAAAGTTTTCTCTCTTTAATGCCTAATTTTGGCTAGTAAAAACTCTCTAATTTTATCCCTTTGTCCTCTTAAATAAGAAGTTTGATTTAATTTTTAAAAGAAATTGAGTGAGGAAAAAAAGAAATAGATGCCTCTTTCTCAAAAATCTATCATCTTAGCTATAAAAAAACCAAATCATTGAATTAAATACTTCATTAAACTTTGAAAATGAATGTTGTATGAAAATCTTCAAAACTTTGACAATGCACTTATTTCATGGCCTATATTCAAGAGATTAATAATTAAGTTGTATCATGGATTTATTTTTTCTACCAAAACATATTAAGAATTTGAATTGACCCTCAATCTAATTAATAAAAAAAAAGAAAATAAACTTCATTATAACTCTTTTATCTTCTGTTGTTTTTGAAGGCTGCTTGAGTACTATCAATGCTTCAATCAATTTACTAATATCAACTGCAATTAGATTGTACCCTCTTTTTCCCATGAAATTGAGGTTGAATCATACAATTTCTTTTCATTCATTCATTCAGTACTTTGCTATCCCAATTAAAATTATGTTTTTTTTGTGACTTCTATCTCTTTATATGAAGATGTTAGGCTATAACATCCATGTTTGCATCTTTCTCTCCACACATGCATCATATATTAACTCATTATTCAAGTGTTATTTTCCTTATTTGCTTTAGGTTCCTCAAAATTATATACATTAAGTGTTAGTTGAGTAATATAATCTAATTAGTTTTGATCGATGAGTTAATAGAATAATATAAATTATGTTAGACTAATATAATTTTAAATATCTTTGCTTTCTCATTTAAACTTTAAATTATAGTTTTTAATAGCATGAATCTCTATTTTTGCATAGTGCAACATATTTATCATATAAAAATAAAAATATATTCATAAACAAAATTTATTCTCTAATATAAGTTTATACCATTGAGCTATTTTTTTTATATGCTGGGAAAACATGAATTGCAAATTGCTTCACATACATTCCACTTTATATATATAAGGGTAGAGGTAGATTTGGCTACCTTCGAACGTAGCCAAGTTTAAAATCTGATCACCTTTCTTATTTTTTAATCCACATATTTCTAAAGCCATGCTATCTTTTTTACTTTTTCTATCTTTAGGATATATAAACTAAGTGAATCCAAGGATGACGAATATGATTGGATCTAGACTTAGCTACATTTGAATATAGTTAAGTCCACCTCATTAGATCGACATAGTTCACGAAACCTAAAAATAAAAAAAAAAAGTAAAGAAAATGAAGTGGCTTTAAGATCCATGTATATAGAAGGATGAAGAAGGTGATTGAATTATGCCCTTGGCTATGTTTAAATATAACTAAATCTATTCCTTTCTCATATATATATATATATATATAGAGTATAATTTAGAAATTTTAACAAGAGAAATCAATACTTATACTACCAAAACTAGAATTATTTGAGATACCCTAAGCTCCTCCTCTCTCTTCTACATTTATTTCTCTTCCATTAACATTCTTTATCTCTAATAAATTATTTTAAATATTTGGTCACTAGATCAATACCTCACTGCCTCTTCTCTATCCTTGGAAGGAGTTATCTTTATTTTTCAAGAAGGAAATAAGATCAGATAAAAGAGGAGTAAATCCTTGATTAATCATATATGAATTACCTGATTAGAAAGAAGTTATAAGAGGAAGCTTTCTCCCTTTAATGCCCTAATTTTGGTTAGCAAAAATTTTCTGATTTTTCTCTTTATCATTTCAGGTATGGGTTCATCAATATTTGATTCAATTTTTAAAAACAATCACATGAGAAAAAATGAAATATATGTCTTTTTCTTGAGACTCTATCATCTTGATCTACATTTGGTAGAGCTTTTGGATAGTCCAAAAGTGTTTTTTTAGTATCTTAGAATGTTTGATAAAATTTTTAAAAATTTTTAAAATACTTTTAAAATAATGTAAAAGCTATTAAATACTCTACTTTTGAAAGTTCTATTTCAGAGCTTTTAAAAAAATATCTACTTGAAAAAGTTATTTTTATTGGAATTAAAAATTATGTATTCAAACCATAAGAATAATCACATTTAATATTATAATATCATAATAATAATTTGATAATAGTAATAACAAAATAAATTATAAGATAATAAAATATTATTATAAGAGCTAGACTTGGCATTTATGTTTACATTTTCTCTATACACATGAATCATGTATTAATTTATTTATTCAACTATTGTCTTCCTTATGCACTTTAAGTTTTCTAAACTATATGCATTAAGCATCAATAGAGACTGATATAATTTAATTAGTTTCATTATGTGAGTTAATAAAATAATATAAATTATGTTGGATTATTATAATTTTTAAAGTATTTTATTCTCATTTGAATTTTAACTTATAGTTATTAATAGTATAGATTTCTACTTTTGCATAGTGTGATATGTTTATTGTATATAAATAAACAATTATTCACAAATAAATTTTACTCTCTAATATATATATATATATATATATATATATATATATATATATGTATGTATGTATGTATATGTATATGTATGTATATGTATATGTACCACTACTAATTTTTTATATATTAGGAAAACATGAATTGTGAACTACTTCACATAAGTCATTAGATGCAATTTATTATCTCTAAATACTTAAAATTTTAAAATAATGTGATTTGGAGACCCTTGGGTCCTGCATCAATTGGTAAAAAATTAAATGGTTTAAATAATTCAAAATTATACATAATTTTTTATTACTTGGTGTATGAGTTAGAGGTCTCCAAATCACATAATTTTTAGTTCGAATTGATTAGAGGTTTGGTGGCCTACTTAACTTTCTCAACTTAATTTGAATTTTTGTATGCTTAGGCACTAAAATTAAATAAACTCATGGGATGGAACTATGCACAAAAAAGTGGGCTTTATTCAAAAATTAGGTCAAGTTTGAGAAAATTAAAATACAGTCTAACCTAGCTTAAATAAATATATGCATATTAGGTTTGGTCATGGATGAGGTAGTGGTTCACCTAGCTAGATTAATCTAGTTTAAAATTTTGCAAGCTTAAGTCATAAAAAATACCTAATTAGTTCCTTAGTGATGGAGAAAGGGGAATTCAACATTAATGGAGTTCCTTAGTGATGGGGAAAGGGGAATTCAACATTAATGGATGTGTTTTGGAATTGACCTTTTGAGAGCGAATTGAGCCTGCTAAAAAGTATAAGCCCCATAGCCAAATTGGATCTAATTACACAAGTATTAGATATAGCTACTAATGTATAAGTTGACCTGACACTTAATCAACTCTAGTTTTAGTATTGAAGTATGCTAGTAGACCACATGAGTTATTATACGAGAGCTAACATTCATTCTATGCTTGATCAAATCGAAGTAAAAATCTATTTGAATGCGTGGACATGCATACTTCTCTCACCTCATCGTTCTTTACCTTCATCTATAGAGGGCTCCGAGACAGAGGTGGTGGCAACTCTAGGGAGTTCAAATCAACTCATCTTCTCATAAGTAGGAAAGGAGAAGCGTCGCATGGCTCAATATCCAATCCTAGTTTGTTCTACTAGTTTAAATACAAAGCGGAGCATCTTCATGGAAGGGGTTCGCTTCTTTCTAGAATATCAATGGACGTTAGGGAGAGATGCATCATTGCTCGACTTCCGATACTCCTGGTCGGGGAGCCGGCAATTATTAATGTCACCTCCTCGTGCTCTTCTATGAGGGAGGTCCACGATGATGATGGCATGAGCTTCTCTCTAGAGAGAGAGGAAAAAGAAAAGGTGGTGACAGGACAAAGGGAGTAGAAGTTAACGAGTGTTAAATATGTCTTGAATTTATATATTGGGCCCGATTTTTTGACCCGACCCGATATACTTGTTGGGCCCGGACCAAACCGGTCCGCTAGGGTTTATTTTATGGAAGTATTTTTTTGGGGAGTATATATAGATATACATGTGAAAACTTCTGTAAGGTTTTGTAAGGGTTTTGGAGACCTCCTTCTTTTGATAATGGAATTTTTGTTTGCTTTGCCCGTGGATGTAGATCACCATGATCGAACCACGTAAATTCCTTTGTTTGTTTATTGCTTTGATTTGTTTTTGATCTGATTTCCGCAACAAACTGGTATCAGAGCTTTTGGTTCAGAAATAATTTTTTGTTGAAAAAAAAGAGGGGATAAACCTAACCCTAATCTTTTTTTTCTTGTATCGTCTCCGCCTCTCTTCACCGAGCGGTGCGGCGACTCGGAGGGGGACGGCTGAGGAGGAGCGAGGGGAAAAGGAAGGCATCTACTATTAGATGCGATCGCCCTCTCTCGTCCCGTCTTGGACCGCCGACGCCCAGCGGCCTTGATCTTCTTCATCTGGGCGGAACGACGACTTGTGGGAAGAAAAAAGAGAGATCGCCGCATTAACTCTGTTGTCCCTTTCTCTGCTCTCCTTTATTCCCCTCCCCTGCTGCCATTATTCTCTCTCCGCACTCAGAGAGGAATCTTAGCGGAAGTTTAGCGAACTTCGGATTATTATAGCTGATTGTAGCTAAAGGTTGACGATTGACAAAAGGATTGGACGCCACAAGGAAGCAAAACGAGGGAGCGGAGACGGCAAAGGAGGAGTCAGACGAAGGCTAATCTCCTTGACTAGGCACTCGGCGGTGAAGAACGGGAGAAGCGCAAGGCGTGGAAATAATTTTCCTTCGATAACATTTTTCTCCGGCGCTTTGAGGCTCCACGAGAAATTTCCGTGACCCGTCCGCTTCGCGATTCCCCCCTTCCTGCGGCACTTCCGCTGCTTCGCCTCCGCCGTCGATCTACTCCAGCCCGCCGTGCTCCACCGCCACGATTGTCCTACTCTTCGGAAGGAGGGAGACCTGAGGAAGAAAGGGAGGATAGCGCCGTTGGCTGTCAAAAAAAAAACCGAGTCGTTCCCATAAAACCTCTTGTGCGGTGAGCGTGGATCTTTTTTTTTTTTCTTCACCCGGAGGAGGAGAAAGCCTAGGGAAAGGAAAAGGATCGTTCCCATTCTTGTGCTGGGCTGCGGCGGCGTGATTCGCTGGAAAGCGAGATTTTGGAAGGATCTGAGGGCATTGTAGGCCAGCCTTCGAGGACCGGGACACCAATTGGAGGACTTGGGCGGCTGTTTCGTTCGTAAAGCTATTCCCAGGATCTCTTCTTCTTCTTCAATCAAAACAGAAAGATCGTTTCGTTCTTAGAAATTTTTTGGGATGTCATCTTTGAAGTTTCAGATTGCACCATTTGATGGACAGAACAACTTCGGATTATGGAGAATAAAGATGAAGGCTTTATTGAAGCGAGAGGGTTCTGTTAGGGCACTGGACAATAGTTATACAGATGACATGACCACGGCTGAGATTGAAGAGATGGATGAGAAGGCGCATAGTGCGATCCAATTGTCTCTAGAAGACAATGTTTTGCGAGAAGTCGCAGATGAGGAAACAGCGGCCGATCTTTGGAAGAAACTGGAAAGTCTCTACATGAAGAAATCTTTAACATCGAGACTTTATTTGAAGCAGCGTCTTTATACCCTAAAGATGCGAGAAGGTACGCCTATTAAGGAACACTTGAATGAGTTTAATAAGATTGTTATGGATATGAAAAATCTAGATATTAAACTCGATGATGAAGATCAAGCTTTGATTGTGTTATGCTCATTGCCTGCCTCATACGAAAATTTTGTGAACTCAATGCTTTATGGACGTGAATCCATAACTCTAGAGGATGTTAAAGCATCCTTGAATTCTGCAGAATTGAGAACAAAATTGAATGGAAATACTAGTGGAGACAAGGCAGATGGTTTATTCGTGAGAGGTAGGGCCAAGAAGAAGGATAAAGCTTTTAGAAAGAAATCTGTTGGTCGTTCAAAATCTAGGCCACCTGGAGATACGACGAACATTGAGTGCTACTATTGTCACAAGAAAGGACATTACAAGTCAGATTGCCCTGTGCTCAAGAGAAAGGATAAGCAACGTAGTCAACGCCAAGATGCGGCGAATGTTGCTGAGAAAGATGAGTCTAGTGTGTCAGACAGAGTTCTTACGACATGCTCTGTTGTTAGTCTTTCAAACGATGTTTGGATATTGGATACAGGAGCATCATATCACATGTGCCCAAATAGGGAATGGTTCACCACATATGAACCATTGAATGGTGAATCAGTCTTTATGGGAAATGATGCAGTATGCCAAATTGTGGGAATTGGTACTATTCAGATTAAGTGCCATGACAAAGTTGTGAGAACCTTGACTGAAGTTAGGCACATACCAGACTTAAAGAGAAACCTTATTTCTTTGAGCTGTTTGGATTCCATTGGGTGTATGTACTCAGGTGGAGGTGGAGCTCTAAAAGTCACCAAAGGCAATCTAGTTGTGATGAGAGGAAACAAGGTGAATCACTTGTATCATCTACAGGGTAGCACAGTTATAGGTTCTTCGATTGGCACAGCAAATTCTGTTTCTGCTGATGATAGAACAAAATTGTGGCATATGCGTTTGGGCCATATGAGTGAGCGTGGCATGACAGTTTTGAGTAAACGTGGTTTACTATGTGGTGAGCAGACAACCTCACTAGATTTCTGTGAGCACTGTGTTCTTGGCAAGCAGTGCAAGGTCAGTTNAATTGTGGCATATACGTTTGGGCCATATGAGTGAGCGTGGCATGACAGTTTTGAGTAAACGTGGTTTACTATGTGGTGAGCAGACATCCTCACTAGATTTCTGTGAGCACTGTGTTCTTGGCAAGCAGTGCAAGGTCAGTTTTAGTACAGGCACACATTCAACGAAGGGTACACTCGACTACATACATTCTGATTTATGGGGACCGGCACAGGTTCCATCTAAGGGTGGTGCTCTTTACTTTGTGACATTCATTGACGATTATTCCAGAAAAGTTTGGGTTTATTTTCTGAAAAGAAAAAGTGAAGTGTTTGAAACCTTCAAGAAGTGGAAAGCCCTTGTTGAGAATCAGACAGGGAAGAAGATCAAACGTCTGAGGACCGATAACGGTCTTGAGTTCTGTGGTGGTGATTTTAATGAATTCTGTGCAGATGCAGGTATCGTTCGACACCGTACAGTCAGGTACACTCCACAGTAAAATGGAGTGGCAGAAAGGATGAACAGAACTTTATTGGAGAGGGCAAGATGCATGCTCTCTAATGCTGGCATGGAAAAGGCTTTTTGGGCTGAAGCAGTTAACACATCTTGCTATCTAGTTAATCGTTCTCCTTCAACAGCAATTGAATGCAAGACTCCTTTTGAGATGTGGTCAGGTAAGCCTTGTGATTATTCAAATCTAAAGGTTTTTGGATGCCCTGCTTACTATCATGTTAAGGATGGTAAACTTGAACCTAGAGCAAAGAAGTGTATCTTTGTTGGTTATGCTGATGGTGTGAAGGGTTATCGTCTGTGGTGCATAGAACCTAATTCACCTAAATTCATTATTAGTAGGGATGTTACTTTTAATGAAAAGTTTATGCTAGATCAAAGGAATGTTGTTGATGAGTCTGCAGGAAACCATGAGAGTGATACAAATGAGGTGGAGGTTTAGGTTGAGCTTCAAAAAAAGGCTCTCAAAATGATTTGAGCGATCAAATTGTTACTATTGATTCTAGTTCAGATGAGGAAGCTCTAGATGAGGTGGAGCAGCCATACCTATTGCTACTGGCAGAGAAAGGAGGGAGATTCGAGCCCCTAAAAATATGGGTTTTCTGATCTGGTGGCTTATGCCCTTACGACAGCAGAAGATATGGGTATTCAGGAACCATCTACTTATACTGAAGCTGTTACTTGTTCGGAATCAGAAAAGTGGACTGTTGCTATGGCTGAAGAACTGGAATCACTTCACAAGAACCAGACTTGGGACTTGGTGCCATTGCCTAAAGAAAAAAGAGTCATTGGGTGTAAATGGGTCTTTAAGAAAAAGGAAGGATTCCAGGAGTTGAAATTAGTAGATGCAAGGCAAGACTTGTAGCTAAAGGTTACAGTCAGAGGGAGGGAATTGATTATGATGAAGTGTTCTCTCCTGTTGTGAAACACACTTCTATTCGTGTGTTGCTGGCTATAGTTGCTCAATTTGACTTAGAGCTTGAGCAACTCGATGTGAAGACAACCTTTTTGCATGGTGAGCTTGAGGAGACTATTTATATGGCCCAGCCTGAGGGCTATTATGTAGAAGGCAAGGAAGATCATGTATGTCGATTGAAGAAATCATTGTATGGTTTGAAGCAGTCTCCAAGACAGTGGTATAAAAGATTCGACAGTTTTATGATACGGAGCGGTTATCATAGGAGCAGCTATGATAGTTGCGTGTACTTCAGGAAAATTTTAGATAAATCCTTTGTCTATCTCCTTTTATACGTGGATGACATGCTCATTGCTGCAAAGAACATGACAGATGTGTTGATCTTGAAGAAATGTCTCAGTAAGGAGTTTGAAATGAAAGATCTGGGTCCTGCCAAGAAGATCTTAGGAATGGAGATTCAGAGAGACAGAAAAGCAGGTAAGTTATATCTCTCACAGAGGAGATATATTGAGAAGGTACTTGAGAAGTTTGGGATGCAAAACTCTAAGCCTGTCAGTACACCTTTAGCATCACATTTTAGACTCTCAGCTATACATTCACCTCAGTCAGAGGTCGAGGAGGCTGCAATGTCTCCTGTCCCATACTCCAGTGCAGTTGGTAGCTTGATGTACGCTATGGTATGCACTCGTCCCGACATTGCGCAGGCAGTTAGTGTGGTAAGCAGATATATGACACATCCTGGAAAGGTCCATTGGCAGGCAGTGAAATGGATACTTAGGTATCTTAGAGGCTCCACAAAATTGGGCCTAATGTTTGATAGAAATAGTTCTAACTGTACTTCTGTTGTGGGATTTGTGGATTCTGATTATGCTGGGGATATTGATAAGAGAAGATCTTTGACTGGCTATCTTTTCACATTATCTGGCTCGGCTATAAGTTGGAGATCAACCTTACAGTCGACAGTTGCTTTGTCTACAACAGAGGCAGAGTATATGGCAGCAACAGAAGCAGTAAAAGAAGCTATTTGGTTACGAAATCTTGTTCAAGAACTTGGGCTCAAGCAGGAAGACAATTCAGTTGTCTTTTGTGACAATCAGAGTGCTATTTGCTTGATTAAAAATCAAGCATATCATGAGAGGACTAGCACATTGATATCAAGTATCATTTTATTCGAGAGGCATTTACTGAGAGAAATATTACAGTAAAGAAAGTTGATACTGCTAACAATCCTGCTGATATGCTGACCAAGATAGTTCCCGCTAACAAGTTTAAGCATTGCTTGGACTTGATTGGCATGCTTGTTTGAGGTTTGCTCCTTCTGGGGCTTGGTGGCGAGGTGAATGAAAGTTCTATTTTTGTTTTTTCTTGAAGTGGATATGTTTTTTCGTTGTATCCCTTGTTTCCTACACCGAGTTAGCTCACGTAGGCTTAGGGATGCTGGGAGAATATGTTCGACTTCTAGTTTGTTAAATTCAAGCAAGGTGGAGATTTGTTAAATATGTCTTGAATTTTATATATCGGGTCCGGGTTTTTTTGATCCAACCCGATATTCTTGTTGGGCCCGGACCAAACCGGTCCGCTAGGGTTTATTTTATGGAAGTATTTTTTTAGGGCGTATATATATAGATATACGTGTGAAAACTTCTGTAAGGGTTTTGAGACCTCCTCCTTTTTTGATAATGGAACTTTGTTTGCCTTGCCCGTGGATGTAGATCACCATGATCGAACCACGTAAATTCTTGGTGTTCCTTTGTTTGTTTATTGCTTTGATTTGTTTATTGATCTGATTTCCGCAACAGTTCTTCAGCATATTTTGTCTTCTGATGTATCCGGGCTGATTCACACGAGACTTATGTGATCGCCCGTTTGTAATAAAAAAAAATAAAGTAATAAAATATACAGCACATGTTTCAGTGTCTAATACTATATGTATAATTTGAATTAAGTTATAGTTTACGTTGATTTTCGCAAAAAAGAAACCGAGTAAGATATGATATCGGGTACAGTAGAATCATATCTTTAAGAAACATTAAAATACGGGACGAGCCACCACATGTTTCACTGCCCAATACTATACGTTTTCCAAAGAATCTGTCTGTCTAAAGGTTATAGTTTTCCAAAGAAATCATTCTTATTAATTGACTTATAGATTCTGTTTTAAAATGTCCATATTGTAATACATTTATTAACCTCAAGAATATTGCTAAAACTTATATTCAAAAAAATTTCAGAAGAATATATTTTTTAGGACAATATTTTCTAAGAAAATGCCAGTGCACTTTTGATATTTTTTTGAAAAGAAATTTCTAAAAAATTTATTAAAAAGAGAGGAAAAAATATTAAAAAATAAATACCTCTCATACGTATCATTTATCTTCCAGTAAAAAAAAAAATATATGTGTAGGCCTTACATATAATTTTTCTTTTCCTCTTCATCTAAAAAGAATAGAGTTACAATCCTTCTCCAAATATATAATATATATATAACCCATCAAACAAAATATGTATTGCAAAGTCTTTTTTAAAATAAAAAAAATTAATCTACAAATTATATTATATTTTTTGAATATGATTCTAGCTAATACCATTGTTCTTTTGCTATCATAATAGATATGTCCTTTGTTTTGGTCCGGAGTACGGGCGTCGAAGATTGAATGGGAAAATAGAGGGATTCTTTCCATTAACTTGATGGGCCATCACACTGAAACAAAAATTTTATCAAAACATTGTTTTCGCTCTCGTCCTTTTTTTTTTTCTCATATAAATTGATAAAATTTAAAACATTGTTGGAACAAAAACAGTTCGTAAACGTTTCCGTGGCCCCTGATTTCAAGAACGACGCAATCTGAATTCAAGCCTCATTTGGTTGCGAAAATGGAGTCAAGCAAGGAAAAGAATTAAGATAGTAATAGAATCAAGATAAGAATGAAATGAAATGAACATAGCGATTTTAGTGTTTGTTTAGGATAAATAATTTAAGTATAACATAAAATACTAATTCTCTTTCTTTATTTTTCTTTGTGGCTAAATTCTAGATCAAGTCAGCTTTCATTAGAGGAAAAAGTTTTTGTGCATCACACGGTGCAAGACGCATGCATCGCATACAGTGATTTTCGTACACACGTGCATCGAGAACATTTTTATCGTTTTGATATCGCACGTGCAGTCACACACGCATGCAGATCAATCACCGTATGCGATACGAGCATTTGCACATCGCATACAATGCACAAAGAGTTTTTCTTGATTGAAGTTTTGTCGTTGGGACCATTTCGGACTTCAAAGCTTATAGTCCAATATGGGCTTTAGCCTATAATCGATTCCTAGCTTGGACTTTTATGGTTGGGATCATTTTGGACTTCTTGTTTAGGAAAAGTTCTATTACACTGTGCATGCTAATTGACTATACACATACGGCTGCGTATGCAGTGTATGAAAGAATAAAATTATTATTAATCATGTATGATCATATGCGGTTAATTGCTGCACGGTGCACAAAGGCTTTTCCTCTGGCTTATGGTCCAACATGGGCTTTAGTCTACAATCGGTTTTGAGCCCGGCCTTGGAGTTTTGTGGCTGGGACCAATCCGAACTTCTGGCTCATGGTCCAACACGAGCTTTAGCATACAATCGGACCTTGGATTATTTTAAGGTTGGATATTTGGTTTGGTGCAACCCATTGACATAATAACTTAAACGTATTAACACTTTTAATCAAATAAGACATTGCAGTAAGGAAAAACTTTAAGAAAATTTAAGACAATACATCTTGGTATAGTTTTGGATGATGTATCACAAATATATTTCGAGATAACCTGTTGCACTTTAGAAAGTAATTTTTTTTCTTTTTTTCTCTTTTTTATCCCAAATATAGGCTTTTATTTTTATTTTTTTTCCCTTCCCACTCATTAAATATCATTCAAACATATTCTAAGTTTGAAAGGTATAAAAATTTAGTTTTTTAAAAAAAATGAAGAAGAGCGAGTAACTTTTATTTTATTTCTTTTTTTCCCATCTCCCTTCAAAACAAAAAAATTATTATCCTCCTCTTCTTTTCGTTCCCTCCTCCTATGAGGTCCCCACTGATGACGCCAAGTCACCTTCTTCAAGCGTCGGAAAAGACGGATGTCCTTCTCGTCGGACCCCTGCAAGAAAAGTCCCCGAAGACCGAATGTTTCAGTGGGGACTCTCCGACGCTCAAGTTAGTTACTTGGGATCAGACAAGAACCGCTCAGCAGAAGTGAGTTGAGACAGTTAGGGTTTTGCTAGGATGAAGAAAGCTAGAAAACCAGAGTTCGGATCCCTACTTACAGTGCGGGCCCGTGTTTTTATACCTGTCCGAATATCCCATCTTACTGTTCCGGAAGATTGCTGTCGTACCATCACTGTGCACGCCGGAGGCGTCCCGCGTTACATGTCAATATGACATTACACGTGTCTAGCAGCCGTGGTTGTATTTGGTGCGCACCGTTGCTTGACATGACCGCGCACAGTTGCAAGTGGTAGTGAATCGTTCTCTGTAACGGGGCACAGTCACGCATAGGAACATGCAGTGCACCATACGCCGTTATGAGGCATGGCCGCAAGCAGTCACGGGCGCACGGAGAGTCATGTGGGCATGCCAGGTGGCCCGGAGCTGTCATTTGATTCAAAGGCTGGTCCACGTGCTAATCGCTGATGATGCCCGCGCACCCCGAGACTGAGGGGGTCTCGAAGTGGAGATATAGTGACTCATCCCGAGATCGGAGGAGGTCTCGGGGGTGAGATGGTGCCGGTACGCCCTGAGACCGGAGGAGGGTCTCGGGGTAGAAATATGATGATCCCACCCCGAGACCGGAGGGGGTCTTGGGGGTGAGATGATGCTGGTGCACCCCGAGACCGGAGGGGGGTCTCGGGGTCGAGATATGGTGATCTCACCCCGAGACCAGGGAGTCCCGGGGTGAGATGATGCTGGTGCACCCCGAGACCGGAGGGGGGTCTCGGGGGTCGAGATATGGTGATCTCACCCCGAGACCGAGGGGGTCCCGGGGGTGAGATGATGCTGGTGCACCCCGAGACCGGAGGGGGGTCTCGGGTCGAGATATGGTGATCTCACCCCGAGACTGGAGGGGGTCTCGGGGGTGAGATGATGCCATGTACCCCGAGACCGGAGGGGGTCTCGGGGTCGAGATATGGTGACTTCCGTTAGCTGCTGTTACCTTTTATTCTAACGGCGCTCGATCAGCCACATCAGATGCCCCCTCACCCCTGAGGCGAAGCGGGCCCCACTGGCAAGGCGAAAGGGGTGCTACCTCTCACGTGGCTCCCTGTCCATATCTCTATGCGGACGACATGGGGAATGTGAAAAGACGGTCGCTCCCGTACACTGAGCCCACCACGATCAACCTTGAGGCGAGGTTAGCCCCTTTGAAGTCCGCGTGGAAAGCTGCATCATCATTACCTCTCATAGTGGCGACGTCAACGAAGTCCCATCATTGGCTGGAGGCGTACCATATCGCGCGCTGGGCAACCATCGAGGCGAACCAACCTATGGTGGGGGTCCAGGTGGCTGACAAGACGAGGCGGGACAATTTGAAAACCCAATAAGACTCGAGTGGGGGGTTGAATATGGCCTCACCATCGCTGCCATCGTCGTCCTCCTCTGAGCCTGCGCTTTGGCCTCCCCTGCAACCTGTTAATCCTGCGTTTAGGTTTTCTTCCCTCAGGTTAGTTCTTTATCCATTCTAGACTCCATCTCCTCTCTTACCCATGAGCTCTCCATCCTGGACCTCGGAGGACGATTCGAAGAATCGTTCTCCCTCTGAGAGGCATTGCGCCTCTCCTGTACCTTCCCCTTCTCCTCCACTAGAATGGTCCACTGATTCAGAGGACCGCGTCCCCCTGGCCCGGCGTCGGGTCACTGGTGGAGCCCCGTCAAGGGGCCGCCGGTCAGAGGCCGACACCTCCTCAAGGGTGGAGGGGTCCTCGGAGGGGACCGCCTCCACGTAATAGGTAGATTTGGCAAAAATCTGGGCTCGTTACCAGATTCCTCAGGACATCGAGCTTTTCCTGCCGACTCCTGACGATAGAGTCCGACCCGGTCGGGTGGCCTTGTATGAAATTTGCCTGAAGGCGGATCTCCGCCCACCCTTTCCTCCTTTCTTCATCAACCTTCTTGACTACTACTCCTTGACCCCTTCTCAATTGGTCCCGAACTCCTACCGGGTCGTTAGCGCCTTTGTTATCCTCTGTCACCGTCTTGGCATCACCCCCTGGATCTCTCTTTTTCGGTGCTTCTATATCCTCCGATCCCAGAAGGGTTGGTGGCTGTTCCAGCCCCGACCCAATCGGGTCCTTAAGTTTTTTCTTCCTTCCTCAATCAAGGGATGGAAGTCCCGATTCTTTTTCGCTGGCCTAGACCAAGTCAGGCCCCGATGGGAGACCCCAACCTCCGAGGCAACGCGAAATCCACCATCCACCCTGGAGATCGAGAAGCGTTGAGTCAATTGTTAGCCGCCGAGGTCCCTCGGTACACCTTGCTCTTGACGGAAGATAACCTCCAGTCGGCGGGTCTTATCTCCACCGGGGTAAGCCATTTCCACACTTAGCCATTTTTTTTTTTGACTTTGATTGATGTCGTGCAGCCATAAAGATACCGACACATAAGCTTTGAAGGCCGTCTCCAAAAAGAGGGCCCAGGAGGGGCCAAATGAAGGCCAGCGAGCTCCAGCCCCGAAACGCCCGACAGCTCGGGCTCCCCGACCACCGGCACCACAAGACCTCCCGACTGCTCCAGAAATTGATCTCACAGCCGACACCTGCAGAGATGGCGGCGACCGCGAGGGTCCCAATAGAGGAGCCAGCCGCAGAGGAGCCGGCAGCGGCGGAGCCCATAGCGGCGGAAGAGCTTCCTACCCCTGGCGAACCGACTCCACCGGAGGCTGCCAGGGACTGGGGAGAGGGGCCATCAAGGACAGCAAGCCCACCCCCGAGAGGATGCCTAGGAGCAGCCCGCATGCCGAGCCGGAGAATGCCGAGACAACCGAACGGAGCAGGGCCAAGCCGGGGCCCTCCCAGGACTCCATCTTGAACGATGGTCGCTGGGCTGAATGGGTCCTTGCCCCGTTTTCATGCCCGAGGTCTTGGAGGAGCTCAGCCACCAGAAGGCGAGCACATTCTTCCGGGATTCCTACGCGGCCGTCGTCAGGGTAAGCGGTCTTTCCGCCTTTGCCTTTACATTCCCTTTTCTTCTTTTTTTTCTTTCCTTCTTTTTTTTTTTTTGCTAACTTGGAACTTTCATGCAGCTCGCACTCCCTAAGGGCCGCCAGGGAGGCAATCCATGGTGGAAGGCCCTTCTGCGCGAGGCGCAGAAGGAGGCTAAGATGCCCAGCACCGCGTGAAGGTGGCCGAGGAGGCGGTGGAATCGGCCAAAAGCGCCTGGCTAGTGAAACCAGGGCCGCCGAGAGCCGAGCGAGGCCGACGCCAACCGTCTGCGGGCGGCGCTCCACCAAATGACGGAGGCCGAGAATGCCGTGATGGCCAGAGATCTACACATCTCTGAGCTGACTTTGGCCTCCAGGAGATCGAGGGTCGGGTGGCTGCGGCTGAGGAGAAAGCAAAGGCCGCGGAGGAGGAGGCACGGGCAGCGAAGGAAGAAGCAAGCCAATCCGGAGGAGGCGAGCCGTGCCCGGGAGGCCGAGAGGGTTGCGGTGGCAGCCCTCGCTGCGGAGGAGAGGGCTCGGGCCGCTGAGGTGGAAGCTGCCATCGTGGCCAGGACCGCCGGAATTATAGAGGAGTACAAAGCATCCGAGCGCTTTACAGATGATTTGGCAGAAGCCTTGGTGGCGGTGTTCCTTCAAGGATTCCAGCACGGGAAGGAGAAAATTGCCAGGGACTTGAACATTCCCCAAGCCCTAAAAATTGAGCCAGGCCACTTCTCAGATTCGACCTCCTCCGACGATGAGCCCGCGCCAGCAGAACCGTGAGCTTGTATTTTTATTTTTGCAAGTCCGACAACGTCGCATTTTGTAATCCCTTCAAATTAATGAAATACTTTTCTTCTCCAAAATAAATTGTTTGTTTGCGACTCTTACCCCGAATTCGTTGGTTGACAATGCGCGGCCCCCTTGGTCCCATTAGTCCCACTAGTGCCAGGGGATAACTCTCAACTCATACGAGCTATTCCATCTTAGCCATTTAGGACCAAAACTTGGGGCCAGGAAGGATAGGTTTCTTGGGGTTAAAGCGTCGGTCGTTGGGGGTCGAGGTAGGCAGATTCCTTAAGACCGACGGCACACCGCTCTGCCAGGGGTATGTCGGGCCTTGCGCCAGGTAGGCACGTGGCTTTTGGTGCCGACGGGGTTGGACTTTGTCTAGCCAGTCCAGGACTTTAAGTGCGTCGGTCGTCGGGCTTTATGTGCCGTCGGGTATCGGCTTTATGTGCCGTCGGGTGTCGCTTTATGTGCCATTGGGTATCGGCTTTATGTGCCATCGGGTGTCGGCTTTATGTGCGTCGGGTGTCGGGCTTTATGTGCGTCGGGTGCCGGGTTTTATGTGCGTCGGGTGCCGGGCTTTATGTGCCGTCGGGTGTCGGCTTTATGCCTGCTAGCCAAGGGCTTTAGGTGCCGACGGTCGTGCTTTATGCCTGGCTGGCCCAGGGCTTTAGGTGCCGACGGGTGTCGGGCTTTATGCCTGGCTGGCCCAGGCTTTAGGTGCCGACGGGTGTCGGGCTTTATGCCTGGCTGGCCCAGGGCTTTAAGTGCCGTCGGGCGTCGGGCTTTATGCCTGCTGGTGCAGGCTTTATGTAAAAAGAACTCAGTAGCTAAAATTGAAATTTGTTAATATAAAATGAGGGAAAGCCCAAAAGAATATAGGTACGGTATTTGATGTGAGAGGAGGAATGCGTTACTGATAGTACCGATGAAGGTTGTTGCATTCCATATCCTAGGAAGCGGTTTTCCATCGAGCTCTTCAATCTTGTAAGCTCCGTGGTGAAGTGTCTCAGCGATCCGATAGGGTCCTTCCCAATTTGGAGCTAGCTTGCCTCCCTCTGCCGGCTTCGAGACCTCAGCCATCGGAGGATCAGGTCCCCTGGCAAGAAAGTCCTGGGGCGCACACGGGCGTTGTAATATTTGGCGGCCCGTTGCCGGTAAACCGCCATCCGAAGTCGCGTTGGTCTCGCACTTCCTCCACCAGGTCGAGGTTGGCCTGCAGCTGGTATGGGTTGTCCTCCTCATTTTAGATTCCACCGAGGGCTCGGTGAGCCAATCTCCACCGGGATGACGGCTTCGGATCCAAAGACTAAGCTGAATGGGGTCTCGCCGGTGGGGGCTCGCGGCGTTATGTGGTAGGCCCACAGCACGTTGGGAGCTCCTCCACCCATCGTCCCTTATAGTCATCCAGTCGAGATCTCATCCCTTGGAGAATGATCCGATTGGTCACCTCGGCCGCCCCGTTGGTCTGAGGGTGCCCGACGGAAGTGAACTTCTACGGATGCCCAGCTCGGAGCAGAACTCCGGAAGGGCGCGTTGTCAAACTGCCGGCCATTATCAGTGACCAGGTGTGCGGTAGCCCGAACCGACATATAATGGACTTCCAAAAGAAGGATCTCACTTTGCTCTCCGTGATCTTAGAAGGGCTTCGGCTTCAACCCACTTGGTGAGTGATCAACGGCCACCAGGAGGAACTTTCGCTGTCCGGAGGCCAGGGGAAATGGTCCCAGGATATCCATACCCCACTGGGCGAAGGGCCAGGGTGCCACCAAGGGGGTTAACTGAGACGTCGGCTATCGCTGAATATTGGCATATCGCTGACAGCTATCACATCTCTTAACGGGCTCGGCGCGTCCTCCTTCATTGTTAGCCAGAAGTACCCCTGCCGCAGGGCCTTGTAAGCTAGGGCTCTGCCCCCCAGGTGACTCCCACAGATGCCTTCATGGATCTCCGGAGGATGTAATCTGATTCAGCCATTCCCACGCACCTGAGGACCGGGTATGAGAATGATCTTCGATAAAGCTTCCGTCCATCATTAAGAACCTCGGGGCCCTCCGCCTGAGTAGCTTGGCCTCAGCGGAGTTCTCTGGGAGAGTACCGTCGGTCAAATATCGGATGTAGGCGTCCATCCAGAGGGCTCTTGCTCCACCGGCAACGCTTCATCCGCAACTTCAATGCTTGGGGCTTGTAGGTGCTCCACATATGTTCTTCCCAGCGTCCCATCGGCCAAAGTGGCTAAGCGGGATAATGCATCGGCCCTGGCGTTCTCCGCTATAGGGATGTAGCTGACGCGGAAGTAAGAGAAACGAGAGGCCTGGAGTTGCACCTTGCTCAGGTAACGGGACATGGTTGGGTCCCTAGCTTCGTACTCCCAGGTGATCTGCCCAGAAACAAGCTGAGAGTCCGTGAAGGCCCTCAAACGCCCCGCGCCTAACTCCTCAGCCAACCTCATCCCTACTAGCAAAGCTTCATACTCCGCCTGGTTGTTAGTTGCCAGGAACTGGAATCTGAGAGCATACTCCACCGCATCCCCCTCAGGGCTCGCAAGAATGAGTCCAGCTCTGCTTCCTTGAGAATTTACGGCACCATCCACATGCAAAATCCAGTCCTCCTTTTCTGCCTCCTCGGTCGAGGGAGGGTCTACACACTCCTCCGGCGTACCTCCTCCACACCCTCTCGGTCCAGGAACACTCAACCAAGAAATCAGCTAACACCTGAGACTTCATGGCCGACCTTGGCCAGATGGATAGGTCAAACTCACTTAGTTTATGGCCCATTTGGCTAGCCGACCGAGGTGTCGGGGCGAGACAAGATGGTCCGAAGAGGTTGGTCCATGAGCACCACGATGGGATGAGCTTGAAAGTAAGGTCGGAAGCGTTGAGCAGAGACCACCAGGGCAAAAATAATCTTCTCGGTTCTAGAGTATCTGGTCTCGGCATCATGAAGTACCTTGCTGGTGTAATAGATTGGCTTCTGACCCCATCAACATCCATGCGCACGAGCACAAGCTGACAGCTTCGGGGGAGGCTGCAAGATATAAGAAGAGCTCCTCTCCATTCTTAGGCTTGGACAACAGCGGGGGAGTGGATAGAAATTGCTTCAACTCCTCAAAGGCATCCTGACACTCCTTTGTCCACTCAAAGCCGTTGACCTTGCACACGCCTTAAAGAAGGGCAGTCACCTTTCTGCCGACCTGACATGAAGCGACTCAAAGCCGCCACCCTCCCAGTTAGGCGTTGCACCTCCTTCTTGTTAGCTAGGGGCCTCATCTCCAAGATAGCCCTGATCTTGTCAGGGTTGGCTTTGATCCCCCGCTGGGTTACCATAAAGCCCAAAAACTTGCCTGCCGCCACTCCAAAGCACTTGTGGGGGTTAAGCCTCATCCGATACCGGCACAAGTTGTTGAAGGTCTCCTCGAGGTCGGCGACATGGTCAGCAGCACTGGTGCTCTTGGTCAGCATAACATCACATACACCTCCATGTTACGCCCTATCTGGTCCTCAAAGACCTTATTCATCAGCCTTTGATAGGTGGCCCCGGCATTCTTCAGTCCAAACGGCATCACCTTATAGCAGTAAATCCCCTTTTCTGTAATAAAAGAGGTGGCTTCTTCATCCGTCGGGTTCATCCTGATCTGATTATACCCGAGAATGCATCCATGAAACTAAGGGTTTCATGCCCGGACGTGGCGTCCACTAGCTGGTCGATCCGGGGCAACGGGAAGCTGTCTTTGGGCATGCCTTGTTGAGGTTGAAGTCCACGCACATCCTCCAGCTCCCACTGGCCTTGCGAACCATCACGACATTCGCCAGCCAGTCCGGGTAGTGCACCTCGCGGATGTGACCGCTGCCAGCAGCTTCCGCACCTCCTCATCCACGGCCCTCTGTCGATCGGCAAAACTCCTTTTCTTCTGTCGGATAGGTCGGCACTCTGCCCGAATGTTAAGTCGGTGAGTAATTACCTCTCCTGGAAACCCTGGCATGTCGGACGCCGACCAGGCGAAGACATCCGCATTAGCTCGCAGAAAGGTGAGGAGTCGGTCACGAGCCTCCTCCGGGAGTAGGGCTCCAATCCGGACTGCTCTTGTTGGGTCCTCCCGAGGGGGAAAGTAAGCAGTCGCTCGGACGGCTCTCCTCTTCTCTCCAGGTCTCGAGGATTCAGTGTCTCAGGTACTGGTGCGGGTGCCGCCCCTTGCGGACTAGGGGCCATGTGGTAGCAAAGTGAAGGTGGATTATGCTCTCCCCGCATCTCTCCGACTCCCTCGCTGGTAGGAAACCTCACGAGGAGCCTCTTAGTGGATATGACAGCATCCAAAAGATTGAGCCCGGGCCTCCCGAGGATCACGTTGTAAGCAAGGGGCACGCGAACCACCAAGAACTTCATGAAAACCGTGCTTGACACGGGGCTGTGCCGGCCGTCACAGGGAGAGTGACTTCCCCCTCAACTTTAACAGAATCTCCAGTAAACCCCATCAAGGCATGGCGATAGGCCGGAGTAGATCAGGCGATAGGTTCATGCGAACAAAAGCGTCATAGTTCAAAACATCCACAGAGCTCCCACTATCAACTAGAATTCTCTTTACAGGATGTTTAGCGATCGTCATAGATACGACGACACTCATCATTCTGGTTTACCACCCCCTCTAAGTCCTTTTTAAAGAAAGGAATTACAGAATCTAACTCCCCTTCCCCTCTCGGCCTCTTCGGTGGGCCTCCTGCCCCCAGGAGATCATTTCCATCGTCTTCTCCGTTGGGGCGTTGTCGATCACCGGCGACGGGGGCGCTGACAGACCAGGAGCTCCCGGGTTGTTCCTTTGGATGAACTTTCCCAGGTGGCCCCGCTGATAAGGTCTTCAATAGCCTTCTTCAGCTGTCGACACTCGTCAGTATCATGACCATGATCCCGGTGGTAGCGACAGTAGAGGTTCTTATTGAGGGATCTTCTGGTGCATTGGAGGAGGGCGCTGAAGATAAGACTCCCCTTCAATCTCGAGCAAGATCTGAGATATCGGGGCGAGCAGTGGGTGTAGGGTCCATCTCTTGGTGCAGGAGCTTGGGGACGGTTGTCTGGCCGGCGAGGAGGCTCAGGTCTCCTGGGGCAAGCTTCGGTAGGCTCCGGTCGGGCAGGCTTCTTGGGGACGTTCCCGCCAGCCTCGCGCCGGGAGAAGTCGGCCTCGTCAGCTCGAATGTACTTCTGGGCCCGGATCAAAAGCTCGGCGTAGGAGCCCGGTGGCTTCTTGTCGAGGAAGTACGCGAAGCGAGACGGCGAAGCCCCCGCTTCAAGGCCAAGGTGGCCACCGAGTCTTCATATTGTAGACCTCCAGAGCTGCTTCTTTAAACCGAGTGACGTAGTCCCGCAGGGACTCACCGCTCTTCTGTTGGACGGCGAAGAGGTTGTCTGCCACCCTTGGAATCTTCGACAGGCATCAAAATGGGCCAAGAAAGCCCTCTCCAACTGGCGGAAGGAATCAATGCTTCGTGGCGGCAGAAGGGAGTACCAAACTTGGGCGGCCTTCTTGAGGTTGGCTGGAAAGGCGATGTACATGAGCGAGTCGGTGGCCCCCTGGACTTGCATGAGAACTTTATAGCTTTCCAAGTGGTTCAAGGGGTCTGTGGTCCTGTCGTAAGGGTCTAGCTGGGGAAGGCAGAACTGGGTGGAGATGGGTTCTTCCATGATGCAGCGAGATAATGGAGGCCGGTTGTCGTAGTCCATCTCTGGCAGGTGGGTGATCCGACGGCTAAGCTCCTCTAGCCTCTGATTATATTTATCGAGTCGATGCTCGGCTCGACGAGGCATCCGACCATCAAAGGAGCCCTCCCCTGAAGATTCAGAAGACGAAGAACGGGGACGGCGACGCCGGCAAGGGCGCTCCGCCTCCTTCCCATGCCATCGCTTAAGAGAGACACTAGCATGGCGGAAAGGAGACCGGGGTCTTTTAGAGGCTTCCCGGTGGTGAGGCTTGGGCGGAGCTTGATGGTGGCGATCCCCAGGCACTGGCGATCTCCTCCGGGAGGAATGCTGGCTGGTTGCACCACCCCTGGGACTGATGGATTTGGCTCCGGTTGCTGCGCAGCCGCCTGCTGGTGCTGCAAGCCCTGAACCGCCACCACCAAGACTGGACTTCCGTGGCAGGGTGGTGAATCGATCTTCTTGGAACTGTTGCGAAGGAGGCGCAGGGACATTGACCTAAGGAGCAAAAGATCCAGCCTCCTGGGGGTGCAGTGGCTCCGGAATGTGGCCGCGAGAGCTGGGGGGCCTCCGCGGGTGGACCGGCCCCGCGGCGCTGCCCCCCAGCGCAACCGGCAGAAACTCCCTTCGTTTGGGTTGTCACCATGGCTTCAAGAGCTTGCAGATTGCTGGATCGATATCTTTCTCTTTCCCCCCTTCCTGGTGCGCCAATCTGATGACGCCAAGTCACCTTCTTCAAGCGTCGGGAAAGATGGACGTCCTTCTCGTCGAACCCTGCAAGAAAAGTCCCCGGAGACCGGATGTTTCGGTGGGGAACCTCCGATGCTCAAGTTAGTTACTTGGGATCAGACAAGAACTGCTCAGCAGAAGTGAGCTGAGACAGTTAGGGTTTTGCTAGGAGGAAGAAAGCTAGAAAACCAGAGTTCGGATCCCTACTTACAGTGCGGGCGCGTGTTTTTTATACATGTCCGAATATCCCATCTTACTATTCCGGAAGATTGCTGTCGTACCATCACTGTGCGCGCCGGAGGCGTCCCACGTTACCTGTCAATATGGCATTACACGTGTCTAGCAGCCGTGGTTGTATTTGGTGCGCGCCGTTGCTTGACATGACCGCGCACAATTGCAAGTGGTAGTGAATCGTACTCCGTAACAGGGCACAGTCACGCACAGGAACATGCAGTGCATCATACGCCGTTATGAGGCATGGCCGCAAGCAGTCACGGGCACACGGAGAGTCATGTGAGCGCGCCAGGTGGCCCGGAGCTGTCATTTGGTTCGAAGGCTAGTCCACGTGCTAATCGCTGATGACGCCCGCGTACCGCGAGACCGGAGGGGGTCTCGAAGTGGAGATATAGTGACCTCACCCCGAGATTGGAGGAGGTCTCGGGGGTGAGATGGTGCTGGTGTGCCCTGAGATCGGAGGAGGGTCTCGGGGTAGAAATATGATGATCTCACCCCGAGACCAGAGGGGGTCTCGGGGGTGAGATGATGCTGGTGCACCCCGAGACCGAAGGGGGTCTCGGGGTCGAGATATGGTGATCTCACCCCGAGACCGGAGGGGGTCCCGGGGGTGAGATGATACTGGTGCACCCCGAGACCGGAGGGGGGTCTCGGGGGTCGAGATATGGTGATCTCACCCCGAGATCGGAGGGAGGTCTCGGGGTCGAGATATGGTGATCTCACCCCGAGACCAGAGGGGGTCTCGGGGTCGAGATATGGTGATCTCACCCCGAGACCAGAGGGGGTCTCGGGGGTGAGATGATCCCGGTGCACCCCGAGACCGGAGGGGGGTCTCGAGGTCGAGATATGATGATCTCACCCCGAGACCAGAGGGGGGGCTCGGGGTCGAGATATGGTGATCTCACCCGAGATCAAAGGGAGGTCTCGGGGCGAGATAATGCTGGTGCATCTCGAGATCGGAGGAGTCTCGAGGGTGAGATAATGCTGGTGCACCCCGAGATCGAAGGGGGGTTTCGGGGTCGAGATATGGTAACTTTTGTTAGCCGCTGTTCTAACACTGAATCAGCCACATCACCCACAATTAAAACAGGCCAAATTTCCAAGCTAATTTTGGCCGCATTAATTCTATGGAAGCCCTTCTCATCTGCCACCCAACGCAGGCGGTTCTCACCGACAGGGCTTAAAAGCGAAGACTGAGGGCTTCTCGTTGTCCACGGCACATTCGAAATTTATTTCATTTCCGTGGCTCGATACACTCCACGTACGCCCGTGAGATTCGTGTTACAAAAATCACTACCAACTAATAACTCCACAACCCTCCCCCCCCCCCCCCCCCCCCTCCCCCTCTCTCTCTCTCTCTCTCTCTCTCTCTCTCTCTCTCTCTCTCGTGTTCTCGAACCTTCTCTCCAACGGCTCCAGCCGATTCACGGGCCATTAATTGTTCACATGGCCCAGTAAATCCTCACCATTCATTCGGTGGAGCCCTCACTAACGTCGCTCCAACTAACTCCTTGCCCAGGAGTGGACCACGGCGGTCCCCAAGCTTCACTTTTGGCCACGGATGGATACGGCTGGACGCGAAACGCTAATATTCTAAGAAATGTGAGATAACATGAGAATCGGCATGACCCGAATGCGTTTTCATGCATTCCATCATTAATAGCATGCAGGATGCTGATAAGCAGGGGTGCAGTTTGGGCCAGATTTACAATGATATTTAAGCTTATGTTGTCCAATCTAAATTCGAAAGACTCAAATTTAACTTACCCAATTTGTAATTGATCCAGATTAGTGTTACCATAATTTAAACCCAAGATAATTCAAACCCGAGGATTATCCTAACGGAGGTAACTTATCGGCACCAACTTTTTTTAGAAGCGTTGAAGACACCAATCGGATGGAACGAGATGGCCAACTTGAGGATAAGAAGGGTAAGGCCGTCGATCGCAGGTGAGGAAAAGGATAAACATAAAGGCGGATCATCCGCATATTTTGTTTCACTTCCCGTCTTCCTCCTCTTTTTGTTTATGGCACTTCCTCTTTTTCTTTGTTTTATGTAAGACTTTTTTTAATACAATATTAAAGCCTCAAGTCCAACTTATGCATTTGGCAAAAGATTTTGTTTTTCCATTTTTGGGATTCATAATTCGATGTTTATTTAGTTTGAAAATAATATTTTATTTTTTTTTGTTTTTCTCGTCAATCCGAAACTCAATCCGAACCCGATTTTAAAAATAGGGTTAGGATTGAGGTTTTACAAATAAGATTAGGATTAGGGTTGACATTTTACAAATAGGATTAGGGATAGGGTTGAGAAAACTCTCATGAGCCCGAATTGCACCCTGCTGATAAATGTAGGTTTTTTTTTTCAGTATTTGTGATTGATGATGCCCGATCACTGATCCTGTACGTTGGGATGAGAAAGCGGATTAATCGAAGGATATTTGCTTCACCGAGTTTCCTGCAAAAAAGCCCCAGGACCGGAGGAATTCTCCGGTGGGACCCTCCGACGTCAAGTCAGCAATCGAGGTCACAGCAGAAGAGAAGCTCGAATGAGCTCTTTTTAGATGAAAAAGGTGTTCCCGGGGAGGAGGGATTCCTCTCTGGGTGTTAGGATAGCAATTTTTTGGGGTTATTGCTCATACCTAATTACTGAGTGGATTCACCTCTTTATAGGGATTGACATCTGCACGATCACATGGGATTCCGTGAAAAGGGAATGTCCATGGAGTTCTTGGGAGTTTGTGAACCTGGGCTGGTTGGTGGGTCCTGTCCTATCGGAGAGGAAGAAAACGACTGTTGGTGGGCTAAGTCCCATAAGCTAGTGGGGCTATTGAGTAGTTGGGTCCAGTCCCATCAGCAGCGTGGCCGGTGGGTAGTTGGATCTGGCGTTGTCAGGCGGCGCGGGTCAGAGAGGTAGCGTCCTGAGCTACCAGGGCCGTGTTGGGGTAGATTTGGAGGAAACCGGGGAGTCTCGACTCTCCCGAGGGAGCCGAGGCTCAGTTGGGTCGGCCAGGGGTGGCCGGGGCCAGCCTTGCCGACTAGGAAGTGCCGGGGCGGGGCCAACTAGGAATGGTCGGGGCTAGCTCGGCGGGCTTGAAGACGCCGGGGCCGAGAGGGGCCGACCAGGAATGGTCGGGGCTGGCTCGGTGGGCTTGAAGACGCCAGGGCCGAGAGGGGCCGACTAGGAATGGTCGAGGCCAACTCGGCGGGTTTGGAGACGCCGGGGCCGAGAGGGGCCGACCAGGAATGGTCGGGGCCGACTCGGCGGGCTTGGAGACGCCGGGGCCGAGAGGGGCCGACCAGGAATGGTTGGGGCCGGCTCGGCGGGCTTGGAGATGCCGGGGCTAAGAGGGGCCGACCAGGAATGATCGGGGCCGACTCGACGGACTTGGAGACGCCGGCGCACTAATGTTTTGGTTTTGCTGAAATTGCCCTTGTGGCTGCACCAGTCACATCAGATGCCCCCCCGGCCCTGAGCACTAAGGACCGCGTGTCTGCAATCCTTTAGGCGAAAGGGGCGCGAAAATTCAAAAAGAATGATTGCCTCCTTAGTACGCTTTAAATGGTTTGATGAGCTGGCGCTTTGTTCCGAGGCAGCGTCACTTCGAAGATCTCCTATAATCTTGCGTTAGGTGAGGCTGACATTGGCGTCGGATCGCTCCGGAGAGAGAGCTTATCGGGGGATGGAAAAAGGCAAGGACCATCATTGCCGCTCTGTTTCCTATGTCCCACGATTGGCCAAGGATCATGCCTTTTGGAGTGAATCAAGGCGGAACGCCTTGGGCGCAGGCAAGATTTCCGGCTGGAAGCCTGTAACGCAATGGACGCACGTCGCGTGGCAGGATCTCGAGCGGCGTTAGCCGATGGTGGAGGCTATAAAAGCATTACAAGAGCCTACGAAAACCTTTACACTGACATTGCTTTCTTCCACTTTCTTCTTCCTTGAGTTCTTCTGCGACCTAAGTCCTTCCAATTCCCAGGTTAGTTTCATCCCTTACTTCACCTATGGACCGCTGTGCCATTAGGGAGGGCAAGAGACCCGTAGAAGAGTCTTCCCAATCTAGTAGTGAAGACCAGGCCCCTGTAGCTAGTAGTCGAATGCCTCAATCGGTGGGTGGCATCGTTATCTGCGATCAATCGGGGGCAATAGGACCTCCGACCACCTCCGATCCTCCTATTAGGGTAGTCCCCCTGTCCTCTCGCCATTCGGCGCTTCCTCCGACGGTGAGTTATGATCCAGCGGGTCCAGCAGGGGTGGCCTCAACCATGACCTCTAAGGACGTAGAGGCCGTTAGGGCTAAATACCAGGTTCCTGACTTCATTGGCCTGTCCACGCCGGGGCCCGAAGACAGGGTGACCACTGACCATCCAGGTCGGGTCGCTCTGTATGAGGAGTTCTTCCGGTGCGGGCTGTGCCTTCCTTTCCATCCTTTTTTCTTAATCTCTTAGATAGGTATAGGTTAGTGCCGGCACAGTTGACTCCGAACTCGATTCGGATCATCTGCATCTTTGTCATCCTTTGTCATTTCGAGGGGGCCTGCCTAGGGTTGTCTCTGTTCCGAGCTTTCTATAAGCTCCGCCGTCAAGGTGAGGGTGCCTGGTGGGCATTTACTGCCAGGCCGGGTAGAGCTTTCCCCTTAGGCCTCCCATCCAAAATTAGGGGGTCGAAACTTAGATTTCTTTTCGCCCACGTCGAGGGGGTAAGGGCCGCTTGGAGGGAGCCCGATACTAGCTCCAACGAAGATTCCACCGTGAGGGATAGGGATAGGGAATTATTCACCCAACTGTCCAACTGTCAAATCCACGGCTACAAGGAACTCATGTCCGAGGAGAACCTGGTAGAAGCCGAGTTAGCCCCGGCGACCGGTGAGCTTGGCACCTGAATCCTTCTATCCCATCCTTCGATTTACTGTATGCCGCCACTAATGCCCATTATTCTTTTCTTTACAGCAATGAAGGTTTCCGCCAGCGATTTCGAGGCCGTTTTGGTAGGCGGCCGGAGAGTCGTCCAGGCCAGCGAAAAGGATTCGGAGAAGGGAGCCAGTCGGGCCGGCCGCAGCCCTCACGGTACCAGCGCCTGCGGAGGAGCCGGTTGAGAAGAAGCCGGTCGGCGGAACGGCTCTGAAGCCAGTTGGGGCTAAAATTGAAGAAGGGGAGATCCTGGCCACCACCAAAATGACGATGGTGGTCTTGGATGAGGAGGAAACCCCCCCCCCCCCCCCGCCGCCGATATGCCCGAGACGGGGTGGGTTACCATCGCCATCGGCCCCCGGCTACTGCCGAGCCGAGGAGGGAGAGCGCTCCCCCAACTGCCGGTGAGGGGGAGCGAGTCGCCAGGAAGGCCCGAGACGAGGCGAAGGCGACCGAGAAGCGGAGGGGTGAGCCGAGGAGCTCATCCCCTCAACCGGCCCGGCACCCGGCCCGCCCCCAAGCCGAAGGTCCGCAGGAGGGATAGACATGGCTGGTCCCTGCAATCGGCATGATGGCAGATGCTGCACCAGCCTCCCACCTCATGTCGGGAGTTCGGACCGCCGAGTTCGAAGAGGAGATGCGGGGATTGAGCCACTCTGCACTCCTGGATATAGTCATGGTCGCCGTTGTCCAGGTACTTTTTGAATCTTCCTCATTTTCCCCAATATTTTTTCCTTCCCGCAGTTAACATGTTTCCTCTGCTACAGATGGCCAACGGCGCAATTGGTCTTCGTGAGGCACTCGCCCACTCCTCAAATACGATGATCAAGGCCCTGGTGAGGGCCGACAAATATAAGAAGGAGAGCATGGTGCAAGCCGAGAGCCTTGCTCGCCTTCATCAAGAGGCCTCGGCCCGGGAGGAGAGCATGGCCGGCTGCCTAAGGGAGATGGAGAGCCGGGTCTCCACAGCCAAGGCCAAAATGGAGTTGGCCTCAGAAAGGTCGAAGGCCGCCACGGTGCAGAATGAAGAGCTGACCCGACGGCTCCAAAGCGCCGAGGAGGAGGTCCGGGCCACAAGCGAGAGGGCCACTGCCACGGAAAAAGCGACAGTGGAAGCGATCTCGGAGAAGGCGGGGGCGGTGGCCTGTGCCGATGAGGCTAGTGCCCGTGCCGAAGAAGTCGAGAACAGGGCCTGGGAGGCCGAGGCGCGAGCCAAGGAGGCCAAGGCCAAAGCGCAGCGGGCTGAAGCCAAGGAGGGGCAGGCCGTCTCCAATTACAAGGCCTCGCCGGAGTTTAAGCAAGAAGTCATAGAGGCTAGCCTCAATGCTTATCTTCAAGGCTTTGAGATGTGCAAGGTCAAGGTATCTGCGGCCCTCGAGATCAACGTTGCTGAACTTGAAGACATCCGGCCTGGGGAGCCTGATGAGGAGCCAGCAGAGAAAGAGGACGAGAAGAAGCTCGGCCTCGGCGAGCCTTGAAGACCTACTGTTCATTTTTCTTCTTTGTCTTGTGTAACTGGCTTTAGACCCAATTTTGTACTTACCCTTGACTGTTAACGAAGAAACTTTTCTGTCAAGGCTTCTCAATTTAGCACCTTTTCTTGATTACTAATAAAGAAGAAATTTTATCAAACTTTGCTCTATCCATTCCTTCTTCTTTTGGGGAAAAATGCCAAACTGTATTTTTACTTCACGCGGCCGAATCACATATGCTGAGAACGTCACGACCGAACGTTGCATCTTCTGAAACGCTTTCTTAGCTTCAAATGTTGCATGTGTTGACCATGCCGCAGCCGAACTGCGACTTTGGATCGGATGATGTTGGAATGCATCCCCGGAATGTAAGTCGGCCATGTGGAAGGTTACTCAAGAGGCCTCACGATGTTGTAGTCAGAGATGGTCAAGGCCGATTCGGCCGTCGTGAGGGCGCCAAGGATGAGTGGGGCTGACCGGGGTGGCTTATGCTGACTCGGTCAGTGTTGGAGGTGCCTGGGTTGGTCAGGATCGACCGGGAAAGGCTGTGGCTGAGCCGGCCGACTCGAAGTCTGTGAGGGTTACGCGGAGCCTTCCAGAGCTATCTCCGTGATCTGGGTTCCATATGAAGGGCGACCTAAACGCATATGGAGGTATTTAGGAGGAGCACTGTCGTGCCGGGGTCGAGGGGTGTCCTGCTAGCTGTGATGCCGGAGATCCTTTTAAACCACCTCAGGGGTTTATGTGCCACCCGAGGGGTGACTCGACCGGGTACGGAGCTGTTAGGGTCTTAACCAACTCGGGGGCACCGTCGTGCCAGGACCGAGTGGTGTCCCGTTAGCCATGATGCCAGCGAGCTCCTTTTGAACTGCCTTAGGGGTTTGTGTGCCGCCTGAGGGGCGACTCGACTGGGTACGAAGCTGTTAGGGTTTTAACCGACTCGGGGGCACTGCCGTGCGGAGGCCGAGTGGTGTTCCATTAGCCGTGATGCCAACGAGCTCCTTTTGAACCGCCTCAGGGGTTTGTATACCGCCTGAGGGGTGACTCGATCGGGTACGGAGCTGTTAGGGTCTTAACCGACTCGGGGGCACCGCCGTGCCGAGGCCGAGTGGTGTTCCGTTAGCCGCGATGCCGGTGAGCTCCTTTTGAACCATCTCAGGGGTTTATGTGTCGCCTGAGGGGCGACTCGACCGAGTACGGAGCTGTTAGGGTCTTAACCGACTCGGAGGCACCGCCGTGCCGGGGCTGAGTGGTGTCCCGTTAGTCGCAATGCCGGCGAGCTCCTTTTGAACCACCTTAGGGGTTTATGTACCACCTAAGGGGTGACTCAATTGGGTACGGAGCTGTTAGGGTCTTAACCGACTCGGTGGCACCACCGTTCGGGGCCGAGTGGTATCCCATTAGCCGTGATGCCAGCGAGCTCCTTTTGAACTACCTCAGGGGTTTGTGTGCTGCCTGAGGGATGACTCGACCGGGTACGGAGCTGTTAGGGTCTTAACCGACTTGGGGGCACCGTCGTGCTGGGGCCGAGTGGTGTCCTGTTAGCCGCGATGCCGTCGAGCTCCTTTTGAACCGCCTCAGGGGTTTGTGTGCCGCCTGAGGGGCGACTCGACTGGGTACGGAGCTGTTAGGGTCTTAACCGACTCGGGGGCACCGCTATGCCGGGGCCGAGTGGTGTCCCATTAACCGCGATGCCGGTGAGCTCCTTTTGGACCGGCTCAGGGGTTTGTGTGCCGCCTGAGGGGCGACTCGATCGGGTACGGACTGTTAGGGTCTTAACCGACTCGGGGGCACCGTCGTGCCGAGGCCGAGTAGTGTCTCGTTAGCCGCGATGCCGGTGATCTCCTTTTGAACTACCTCAGGGGTTTATGTGCCGCCTGAGGGGCGACTCGACCGGATATGAAGCTGTTAGGGTCTTAACCGACTCGGAGGCACCACCGTGCCGGGGCCGAGTGGTGTCCCGTTAGTTGTAATGTCGGCGAGCTCTTTTTGAACCGCCTCAGGGGTTTGTGTGCCGCCTGAGGGGCAACTCGACCGGGTACAGAGCTGTTAGAGTCTTAACCAACCCGGGGGCACCATCGTACCGGGGCCGAGTGGTGTCCCGTTAGCCGCGATGCCGGTGAGCTCCTTTTGAGAGATTTGGTCTTTGGGTGCGAGGGAGAGTAGGCCGTGGCGTCAGAAGGGACCTCCTTTATTGCTTATACCCTAGGGGAATACTTTATTGATAATATTAGTGGAGGTTATCCGCATTCCAGGTACGCGGAATGGGTTGTCTGTTGAGTTCTTGTAGCTTGTATGTCCCCTGGTGGAGTGTCTCGGCGATACGATAAGGGCCTTCCCAGTTGGAGGATAGCTTGCCTCCCTCTGTAGGCTTAGAAACCTCAGCTTTTCTCAAAACCAAGTCTCTGCGGTGAAAAACCTTGAGACAAACTCGAGAATTGTAGTACTTGGCCGCTCGCTGACGATAGGTCGCCATGTGCAGCCTCGCCTGATCATGCGCCTCGTCAATGAAGTCTAAATTAGTCCGAATCAATGCAGAGTTATTTTTCTCGTTGAAGGACTCCACACGTGGACTGGGTAGTCCAATCTCGACGGGAATGATGGCTTCGGATCCGAAGGCAAGACTGAAGGGAGTCTCGCCCATCGGGGCTTTGGGGGTCATGTGGTAAGCCCATATCACATTGGGGAGCTCTTCCACCCACCGACCTTTGGATCCGTCTAGCCGAGTTCTGAGTCCTCTGAGGATGGTGCGGTTCATGACCTCGGCCTCTCCGTTAGTTTAGGGGTGGCCGACAGAAGTGAATCTGTGATGAATGCCTAGTTCGTCATAGAAGGCTTTAAATGCTTCGTTGTTGAATTGGCGGCTGTTGTCCATGACGAGGGTGTGAGGCAGGCCAAATCGGCATATGATCGACTTCCAAAAGAAAGCTTTGACTTTGCTTTCAGTTATCTTGGCCAGTGCTTCGACCTCGACCCATTTGGTGAAGTAGTCGATGGCGACTAGCAAGAATCTCCGTTGCCCTGAAGCCAGGGGGAATGGCCCGAGGATGTCCATTCCCCACTGAGCGAAAGGCCATGGGGCTGAGAGTGGATTTAGTGGGGTAGATGGTTGATGTTGAATGTGTGCGTGGCGCTGACAACCATCACATTTCTGAACTAATTTAGCTGCATCTTCCCTCATAGTGAGCCAGAAGTATCCCTGATGAAGAGCCTTTTGGGCTAGGGATCTGCCCCCCAGATGATTTCCACAGATGCCCTCGTGGATTTCTCTAAGGATGTAGTCGGCATCGATGGGTCCTACACACTTGAGCAGGGGGTAGGAGAATGATCTTCTGTACAGACGTCCATCGAGGAGGATGAATTTGAAGGCCCTCCACCTGAGCAGCTGGCTTCATTGAGGTCTTCAGGGAGTGTACCATCAGTGAGATAGCGGACATAGGCGTCCATCCATGTGGGCTCTTGGGTGAGCGGGAGGATTTTCTCACTATCCTCTATGCTAGGCCTTTCTAAATATTTAATGTAAGCATCCCTTGCCATGCCGTCGGCAGAGGTAGCCAGACGAGAGAGGATGTCGGCCTTGGCATTCTCGCTCCGGGGAATGTAACTAATACTGAAGTAAGGTAGCGGGGAGATCAAAAGATGAACCTTGCTCAAGTATTGGGTCATAACAGGGTCACGCACCTCGTACTCTCTGTTGATTTGCCCGGAGACGAGTTGCGAGTCTGTGAAAGCTCTAAGATGCCTTATTCCAAACTCCTGTGCTAGCCTTAATCCAGCCAACAGGGCTTCGTATTCAGCTTGATTGTTGGTGGCCTTGAATAGAAACCGCAAGGCGCATTCTGTCCTCTCTCCCCTCGGCCCGGCAAGAATGAGGCCAGCGCCACTTCCCTGAGAGTTTGATGCACCATCCACATGAAGGATCCAAGTTTCTCCATCGCCGTTTGGTTCGGGCTCATGCTGTTCCTTGGCAACCTCTTCAGTCGCCTCCTCCGCCCAAGTGCATTCAACTAGGAAGTCAGCTAAAACTTGGGACTTCAGAGCCGGTCGTGCCTGGAAGGAGAGGTCAAACTCTCCTAGCTTGATGGCCCACTTGGCGAGTCGGCCTGAGGTATCCGGACGAGCCAGGATGGCTCGAAGGGGCTGATCCGTGAGCACCACGATAGGATGAGCTTGAAAGTATGGGCGGAGGCATCGGGCGGAAACTATCAGGGCGAATAACTTTCTCTATCTTGGAGTATCTAACTTCTGCATCATGGAGGACCTTGCTCACATAATAGACGGGTCTCTGGGTCCCGTCGGCGTCGAGACGCACTAGGACTGAGCTAACGGCTTCCAGAGAAGCGGCTAAGTAGAGGAAGAGACTTTCCCCGTCTCTTAGCTTGGACAGGAGTGGCGGAGAGGACAGGAACGCCTTCAACCCATCGAAGGCTTTCTGGCAATCGTCCACCCACTCGAAGCTGTTCATCTTTCACAGGGCTTTGAAGAAAGGCAAGCATCTCTCGGCCGATTTGGAGAGGAAACGGCTTAGAGCCGCTATCCTCCATGTTAGTCGCTGCACTTCCTTCTTGCTGGATGGTGGCCTCATGTCGAGTATGGCGCTGATCTTCTCGGGTTCGCCTCGATCCCCCACTGGGTCACCATGAAACCCAGGAACTTGCCCGCCGTGACCCCGAAAGTACATTTTTTGGGGTTCAGCCTGACTTGGAAACGATGAAGGTTATTAAAGGTTTCCTCCAAGTCGGAGACGTGATCGAAGGCACGGGTGCTCTTTGTCAGCATATCATGTACATAGACCTCCATATTCCGGCCTAGCTAGTCCTGGAACACTCTATTCATCAACCTTTGGTAGGTTGCCCCCGCATTCTTGAGGCCGAAAGGCATCACTTTGTAGTAATAAATGCCTTTTCCATTACAAAGGATGTGTGCTCCTCGTTGTTGGGATCCATCCTTATCTGATTATATCTGGAGAAGGCATCCATGAAGTGAGGAGTTCGTGTCCGGAGGTAGAATCCACCAGCTGATCTATCCTTGGCAGGGGAAAGCTGTCTTTCGGACATGCTTTGTTGAGGTCGGTGAAGTCTATACAAATTCTCCATCTCCCGTTTGCCTTACGTACCATGACCACATTAGCCAGCCAACTAGGGTAGTGTGCCTCCCAGATGTGGCCGGCACTGAGCAGCTTGTTGACTTCCTCGTCAATAGCGTTTTGCCGATCGGGAGCGAAGCTTCTCTTCCTTTGGCGGATCGGATGGTACCGTGGGTCAATGTTGAGCTTGTGGTGATTACCTCCGGAGGGATGCCAGGCATATCAGACGCTGACCAAGCGAAAACGTCCTAGTTAGCCCTCAAAAAGGTCAAGAAGCGCTCCCGATCCTCTGGGGGAAGGAGTCCGCCGACACGAACAGTCTTCATCAGTCATCTCCAAGAGGGAAAGTTAGGAGGTGCTCAGCTGGTTCCCCTCCCTTGCTAGAGTCCCTGGGGTCGGATGCTTTCAAAGCTGGTTCAGCTTCCAGAGGACTTGATGTCATGTGGTAACAGGGCAGGACCGGGCTGGTCTCACCGCGCATCTCTCCAACTCCTGCACTAGTGGGGAACTGCACCAGTAAACATCGGGTGGAGATAACTGCATCCAAAAGGTTCAGACCTGGATGCCCGAGAATGGCATTGTACGCCAAAGGGACCCTCACGATCAGGAATTTCATGATCACTGTGCTTTGGCATGGCGGCATTTCGGCTGTCACAGGCAAAAGTATCTCGCCTTCAACCCTTACAGAGTCCTCAGTGAACCCGACCAACGGGGCTGCCACAGGTTGAAGGGAGTCTAAAGATAATCCCATCCGAACAAAAGCGTCATAAGTAAGGATGTCAGCTGAGCTGCCACTATCAACTAATATCCTTTTTACAGGGTGCTTGGCGATCGTCATAGAGACGACGATGCCTTCATTGTTGATATTTTCCATAACAGCAGATTCTCCCCCAGGAATTACATTGTTCGGCGCCTCCTCCCCCCTCGGCCGCTTAGATGCAGAGGCTGATCCCCAGGACACCATTCCCATCATCCGCTCCGTGGGGGCATTATCGATCGCGGCTTGAACAGGTGGAGGTCCCATGAGGGTCGGCAGCGGCAGCGGTGCCTTCTGAACATACTTGCCGAGGTAGCCCCGCTGAATGAGCTCCTCGATGGCCCGCTTCAAGCTGTAACAGCTGTCAGTGTCATGGCCATAATCCTGGTGGAATCGGCAGTAACGACTTTTGTCACGGGGAGGACCTTTCTTCATGGGGGGAGGGCGCTGGAGGTAAGGCTCGCCCTCGATCTCCATTAGGATGTGGGATCGAGGGGAGAGAAGAGGCGTGAGCTTGCTCTCATCGGGGACAGGGCTCTGGTGCCTGTTGTCGGGTCGGCGAGGCGGTCAGATCGCCGGTGTTGAGGGGTCCACTCGGCTCAGGGCGAGCGGGCTTGTGACTGGAGCTCCTTGAAGATTCTCGGCGGGTGAAGTCAGCCTCATCCGCACGGATGTACTTTTGAGCCCGAAGGAGGAGGTCAGAGTAAGAGCTCGGGGGTTTTTTGTCCAAGGAGAAGGTGAAGCGGGATGAGAGGAGTCCCCGCTTTAGTGCCAATGTTGCTACCGCATCGTCGAGATGGTAGACTTCGAGGGCGGCAGCCTTGAACCGGGACACAAAGTCCCGCAGCGACTCCCCCTCCTTCTGGCGCACGGAGAAGAGGCTGTCCGCTACCCTTGGGATCTGCCGGTAGGCATCGAAGTGCGCTAGAAGGACTTCTCCAGCTCTCGGAAGGAATCATGATGTGAGGGGGCAGGTGCGAGTGCCACGTGCGAGTGGCCTTCCGTAGAGTGGTAGGGAAGGCTTTGCAGAGAAGGGCATTCGAAGCGCCTTGGACTTGCATCATCGCTTTATAGCTCTCGAGATGGTCGAGAGGATCTGTCGTACCGTCGTACGGATCTACCTGGGGGAAGCGGAATTGGGAGGGAATAGGCTCCTCCAATATCGGCGGGTGTAAGGAGGACGGGTGTCAAACTCTTCCTCCGGTTGGTGATTGATTTTCCTGGCGAGTTCATCTAGTCGCCTATTGTACTCATCCAGGCGTTCCTCCGCCTGGCGGCTGATTGCCGGAGACCTCCGGGATGGTTCGGAGGAAGAAGAAGAGGAAGAAAGAGAAGGAAAAAGATGCGGGAGTCGGGACTTCCGTTTTGGCTCTCCTGATAATGCGGCTTGGGAGGAAGTTTGCTGGGGCCACGATCGGGGGATCGTGGCCGCTTGGGGGCTCACGGCGAGGCTTCCTAGGGGAAGCGGGGCGACGATCGGCCTCCCACCGACCGGCCTCCTGCCGAGGAGAACCTCCCCTCGCCGACTGCTGACTGGCGGGGGGAGCGGTCTGGTGCTGGGTGGCCACAGACTGTTGCTGCTGGAGCCCGTGGACCATAGTGGTGAGAGCTTGGACTTGTTGGGAGAGGGTCGCTAGTCGCTCCGTAGTCTGAACAACTGCATCTGGCGGTGGGTAGGTGATGGGAGGATCGGTAGCAGGGGGATTGGCCTCCTGCTGCCTAACTGGTAGGGGAAGTCCCGCTGGATAGCTAACGGAAGCGTCCTGAGCTCGTGTTACCACCATGGTTTCCAGAAGAAAAGAGGGGGGAGTAGAGCTCGTCGAGATGTAGCACATGGAGGCCCTGAGATACCTGCTGTGTCCTGCACTGCGCCCCCTTCCTGGCACACCAATCTGATGACGCCCAATCACTGATCCTGAACGTTGGGATGAGAAAGCGGATTAATCGAGGATCTTTGCTTCACCGAGTTTCCTGCAAAAAAGCCCCAGGACCGGAGGAATTCTCTGGTGGGATCCTCCGACGCTCAAGTCAGCAATCGAGGTCACAGCAGAAGAGGAGCTCGAATGAGCTCTTTTCAGATGAAAAAGGTGTTCCCGGGGAGGAGGGATTCCTCTCTGGGTGTTAGGATAGCGATTTTTTGGGTTATTGCTCATACCTGATTATTGAGTGGATTCACCTCTTTATAGGGGTTGACATCTGCACGATCACGTGAGATTCCGTGAAAAGGGAATGTCCACGGAGTTCTTGGGAGTTGTGTAAACCTGGGCTGGTTGGTGGGTCCTGTCCCATCGGAGAGGATGAAAACGGTGGTTGGTGGGCTAAGTCCCATCAGCTAGTGGGACTATTATGTAGTTGGGTCCAGTCCCATCAACAGCGTGACTGGTGGGTAGTTGGATCTGGCATTGTCAGGCAGCGCGGGTCAGAGAGGTAGCATACTTAGCTACCAGGGCCGTGTTGGGGCAGATTTGGAGGAAACCGGGGAGTCTCGACTCTCCCGAGGGAGCCGAGGCTCAGTTGGGTCGGCCAGGGGTGGCCGGGGCCAGCCTTGCCGACTAGAAAGTGTCGGGACGAGGCCGACCAGGAATGGTCGGGGCTGGCTCGGCGGGCTTGGAGACGCCGGGACCGAGAGGGGCCGACCAGGAATGGTCGGGGCCGACTCAGCGGGTTTGAAGACGCCGGGGCCGAGAGGGGTCGACCAAGAATGATCGGGGTCGACTCGGTGGTCTTGGAGATGCCGGGGCCGAACGGGGCCGATCAGGAATGGTTGGGGCCGACTCGGCGGGCTTGGAGACGCTTGGACCGAACGGGGCCGACCAGGAATGGTCGGGGCCGACTCAGCAGGCTTGAAGACGCCGGGGGCCGAGAAGGGCCGACCAGGAATGGTTGGGGCCGACTCGGTGGGCTTGGAGACGCCGGGGCCGAACGGGACCCATCAGGAATGGTCGGGGCCGATTCGGCGGGCTTGGAGACGCCGGGACCGAGAGGGGCCGACCAGAAATGATCGGAGCCGACTCGGCGGGCTTGGAGATGCCGAAGCCGAGAGGGGTCAATCTTGAATGATCGAAACCGATTGACGGACTTGGAGATGCCGAACGCACTAATATTTTAATTTTATCAAAATTATTCTTGTGGCTGCACAGTCATATAAGTGATAAAGGCCTTAATCGCATTTCTCATGTTATTCTATTGTCTCCTTCGGTTATTGCGATCGCTCTCCTTTCCCTCCATATAGTAGCGGCAACTCTGGGACTTACCACGTGCGGAACCCCAAAAGCCTCTGCTCTCTTCTCCTCGCTTCCTCCACTTTGTTGCGATTCTCTGTACTCCCCGTACCCTTTCTTTCCCCCATTGCTTCCATCACTCTCTCTTTATTCCCCTTCCCCTTCCTTTCCTTCTTGTTTCCATCGATACTCTCTCTTTTTCACTCTAAGATCGCCGAGGGAACAGCGAAGAGAAATGGCGTCAGCGAAGGAGAACGGAGCGAAGGCATCGCCGGAGACGGAGCACCCCCGGAAAGCCTTCGGGTGGGCGGCCAGGGACAACTCTGGCGTCCTCTCACCCTTTACCTTCTCTCGAAGGTCCTACTCTTCTTCTCTCTTCCATCATCGCCTCTCCTCTAAGAACACATCAGCTAGAACTTAGAATCCTAGCTCGTTTTTATTTCTTCTTTCTTATTTAGTTTAGTTTTTCTTCAGATGTGGATCCATTTTGTTAGTTCTGCGAATTTTAATTATTTTATGTTTGTCCTAACGTGGAACGTACGAGATTCTTTCTTTATATTATTCAAGGTGGTAAATAATGGAAAGATTCTCTGGTAAGAAAGCAGAACTTGGAGGAGAAGATTAGTGGGTCTACCATGTTCTTATTCGTTTTCAATCTTTTCATGTTTGTAATTTTATATTTGTTTTCAAAAATATTGAGAATCGAAGGTGGTTATGTGATCGCTCTCTACCGCTACTGACCAATCCCTCGCCCTTTTGATCGAAGAGTCTAGGTGAGGTGACCCCTCTTACGGATTCTTGCTGCTACGTTTCCCCCGAGACTTTACCAGCAAGTTCGCATCGCCGTTTTTTTTTTTTAATGGCTTTTGTTGTTAATTGGCGTCAAAATACCAATTTTGCCCTCAGATGCAACGAGGCGTCTCCTTCGGAAAAGTCTTTGTTCCCGCGGTGATTCGCCGGCGCATGGGCCGTGCATCTGCGGTGCGAAACCCACAAACAAACCGGATCCTTCAGCGCGGGCTGTACAAAGACTTTTCCTTCTTATTCCGAAACGAGCATTAAACAAATAATTTCGTACTAAATGATAATTTACTTGTTTACGATCCAGTCTTGAACTTTTTCGACTCTAGAACAAGCACGCGTTGCCATATTATCATTGACATTTAAATACAATTTTGGAGCAATAGTAGTCATTGAGTGAAAAAAAAAATCTTTTTTTCTTTTTAAATAACAATTATTGCAATTACTTAGATCATAAAATCATATTTGTTGTGACGGATATTTTGAATATTATTGTCTATTACGATGCTGAACCGAAGCAGGATCATTTTGGAGGTCTACTGATTTATATATATAAAAAAAGTAAGACTTCACTTATTTAAGCAACTATTTAAATTATTAATAGACTAAATTATGTTTTCTTTGTAAGTACTAACTACATTTGTTGAAAAGCTGATATTGAATAGGAGAATAACCGGATGATGGAAGGCCTCGCTGTATTTTTTGTTGGGAAAATTGCTGTTTCTTTCCCTTTTGATTCCTTTTTTTTAAAGAAATTGAAATGTTATTAAACAAGGCCAGTTTTTATTTGGATATATTGCTATACTCAGAAATATTTATGCTATATAGAAAACCCCTCTTTCACTCATTAAAAAAAAAAGGTACTTTGAGAAAAGATAGCTTTAGTTAACTGACATATCTGTGCACTTTTTTCCCCTCCTATTTATAAATTCTTCTGTCATTTATTTAAAGTATAAAGAAGAAAAATCCAAAGAACTTGCAGTGAAGGTTGAGTTTACTGTTATAAGGAATGGCCAGAAAATGCTGATATATGGAGAGAGAGAGGTTGGTGCCAATAGTTAGGCTATTCATTGGAAGTAAAAGCGTTCCTATCGGTGGAGCAACCTCCAACTACTGTTGGTTTTGTCCTTTCTCCATTTTGATGAGAAGCAATAATTTCTTGATGGGTCCATCTGTTGATTTGTTTGTCATCTTTTTCTTATTTTTTATTTTTGATTGGAGATTTGTTTGTCATTTGTCTTCTTACAAGGCATGCTCTACAGATTTATCCCTCTCAGCGCCACTGTAACTTGCAACAAGAAATACTGCCAATAACTCCAACTTGCCCTGTTGTTCTGGTTGGATCCGTGTCATATGGAGGAATAAGAGGAATATTATCATGCTTAATCACGCAAACATTTTATGAAAGTCATGAAGTTTTTACCTGCATTTCAAATGGTGATTTGTTATTTCAAATTTTCTTATGTTGAATTTTATTTGCTCCCACTTTTATGAATTTATCCATATAAGATATTTTAATATATTGCTTTGAATATTTAGGCACAGAGCTTCGAATGCTGCTTAATGTCCTTTGTAAATATGGTGTTTTATGCGTGGTGCTACAACCTAGTTTACAAACATCTTTTGCACCTACACCCAATATGGTTTGACTGCTTGCTTGTCTGCTTATGTTTATGAGTCTATTTGGACCTGAACTTATGTTTTCTCGTTCGTTCTTTTGAGCTGACTGGGTAATGTTGACCAAAACCTGGTACCATTGCCATCTCTAGCTTCTATGCATTGAATTATTTCAAAGAAAAATTTTTGTGTTAAGTGGTTTATGCACGCAAGGTAATTTGATCAAATGATAAGATTTTAGTCCACATTTAATCCTTGACTAATTCATGAAAAGCCATGATGGGTTCCATCCAGTTGTTGTGAGACACCAATTATTGAAAGTTTGTTGCTCTGTTTCACGTGGTACCTGCAGTGCTTTGAATGCACTATCAATGCATTATGGTCCTGACAGTTGTCAACATTAACTACCACCTGGGTAACTTCTACAGCTGTTCCTTCTACACTATCTTATCTTTTGGTACCACCATTCGGCTGCCTCATTTCTTGGTTCAGTTTAGTAAATTTCAATCCCATAGCCCAGTTTATTGTAACCATGGAGTCATGGGACAAAACCAAGCAGATCCATAGCAGCACTGAAGAAAGTGAACTCATTATTTTTGGTGCAATGTTTTTCTTCATCATTCTGTTTGCCTTAAACATTGGTAGTTAGCCTAATGCTTAAATAACCAGCTAAGTATCTGGATTATGTTGCAATCTAATGATTATAATCTTCTATTTTTTTTTGGATTGTCAGCAATTCATGCTCTAGTTGATTGAAATCTTTAATTGTTTATTGTCTGTGAATAAATGACTAATAGCAGTACGATTTACTGGCCTACAGGATCAATGGAGATGATGATGTCACCATAAAAATATTGTACTGTGGGATCTGCCACTCAGACCTTCATTGCATTAAGAATGACTGGACAAATGCCATCTACCCGGTTGTTCCAGGGTATGTACATCTGAACACCAGCAAACCCTTTTTTCATCATGTAATTGTTTCTTTAATACTAACTTAGATGAAATCAAAACAATGGAAAATGCACATTTTGATTGTTTTTGCCTAAAATCATCATTTTTCAATGATATAATTGTGGAGTTTGAAACTAGTGTTATACTTTACACCTTAGCAGCAGGAAGCTTCTACCCATGGTGCCGCACCTGCCCCAAATTCTTAGAAAATTTTCTCCTCTGCATGCTTTCAAAGCACTTCCCATTCTAAATTTTTCTGAGAGACCTACTCTTGCGCACCCACATATGCAACTAAACCTGCACCTGCTCCTGATGCAGTTTCTAGTAACTAAGCTTTGCATGATCTTCTTTATCTTATTCAATGATATGATCATAGTTTATCTTTGCTTACCATATGATACCATTCTAGTGTGTCAGCATTTAAAACTTACCATAACCATTGCTCATCAATGGACAGCCACAGAAAACAGGACCTGGAGCACTACAATGCAGTACCACTATATAGGTTTTATACTAAATAACCAGTGTAAAATCTTCTTACCTCATGCAAAATTTTGTTAAACATAATGTAATTCTCTATTTCCATTGTTTATGAACGTACTGGTTCATAGTTTTGTTGAGAATTTGTTTGACTCAACCTATAAATATCATAATATGGAGATCTTGCCTACAGAATTTGGAAGGTGATCATTGGTAATGATGTCATAGTCTGTCGTTGTTTTCATCGTATTCTTCCAAGTGTAGTCATGCCTTTGCAGATTATCATTACATTCTCCTTAGGAAAGCAGAAAGTTTTCTTATTGCTCCACTCTCAACCACAAACACATGAATACAAATAAATATTCACCATTGCACAAAGCAAACAATTAAACGATATCACCCATAACCCTGAGAACAAATGAGGATTCACCAAAAAAATCTAACTGTGCAGGCATGAGATTGTGGGTGTACTCACTGAAGTGGGGAGCAATGTACATAAGTTCAAGGTTGGAGACAAGGTGGGAGTGGGCTGCATGGTTAATTCTTGCCGTTCCTGTGAGAACTGCAAACAGGGTTTTGAGAACCACTGTCCTAGAGTGATACTTACATACAATGCCATCGACACAGATGGAACAAAGACATATGGAGGTTACTCTGATATGATAGTAGTCAATGAGGATTTCATTGTGCGGTTCCCTGACACCATGCCTCTGGACAAGGGAGCCCCACTGCTTTGTGCTGGCATCACTGTATACAGCCCAATGAAGTATTTTGGACTCGATGAGCCAGGGAAGCATCTTGGGGTGGTTGGTCTCGGAGGGCTCGGTCATGTAGCTGTGAAGTTTGCGAAGGCCTTTGGGCTAAAGGTCACGGTGATTAGCTCATCCCCGAAGAAGGAGAAGGAAGCAGTTGAACATTTGGGAGCTGATGCTTTCATTGTTAGCAGTAACCCTGAGCAGATGCAGGTAAAGTAGCAATTTCCAAGTATGGAATTCACACCCACCAACACTTTTATCTTACTCTTGTATGTTTTCTTATCCTGTTAGGCCGCCATGGGCACAATGGATGGTATTATCAATACAGTGTCTGCTGTCCAAACCCTCATGCCGTTACTCTTTCTGCTAAAGGCTTATGGGAAGATGATCATGGTGGGTCTTCCAAATAAGCCACTGGAGCTACCAGTTTTCTCCCTGATCCTGGGTAAGCAAAGTGCTTATTCTTAATTGTGTTGTAAGGTTGGTGTACTTTTTGTTTACTTGCTGGCATTTTGTTGAAACAAATTGTGTGGTTTCACTTGTAGGTTCGAAATCTTGGCTGGCACTTGCATTGGAGGAATCAAGGATACCCAGGAGATGTTGGATTTTGCTGCAAAGCACAACATAACAGCAGACATCGAGCTTGTTGGTATGGAATACATGAACAAGGCAATGGAACGACTTGGCAAGGCAGATGTCAGATATCGATTTGTCATTGATATTGCCAATACCTTGCCTACCGCTTAGATCTGGGGTTGCAAGTATAGCTATATACCATTACTTAGAACTTTCTGGTTACTATTGTAATGTTTCTCCTTGCAGTTGGATTCTCGTTGGTCATTCTATCCTGAGTTTGTCTTATCATATCACATTTCTATCATTTAAGATTTTGAGAAAAGATGCTGTAGGGTGGTGTAACTATGAGGTTCTGTTCTTAATACATGGAGAATTAAATGACTATGCATTTCCTATGCGGTATAATTCAATGGTTACCACATGTTCCTTCTATCATTAGAACACAATTGCATGATTAAGGAGCATTCTACATTGTTGCTGCTATTATTGCTGCTATATGGTTGCAAGCGAAATGCTGATAGCTATGGTAATGCGTGCAACCAACAGTAACAATCTGAGAAAAATTGAGTTCCGTCCGGGATGAGAATTTATTGTTGTCTTGGTGAAAAAGAACTTCAGAAATCAGCTTATATTAGAAGTGCAGAGTTGGTTTCCTGGGGCGGTAAAAGAAATTGGGCAACAATGTGGAATGATCTGAGCCATAGTTGATACCTGATTTCCTCTAAGATCTGGTTTGATGCTCTCTACTCTCTTGGTACAATATCTGCTGGCTGTTATTTCGAAACATCCTCTATATTTTGATCCATGTACTAGTTAAGTCTGGGTTAGTTTTGTTCTAGCCCCTGAATCTTATGCTCTCGTCATTGTTCCATGTCAAGGTCATGTGTTAGGCACTTTGGGCTGTTTTGACTGCTGGGGGCCTCCGTTACCATGCTATCTTGTCCAGGTTTTTCTGATTAAGTTGTGGACTAGGCACCTTTTGTCCCTACTGATGGTCTCCTCAGGTAGCCATATTTTCTAGCTTGCTCGTTGTCAGAACATCTTAATATTTTCAATCGTTGGTAATGATTGGCAATAGCATTCTCTCTGGAAACCAAATTACAACCAGACCTTTGTATACTACTGCTAACAAATTAGGATCATGACAGTGAATCTTTGAATTTCTTCATTATAAGGACTGGCCTTTTCAACTAACATATCAGTTATAGTGCTCTAGCTTGCTACACGATGGCCTTTAAACTCTTGAAAACGTCACAGCTACTTGTCTCAGATGCTTCTTAAAGGCAAACAGGATGACATTTTGTGACAGACAAAAATGACTTATCCTTGAGAGTCACTTGTCAAAGTGAATCATTTTCTTTTCCAATAGAGAGAATTTATAAGATATTCTCACAAGAAGAGTGCTAGGGGTCGCCCACATTATGCACTTCCTTCCATGTGTAATGTGTGAACTAGTGTAACTCATGGTGACACAAGGGGTTGGCTGAATGAACATTGAAACTTTTCATGTGCAGGAACAGTGCCTCAAATGCATTTTTGTATGTTGGTTAACTGAGAAATGGAAGTATTCACTGGGGAACTAAAAGTTTTGGTTATATCTTCCTTCTCATAGAGTTGGCTATTTATGCTAGACAATAATACACAGTCCGTGCAGTTGGAGTAAAGTAAATTATGAAGATTGATAAATAAAAGCATCTAAACTAAAATTTTCAGAATTGCAGTCTATGAAGATTGCTACAGAGTCTGCGGTTTGAGCATTCCCCTGTCAGGTGTCTTGAGTTGAATTTAACATGTCCACAAGCACCAGGAGATGTTTACTGTTCTAGGTGGGTAGCCTGTTGATCTAATCACGCACGGTAGAGGAGTCCTTTCCTTTGAATCGAAGTAGGCTAGAAGATCTAAGTGCCCCAAACTTCCTCTTTATTAAATCAATGGAAACCCAGACAGGTTTGACTGGGAATGGATCAACATGATCTCTGAGAACAAATCGATTCATTTTTCTACAAGCTGTGGCAAGAAAAAAATGTAACATAGCCCAACTGCTTTGCATCATTGCCCTGCTAAAAATGGGGTGGTTCCCAGTCATTGCAGTTCTTGCGAGCGCAAGTGATCTTTCACAGGTGATCTCCCAGGAAAGGTAGAGAGGGATTTAAATCCGGGAGATGGAGACTGAGAAAGAAGAACTATGAGAGTTTAGGTCCACTTCTTGGTGGAAAATTTGTTTCCTTTGTAGGACTAGCTTCAAAACCTTCTCAACTCTGCTGGTCCTATGGATCCAGTACTGCTTGTAGATAAAACATTCCACGAAAAAAAGCTTATTGGTACAAGTATGCAAAAGCCTCCAATATGAACTGGCATAAACTATTTGAATTTGTAGTCAAATAGGCATCTTCTAACAAGTACTTCAAAGCTCAAAGTAGGTGGGAAGATCTCAATGGCATACGCTTGGCCTACCCAAGTTTCTCTGAATTTAATTTAGTCGTAGAATTATTTGTGCGCCAAACTCCTGCCACAAAATTAATTGCTCAGTCTGAACAAAATCAAGATCCACCCTGCATGAAGATTTAGGTTTGGCAAAACCCAAAACAACTACCTAGCGTTAAGTAATCCTCCACCGAGACAGTAGTCATCCCACCCATCCAAGAACCACTCCACTGAAACCATGCTCATGATTCTGGCCGTGATTGAGTGTTCTTACTCATTACAAATCTAATCTGGCATAACTAAACTGTACCTGAATCATCATCAATTGCCATGCAATCTTTCTGCACGGTATTTGCTGGCTGTTAACATCATGGTGGCTGTAATCAGTTTTTACCCTTCAAAGCTTCCTCTCCATGTCAACTTTGTGCTAGCCCCAAAATTCTAGCCTCTCTTCCTTGTGGATGGTCCTTGTCTTGGTTGTGTGATGGTCTATTTTGGCTTATGAATCCTTGCTATCATGGTAGCTCTGCTGAGCTTGCTCAATACCATGACCAAGTTCTGGAATCCTGTGCATTTGTCCCCTATTGCCACTGCGAACGTGAATCAGAATTTTAGCATCCACGCATGCAACAGCGAAGTGCTTGTCAAGTGGGTAGTACAAATTTCTGTCCATATCTTTATGTGCTCCATGGAATCATTCTACATCATCTCGAATGATTTTTTTTTTTTTTGGAATACAAGCAACAGGAAGCTGGACCATTGCATGTCACAACATGTGCTGTCATTGATCAATTAGCATAGATGGTCGAAAACCTATCCTTGCATGACTCATCTTTCACGAATTAGCATTGTTTTGAATGTCTAGGTATGGATTTGTTTAACTGAAAGATAATAATATTGAATGAAGTTTTTTGTTTTAAAGAAGAAGAAGAAATGAAGAAAAGGGAAACAAGATAAAGAACAAGGTTTGGTTCAAATGGTACTTGAAATTTAATCAAGAAATATATGAAATTTAACATAGAGCAACATAGAATTCTCATGGTATGGTGCAAGATCAAGAAGGCACAGTTCTATAAATATGGAGGCAAGAGCAAATAAGGTGGACCTTGGGATATAAACCACCGTGACTTTGGTTGGGCATAAGGTCCGGACTCAGGTGGTGGGTTAGTCCCCCTTTAATCTTGCCTCACAAGCATGAATTGACCAAGTCCAAGAAAATCGGTTTGACCTGCCTCCGATCTGCAAGCAGTCTGAAATTAATCTAATCTGGTCCAACCCACTCTTAGGTTCGAAAACAAATCCAATATTAAAACCCTTGTTGAATGTAAGAAATTATTCTTTTTATGATATATTTTGTTAATTAATTTATTCTGTTGATCATAATTATTGCAGCTATTAATTCAATCTTTTGTAGAATATGTTTCTGATAATATTTGTACATTGTTTACTATTATTTCATGACATAACATGGTTGCGATACAGTTAGGTAATTAATTTTTATATGTTATAATAATTTTTGTTTGGATCATTTTGACCTGATGTAATCTTAAAAATATGATGGATCAATAAAATTAATTTGATATCCAATCTAATCTAAATTCAAAGAAAATTAGGTTGGGTTTGGATTTAATTCTTTGATTGATGCAAAAGTGGATTGAATTTGAGTTGCGCTCATTATTAATCTAATTTGACTTGCTTCTAGGCTAACACAGATACCATTTCAGCGTTCTCTCTTTCAATCCTTTTGCAAAGTTTCAAAATAGCATCTTATATGTTTTCTCTCTAATAACATTTATTACAATCATCCACGTTCTTCTAGCCTTTAGATCGTAAGCAAATCTTTTACAATGCCACTATATATCTTTTATTCATAATATCAATTTTTTTGATTGATACATCGTAATGTTGTAGCTTGGCAAATGGATGCCACTTCTAATAAATAAGAGAATATAATTTTTTGTATATGTATCATTTTAATAACTTGTTCTAGATACTTTTTAGTAAGATAAAAGTTTAATCGGATATTAGTGTATTCGCTTGCTTTCGTTTGATGAACATAGGTACAAATATGGATATTAGTAGTATGCTAAAATTTGCAACTGTATTCATTTTAAATATACATAACATGGACATAAATATAAATATTGATTGAATATTTGAATTCTATGAGTAGAATATTACCCTTTTTTATTTTTTATTTACTCAAACAAGTATGCATGTCTTTTAGCTTTTATTTACTATTTTTTAAAAGAAATTGATATGAAGAAAATAATTATGGTATATTTGCATTCACTTAATCGTAGGATTCTTTTAATAATTATATTGTTACATTGATGCAAGCAAAGAACCCGCAATAGAATTCCATATTCTATGAGAGGTCAAAGTAGTGCAATAAGATGGATGATTATTAGCCTTAGCTTCTTGAAAGTTTTTGATTTCACAATTTTGACTACTTTGAAGAATACTTGAAGTTTTCAGTTTTGCATTAATATTCTCATATTACAACAACCACTTCAAACTAAAAATTAAAGAGGATTTTGAAAAAAAAAAAATATGAATAGTTAATATTAGAAGAGTACAACTAAGAAACTATTTATAAAAGAAATCTTTTAAAAACATAAGGCTTTACTAGTTCCCAAAGATTTTTTTAAAAAAAACAAAGAGATAAATACCATATAAATAATTAAAAATACTACTAACTCTTACTACACCTTTAACTCATCTAGCATCTTTTCAGGAGGAATAGATATAAAAATTTAAATAAAAAAATTAACTTTAAATTATTGATCGTAAATAATTTTTCATGATTTTTTACAAATTCACCAACATGAACACATCTTTGATAAATTATCAATGACTATTTTTTTATCTCTATTTTTAGTGATTTAAAATACTCTGCAAAGTTAACTCAATACCAAATATCATGAAATAGATTTACATAAAAAATTTAATTATTTTGATGCTTAAAAATCTTTCTTTAAATTGATGTATTCTTTTTTTTTTTTTAATGTGGCTAGAGGTAGATCTTTGAAAATAAATTTTGAAATTTCACCGGGCTTTGCTGTTGAGAATTTTTATTAGGAGTCCAAATATCCAATTTAGATAATTGATAAACATGAAACCCCTTATTGCATTATACATACTTTGAATTAAATAACTAATTATTAAAAATAATTGATCAAATAAGAGATCTTACTTCATAATCATTGATATTTCAAAAGTTATGAGAAATACATAAAATTGAATAGAATTGCAAATGAAATTAGATATTCATATATGAATTATTCTTTTTTTTAATGGATACGAGAGCAAACATACATCTTAATTTTCAAATAGATTTTTATTTTGGAAAGATTCAAACAAACTTTTAACACATTTTCAACCATACTTTTTAACAAGGTCTAGATTGCATTTATGGCTAGTAAAATTAATACATTCTCTCAAAATTTTGGTAACCATAATTTTGTTTAAAGCATTCATGTGTGCTATTAATAAATGATTGATGTTATCAATAAACGGTTGTACCAAAAAAAAAACTTTGAAAATAATTTTTTTTTTTGCCCAAAAAAAATCTTTGGACACTTCGTATGATATGAGTTAGTAAATCATAAAAAGAATAGTGGAATAGATATTAATTCAAACAAACTCTCACGGTGGGAAGCCTAAAATTATTCAATAGAGCATGGTTCTTTCAATAATTCTCTCAGCCAGTGGACGTTAATACTTTACACCTATGAGAAAATTCAACCAATAGCATTGTATAATATTTTTTGCCTGAGTTGCAGCGTGTTTGGTCCAGCCAGCAACCTACCATTAATTCCCACGCGTCACAGTCTCGCAAGCTGCAGCGTGTTTTGGTCCAACCAGCAACCTTCCATTAATTCCGACGCGTCACAACGTCGGGGCGGGGACCCACGAACGGCCACCAGCGTTCAAATCCGCTGAGAGGTGAGACCGTGAGAGCCGTCCGTGTTCATCTCGCATTCTCGCAACGGTCGACAAGCGTCCATTCTCTGCGCGCTCTCAGTTTCTGCCGTTACGAACCGCTGCAGAGGGCCGGGTAAGGTGAATCATCTCCGGCCCGCGTTTCCCTATGGAACGCGTTTCTGGGGTGGCTTTTTTTTTTTTTGATAAAAAAAAGAAAAAAAAAAAGGCTTTACGGATCAGATCCTATGCGGTTTCATTTTTCGTGCGAGATTTACGCAGCTATTTTTCGTTCGAAGACGAGTTGATCAATCTGATCCATCCAAATGTCAGAAAAAAAAAAATAGATAGATCTTGGCCTTTCAATACCGACGTTTCGATCCCAAGAATTTATTTTAGAATTATTCAAGTCAATCAAAGCCTCGTTCCTCGAACGACTGTATGGCGTGGAGGAGCTACCACCGCCTAGATCGGGTGGCTTTGCTCGTTGGCAAATTCTGCCGCTTCGCTCGTGCGATATATGATGGAAAGGAGCGGGTAATCGGCCCTATCCGGACGAGCGAATCTCTTCCACTTTCTTCTTTTTCGGAGCTTGATCTGCAGTGAAGGAGGAGGAGACGAGAAGGCCAATGGCAGCGGCGAAGAGCGGGACGAAGGGATCGCCGGAGACGGAGCACCCTCGGAAGGCCATCGGATGGGCGGCGCGGGACAGCTCCGGCGTCCTCTCCCCCTTATCCTTCTCCCGGAGGTATCCCTCCTTCATCTCCTCTGATGCCGGCCGGCATTCTCTTGAGAGGATCCCTCTTTCTTTTCATCCCGATTTCTTTGCGGATCTCCCCAATGGTTGCTTGTGTATTTCTACTTTTTTTTTTTTTTTGAATTATTTGTGTTGTTTTTTATTTTAAACTTTATACTTTTGCGTTTGTATAACCGATAACGTTTTAGAGTGTTCTCTTTCACACCCACCGTTGCACCCTGCATGGAAATTTTGTTTTCTGGTGGAACGAGGACTCGTGGCTGTCCGTTATCAAGATAAAGACAACTACAGACGACTGGGTTCTTTTGTGGGCCCCCCTATGTTTCTCTTTAGTAATTTAAATGCAGTTTTTTTTAAAAAAAATTTCTTTCTTGATGCCACTGCCATATGATCTCCCCACTGTGGCATCAATGCTCATATAACTGGTGCACAGACCTGCATAAAATTTTTATGCGGCATACTAAATTATAATATCGGCATCATACTTGTTTATGGGATCAAGCAAGATGCAATGTGGTTTTATGCTTAGATCTTCAATATAATTCAACTATATTTTGGAATCTCAACAATGTAATTGAATGATGAGATGTTGAACAGTTAACTTGATTTTTTGCATTTATTTGGATCTAATTTTCTAAGGTAGTATGATTAATGAATTTAAAACACTATACTTTTTTTTTTGATTATGTAAGTCTCTTTGCAATTTATCAAATTAAACAAACTAAACTTTCTTATTTGGCTAGATGATATGCCTTGGAAAAGCCAAAGTACAATCTTATTAGCGATTGGGTTCGAGTTATAGATTGGAGAGGGGCCTAGATTAATTTGTTTTTCTTTTTTCAGAATTTTTGAATATACAAATATGGAAATTAAAATATGAGTTAATTATAGAGTAGAAGATTGGAGAATAAAAAGCCATTTGTATGATGAGTCTAGTTTTCACCAACATGGGCTCATATATTGCATGTCTATTGAAATAAATATTATGTTTGATTATTCAAGAATTTATACAATATTTATCAATTTAATTATCTTTTAAGGTATAATATTTTAGAAGAAACAAGGATACAATTTGAACATATAGCCGTAAAGATACAACAATTGGCATCTTGTTTTTAATTCTATAAACTCTAATAATGGACCTGTTTATTTTACTACTCAAGACTAGTTGGTAAGAAATAATGCATAAGCTATGTAGTTACATAAATTATAGAAAATGAGTCCACTTATGATTTACGATTTAATAAGCACAATCAACTTGGATCTTATGATGCAAAGGAATCTATTCTTTCATTTATGGATCTAAATATTAGAATCCTACATTTATCTTGATCTAAGGATAAAATCTGAATTGTTTAGGTCATTTTGATCCAGATTAATATAAGGTTTGGATTAAGAAAGTAAGATTTTAATAACTTGCCAAAGTATATAGGAAAGTAACTGGATGATGAAAAGTTATAAAGGTGCTTCCTCATTCTTTTTGTCAGAAATTGCAATTTCTTTACCACGAAATGTTCTTTCTTGTGATGGTATAGTAGTAGTCTGAAATATCATCGGTTTTCTTGTTGATTGAACAAAATTATTTTCTTTCACCATATGAATCGATCAAATTAACCTGCTATGATATAGCAACTAAAAATATGAAATATATCCTTTTCCTCTGGAAATAATGCACATATCATCTTCTGCTGACTCCTTGAATTAAATGCTCAACTAGTTCACCGACTTTGCGACGAATTATATCCTATTGACATGAGAACTCTTATCTCAAAGTTGTTACTTTGTTTCATGAGGTGTGGTGCACACTTTTCAGTGCACTGCGGCTTGATCTTTTCTTTTCCTTTTTTTTTGTTGTAGGAGAGTCTTGACTGTTGTTAATAATGGACTACCACATGAATATCTATGAATTCTTCCAAGGTCTTCCTGCTGTCTGTTTATTATTTTAAGACCAATACGCCCATTAACCACACCTTAATTTGCTCTAAGTTTGGGCAACTAAATTTCATTACCATAGCCAAGCTGATGACAGGTGATTTTTGCGACTTCTGGGACAATGGACAAAACTCTCAAACCCATTGCTGCACAAAAAGGAAAACAATTTTACGTTATCCTTTTATTCTGTATTCTGTCCGAGTGATGTCTTTATCCTTTAAGAGTCATTAAGCTGAAACTCTTTGATGAAGTTTTGGTGACCTTGCCATTTTCATATATATGTTGCCGCTCAGTATTAGAAATATGTCAGTGGTTCATGGTTTTAATTTCCATCACTTGTGTGGTTGCTGACAAATTTGGGTGTTGCTAATGAATGAAACCTCTATTCATATTTTGTAATACATTCAGTGATTAATGGCAATATGCTTAATCATCTACAGGAATAATAGAGATGATGATGTCACCATAAAGATACTGTTCTGTGGGATCTGCCACTCGGACCTCCACAGCATAAAGAACGAATGGAACAATGCCATTTACCCACTCATTCCTGGGTATGTGACTACTTAACACCATCAAACTTTTTATTCTAAAGTATTATTGTGTTCAAGCTTCTGGGCTTGCTACTGGCGGTTCAGGACAAGGGCCAGCAAAAGTTCACTTCCTCATAGTTTGAACTATTATTACTAGCTACAGGAGATGAGTCTAAACCTTGTTTTCAGGAGTTTTACTTCCCAATTGGTACGTACACTTACTCCTACATTTGACCAAATCCAGAGTAGATTATGAGGTTCAGGCAAATTTGTCTGCCTCTAATTTCTGGCCATGGAGGACATGACATGACTGAGCTCTTTTTACATATATTTTTTCCCGTCTTAAAACAACTGATAGCACTACATTTTCAATATTACCTGTGGAATTGAAGCATATATTTTTGTTTCAATGAACTTTTTTTTTTTTTTTGATTTTTCTTTTTTCAATTTATAAATGATTTTTTTGAGTCTGTGCATTTTGGTTCATGCTCTGTTCTAGCCTCTTCTTCTCTAATGACTCCTTAAAATGAATTTAAAGAAAATAAGAGCCTTTACATTTCAGAACTACTCCCAAGTGTTAGAATTCTTCTCTTGATGATAAAGTTGTAAGTTCTGAAGCTTATACTGTGTTTTAAACTGTCTTCTACATCTCCCAGTTATTGGTGAAATTATTTGTTTACCTATTGTGAGCCTTGTCTTAACAGGATTATTTTGATTATTGCTCGAATAAGAAAAGAAATTCGAGCTCCTATCCTAACTTAATGAGCTTTTATTGCTCGATGGGATAAATAAAAAGATTGTTCTTTCAATTATATTTCTCCACAGTGGTTATTAAAAGATAATAACTAATTAATTAATAAAATTAAAACAACGGGAGAAGCAACCCAGAAATCTGAATTCACCATGCAAATATGTTTTATCTTCTTTTCTTTATGTTGCACTAGCAATAATTTTTACAAATTCAAGGTTAGAATAATTTATCTCTTGTCAGGTACATACCGTATCAGAAGATCACGACACGTTCTCTTAGAGTATAAGTATCTAATTATTTACAAAATTAGAGGTCTAAACTATCATACTACGATTTGTCTCTCTTAGGTACGTATCATATCCTAAGATCACGGTACATCGATAGAGGGTATAGGTCGTGTATGCCAGATCAAAACCTCGATCAAAAAAATAACTTGAAAGATATATGAAAAAGAGCATATTTTTATTGCATAAAATCAAGAACAAAAATAAAGATATAACCTGGTTACATGTTTCATCATCATCCCAAGTTGAAGAAATTTAGCCGCACATTGCTGCTGCCAGTATTTCCTTCATAATTTTTCTCTTCCAGGCCTAAATACAATGATCTAAATAAAAGAAAAATAAAAAAACTTTAAAGAAAACTCTCCCCCTTGACTGCTGCCTGAGGTACTTCTTTTATAGAGCTTGTCTAGGGCTTTCTTCTAGTTAAAGTTGGAGTCAATCGGACTTAAGATCGTTTAGATATCGTGAGAAAACTCCTCGGCCATCCGTTCAACATCATCTGCCTTAGTTTGCACCAGGAATTATACAAAATCATCTCTTTCTTACTTTTCGGGTAAACAGAGTCCTGATTTGAGTGCGTGTGCATCGTTGGACTCCAAAAATTAAACTCTATTCATCTATAGGTTCCTTTTCTGCAAACATTCATAAAAAGTATTAATTCTTAATATATTTAAAGTATTTAATATTTATTTTAATGGTTAAATTAAGATAATAAATAAACTTATCATATCCTCCAACTTAATCATTGCTAGTCCCTTAGCAATGTAATTAAAATAAAATCATGTGTCACTAAGTTAAATCCAGGCTTAAGGTTGAAAGAAGCTAGTTAGTATCACTAATTAAGTATTAAGTTTTTGAAGTAAATTTCGCAGTCAGAACTATTAGAAACTTTCTTAGAGTTCATTCATAGATTTACAACACTTGTGTTTGTGATGGCTAACTTAGCATTTCGGTACTAGTTGGTAAGGAACAATGGTATCTTCGCTTATCACTTACTTTGGTCAAATTTTTATACATCCTCAAATTAAGCACTTGACATGAGGTAGCTTTCACACTGCATGATATATATTTTTTTATTTTTTATTTTTTATTTTTAGCAATATCTTCATAGTGTTCACTTTTTGATGCGAACAACAACGCTTACTTAGGTGAAGGTACCAATGTTTAGAGTTGCTTTTTTTTATTTCTATATATATACATATTATTATTTTATTTTTTTTTTTTATCAGGCAGGTAGCTCTTTCTTTAAATTCAAGTTTCTCTTATTGGAATGTATATCAATTACCAATTTTTAATAATGATTGAATCTTCAATTGACCTTATAACTAATACATAGTTTACCTCATCGGTTTGCATGTGCAATAAAAGTGCTAATAGTCTTTAGATGACCTAAGTAGACCGCTAAAAGTTTGACAGCTGGTCTACTCCTTGGCTTGCTACAGTAATTAGCCAATACTTTCTAACTCTATTATATTTTTCTAGTCGATTTTGCTCAAAATTTTTTTTCATAGCACATGATTTATAAAAAAATTAAAATTTTTAAAAATTATCAAGGTATTTTTAAAATTTTTAAAAAAGATTTTTCTTAACCTCAACTTAATTCCCATTGTCCTCAATGGAGTAAGAAGAACAAAACAAGGAGAAATACCACATGGACGAGATATGTCTTCTGTAATGTTAGGAGTGACCGTGGAGCAGTCTCTTATTCCTAGAAATAAGAATCACAAAAATAAAGGTCAGAACATAAAAATTTTGGATTGTCTCCCCAAAAAGTGCTAAGTTTAACGTCTTCAGCCAGACGTCATGGCTCACTTTGATTACCATTGTCAAGGAGTTTGATGATCTCTTTTCTTACTACTTCCTTCATTGTTGGTTTAAGTTTTCTTTGGGGGTCTCTTATAGGCTTGGTTTTCTCCCTTAAGTGAATCCTATATTGAACGATCGAGGGACTAATCTCTTTTATGTTAGCTATGGTCCATCCTAACGCTTTTTTATTCTCATTCAATAGTTTTTCTTTTTGTGAGGAGTCTAGGTCGATTGAAATAATTACAGGCAGGGTTTCTGATGGACCTAGGTATGCATAGTTGAGATGCTTGAGAAGTGGTTTCAGTTCTAATTTAGATGCTTTCTTTATTGATGGTTTGGATAATGATTCAGATACTTTCTTTAGTAGTTTAGTTGAAAGTTTCCATCTTGATTTTTCATCAATTATAGCAACCTCATTAATTTGCTCCCCATCTTGGTTATGCAGATTTCTAGGTCAAGCTCTTCATCACTAAGATCAATTGGATTATAAAGAATATTCTGAACATAATTTGAGTCGCTAGTTTGATGTGTATTGGTAAGATTGAAAATATTAAGATCAATTGACATGTTTTTAAAGGAAATTAAGTTTTATTAATCTATTTTGGTAATTAATTAGGGCATTAGCTATGGACAAAAATGGTCTACCTAAAATCACTGGGATGTGGCTTTTTGGGTTTGTCATCGGTTTAGTTTCTAAAATCACAAAGTTCATCAGATAGATAAAGTCACTAACTTTGATCAATACATCCTCTACTATTTTCTTGGGTACTTTCAAAAAGTGATCTGCTAGTTGTAGGGTCATTTCTGTAGGATTTAGTTCTTCTAACCCTAGTTGCTCATATATAGAGTATGATAATATATTAACACTTGCCCCTAAGTCTAATAGAGCCCTATTTATGAGGGTGTTCCCTATAATGCATGAAATAGTGGTGACCCTGGATCTTTGTATTTCACTAGCATGTGGTTTGATAGGTAAGAGCTCACACTGGCTGCCAGAAAGGCTCTCTTGGGCACATTAGTGGTCTTCTTTTTGGTACATAGATCATTAAGAAATTTGGCATAGTCTGAGACCTGTTGGATCATGTCCAGTAAGGGGATGTTCACTTTAACTTGTTTAAAGACCTTCAAAATCTTATCAAATTAGGCTGAATTTCGATTGAACTTAAGTCTATTTAGAAATGGTGCTACAACCCTAATTTTGGTTTATCTTCTTCTGGCATGGGCTCAGCTGGTGGGTTGGGCATTACATTAGACTTTGATGCCTCAGGTGTTATGGGCTGACCCAGCTCAATAAGTTATTTAAGTGGTGGAACTTTTAATTCTTCTTCTTCATATGTACCCACTTGGTTATCTATTTGTTTCTTAGATTTTAATGTATGAATGACACTTAGTTGGTTAATCCAGGCTCCTTGTTTTGATCCTTGAATGTTTAGGTTCCTAGGGTTAGCTTCGGGTTGACCCGGTGGCTTACCTCATTCTCTTTTACTGAATATTGCGGCTAGTTGACCTATCTGGGTTTCTAGTTTTGCAATGGATTGTGTATATGAGTAAAGGAGTTGAGTATTCATTTCTAGCCCTTTCAATGCTTGTAACACCTCTTCGAAAGTAGGATCATGATTATTTGGTGAAGGTTGAGGAGCACTTGAATATTGGGAATACAACATGCTTTTGAATTGGGTCTCCTAATGGTTAGGCCTAATTGATGTTGAACTGATGATAAGTTTGGGTTTCCATAAAAAAATTGGATGATTTCGCTAGCTAGGATTGTAAGTATTCGAATATAAATCATTTCCTGATTTAATGAGCCATTCGGGTTTGGGCTTGGTAGGCTTGCTTCTAAATAAGCTTAAAAAATTAGTATGCGGCTGGACATTCGCCTATAGAATGGGTCGAATTCGAACAGATTATACAAACCTCATGTACTTGAGTAGATGGGAAAGATGTGCTTTCAACTTGTAGAATTTAGTCAAGTTTTTGGGATAGTTCATCAATTTTGATATAGATGTCTATAGACTGACCTATGTTGTATATCCCACCTCTCTTATGTTCTGTGGGAGGATCTCTATAGGCAGCAGATATATGGTGCAAAGAATTTTCACTTAGAGTTTCAAAAAGATGTCATGCCTCATGTTTATATTTTAACATAAATGTTCCTCCACACTAGGAAAAACTGGTTATGGCTTTTCTGATTTGATTCGTTTTTCCTATAGGAAAGTATTTCTTAAAAAATTTCCTCTAAAGTTGGTCCCAAGTTAAAATTATAACAGTGTTTAGTGAATTTAACCAATAGTTGGCTCTATCTTTTAGGAAGAAAGGGAATAACTTAAGCCTAAGTGCCTCATTGAAGAAATTTTGAATCTTGATAGTTGAGCAAATTTTTAAGAATTCATCTAAGTGTCTGTAGGGATCTTCATTTGTAAGTCCCTGGAAAGTTGGTAATATTTGAATTGCACTGGATTTAATTTCATATTGGACAGCCTCTATTGGGGTACTTGTATGCATGGTAAATATGTATGTTGTGAAGGGGTGAAGTACTTCTTTAATTGACGTGATAGATTATTTTTTTGATTAAGATCCATAATGCGTGCTCTGTTTGCTCTACAAGTTCTCTCTATTTTATAATCTAAGAGTATAAGGTTGGGTTGTAACGATCGGTGACCAAGCATACACCCTACCAATACACTCTAAAACAAACAATAATTCGGTTCTCTTTTTTTTTAATTAATGTAATAGAAGAGAAAGGAGAAGATTCTAAAGAAATATCCTAAAAGATTCCTAAAACTAAGAGCAATGAAGAATAATTTAGTTAGGGTTTAATAATTATTAGTAATCAAGTTAACAAAGATTAGACTCTCTACTCTAGGCTTAACCTAGATTTAGATAACTCCTAACTTCCAAGACCGCCTTGAAGCCCTTCAAGTTAAAAATTAGCTGATCAACTAGCCAGTTAAGGGTAAGGTCAGTGGGGTCCTCCCGTTGCTTAGTAGGTAAGCAAATGGAACCAATTAAATAACCACTTTCCTTTCCTTTTTTAAACACCAGTTAATCAGTCAATCCCGATCTGGTCCAACTCTTTCAGGTGCCTTGTCCTATTGAGCTCGAATTTCTTAGGGGCTGATGTCTAGTTAATTTTAGAGTTAAAGGCTTAGGATAATGCAAAATGAAGGATGTGATTTGTGGGCCAAGAAAGAGTGATCAACTCCCCACCTTATCTTGATTAAAGGTTTGTGTCCTTAAAGTTTTTTATAAAAATGCAATGCAATTCAAACAAGATGTCTAAACAAGTTAGAAAGTTTTTAAAGTTTATTATTTGTTTTCTTAAATTAATTATATTTTATGAAAAGTGCCTTAGGGTTTTCTTTTAGGTTCTTTAAGGTAAGTTAATTAAAAGAAAAAGTTAATTAGGCTAAAAGTGGATTTGTAACAGGAAGGAAAGTAATTTTTTATGTTAAAAAATAAGAAAATCTAATAATTAAGATAACTAAAACAAGTAATAAACTAAAGAGAGCAATAACTATTAAAATATATATATATTTATATAGAAGCATGAATAATAATGAAACAATTAAAAAAATCAAAATAATAATAAAATTAAGAAAATTCATGGTAAATTTTTTTATTTTTTTTTTTTTTTTCTTGTGAACTAATCATGCCCGGTTCCCCAGCAATGATGCCAAAATTTAATCGCTGTCGGTGGTGGTCAAAAATAAAACTTGCTCACTACTATAGCTAATTGTGATTCGAGATCATATCCTCAGGGATCAAGGGTAATTATTTTATGAAAAAAAATTATCTGTAAAGGATTATATTAAGAATAGCTTTTATTAAAAGATAACAACTAATTAATTAATGAAATTAAAATAGTAGGAGAAGCAACCTAGGAATCTGAATCCACCATGCAAGTAGATTTTCTTTTCTTTATGTTGCACTAGCAATAATTTTTACAAATTCAAGGTTAGAATAATTTATCTCTTGTCAGGCACGTACCGTATCAGAAGATCATGGCACGTTCTCTTAGAATATAAACTGTCTAATTATTTGTAAAGTTAGAGGTCTAAACTACCATACTACGAACTGTCTTTCTTAGGCACATGCCATATTCTAAGATCACGGTACATCGATAGAGGGTACAGGTCGTATACATCAGATCAAAACCTCGATCAAAAAAATAACTTGAAAGATATATGAAAGAAGAACATGTTTTTATTGCATAAAAATTATGAACAAAAGGAAAGATATAACCTGGTTACATGCTTCATCATCATCCCAAGTTAAAGAAATCTAGCCGCGCATTGCTGCTGCCAGCATCCCCTTCGTAATTTTTCTTTTCCAGATCTAAATACAATGATCTAAATAAAAGAAATATAAAAAGAACTTTAAAGAAAACTCTCCCCCTTGAGAGTTGCCTGAGGTCCTCCTTTTATAAAGCTTATTTAGGGCTTCCTTCTAATTAAAGTTGGAGTCAATCGGACTCAAGATCATTCAAATATCGTGAGAAAACTCCTCAGCCATCCGTTCAACATCACCTGCCTTAGTTTGCACCAAAAATCATATAAAATCATCTCTTTCCTCCTTTTCGGGTAAATAGAGTTCTGATTTGAGTGCGTGTGCATCGTTGGACTCCAAAAATTAAGCTCTCTTCATTTATAGGTTCTTTCTATGCAAACATCCAGAAAAAGTATCAATTCTTAACATATTTAAAGTATTTAATATTTATTTTAATGGTTAAATTAGGATAATGAATAACCTTATCACTTGTCAACACTGAATAACTTGTAAATCTTTGCTCGAGAAAATAAGACCAAGAGTGTTGGAAAAATAATAACCATTATTCTATGGTTATATTAATTCAAGATGGTATATTCAGTTTTCTTTATTCTGTTGCGGTAGGCTTGGATTTTTTTTATGGCTTAATTGATATTCGGTCCTTCAATGGATTGGACTTTAACGTTAAGTCCTTGTTGATCAATCATTTAACATTTGGCCTACAATACTAAGATTTTTTAATTTTTGATCTTTCTTGCTGCACTGCGTACTTATGTATGTATAGTAAGAAGATAGCCGTGTTCAATGAGAAATAATTATGTGCAGCAAGAAGATAATTGTGTATCTACACACAGTTATTGTCTCACTGCATGTAGTGAAAAAAATCAAAAATTAAAGAAAGTATGATAGATTGGTGTTATATAGCTTGTCCACAAGGGCTTAACGTTAAAAGTCTGGTCTAGAACATCATTTTGCCTTTCATTTATTGTTAATAATTAAATGATCACTAATTTTCTCAAACTTTCTGTTCATTATATTGATCAGTATCATATTCTCGGTTGTGTGGCCTGGAAATTAAACCTGACTGACCAGGAAATGTTCTCACCAAAGTCGATTTCATGATTTTGACCAAACTCTTTTATTGCTTTCATGCATGCGCACAGACTTTTACCAAAGTAGATCAGAAAAAGCATTCAAAATTGCTTCACTCTCTACCACGCTCATTTACGAGTACAAATCAACACCCAACATTACAGCCAGCAAATTTTTGGCATCAACTATTGCCCTGAAAATGCATGAAGATTCACTAAAAAGAACTACACGTTGGTGGTTTTCTATGCAGGCATGAGATTACGGGCATCGCTAGTGAGGTAGGATGCAATGTGCGAAAGTTCAAGGTTGGAGACAAGGTGGGAGTAGGCTGCATGGTTAACTCTTGCCACTCTTGTGACAGCTGCAAAGAGGGGTTTGAGAACTTTTGTCCTAAAATGGTTCTTACTTACAATTCCAATGACACTGATGGAACAATAACATATGGAGGTTACTCTGATATGGTAGCCGTTAATGAGAAATTCGTCATTAGGATCCCTGAAAATTTGCCCCTAGACAAGGGTGCACCACTGCTCTGTGCTGGGATCACTGTGTACAGCCCGATGAAAAACTTCGAGCTCAATCAGGCAGGGAAGCATCTTGGGGTGGTTGGTCTTGGTGGCCTCGGCCACGTTGCCGTGAAGTTTGGAAAGGCCCTTGGAATGAAGGTCACAGTGATCAGCTCATCCCAACGTAAGGAGAAGGAAGCAGTTGAAAGGTTGGGAGCTGACTCTTTCCTGGTTAGCAATAACTCCGAGCAAATGAAGGTATCACAATGAAAGCAGATTTAAACATGCATGATTTATCCTGTCGTCTACTTTTTTCTCCTCCATTTATCATTAACATGCATTATATTATGCTGTTAGGCTGCTGCGGGCACAATGGATGGTATTATCAACACAGTATCTGCAGTACATTCCCTCATGCCATTGCTCCTGCTGCTGAAGACCCATGGGAAGATGGTCATGGTGGGTTTACCAGAGAAGCCATTGGAGCTGCCCATCTTTCCTTTGGTCTCGGGTAGTACACATTCCCATAACCTTCATCTAAATATGATGTGAGATTACCAATGATTTGTCTTGATTTAGCTGAGGTGATTCTGACAAGGGGAATTATATTGATCTCTGCAAACAGCTGGGAGGATTGTGGCAGGCAGCTGCATCGGTGGAATAAAGGATACCCAGGAGATGATAGACTTTGCTGGTAAAAACAATATAACAGCAGACATTGAGCTCATCCATATGGATTACGTGAACAAGGCGATAGAGCGGCTTGCCAAGGCGGACGTCAAATATCGATTCGTCATTGATATAGCCAACAGCTTAACCGCTGCCTAGTTTATTAAGTTCCATATATCCCTTAACTACTGCATGTGCAGTTTCTATGCTAATTCCAATAATTGGGTCCTTTTATCTCAAAGTTTTAGTCTTTAATTATTAGGACATCATTTTGAAAAAAAATTCTTCTGAGACTTTGAAGAAGCTGCTATCAGATCGATGGTTATTAGTACGTATGCAATATCAGGTTGTTGTTTGCTGATGCATGGAAAATTAAAAATCTTTTAGTATATGCTACATATAATCAAACCTGTCTTGATGATCATGCATGTGCTACATCCTCAGTTGTAATTGGTGTTAGAAATTGTGGCAGATTATTCTTGGCCAACACCCAAAAAAAAAAATTTATTGAGGATCATGCATCAGATGGTTTATTTCAAATATCTTTTCTTAAAAAAAATAAAGTGGGATAAACAAGGATAATGAAACATTTGCATCTGAAATATACTTTTCTATCTTCATTTAATCTGTTGTACCAAAACACAGCTGAGATGTTATTTTTTGTAAAAAGATGAAGGGTTAATTTTATTTAGCCCTCTAAAGGTATCTTTGCATTTCTTGTCCTAAATTAAAAAAAAAAGGTTATAATTGATCCTTTAATTGCAATTTAGTTTGCACTTTATCATGACTATTTAAATGGCCAATAAAGTTAGTTACTGTTGCATGGTTATTCTTTAATGATCTTAAATATATTTTAATTAAATTAATTTTTAGCTGAATTAACATCTATTATTATTTTTAACATTTATTGATCTTCATTATATGATAGTCATATGACTATTTTTTATTAATTTTAAAATTTATTTAAATAATAATAAAAATTTAAAAATTTATTAATTAATTAATTTTTATTTAGGAAGAAAAGAGCAAAATACAACATAGTTATGGATCAAGTGGAATTAACCCAAAGGTAAACATGAGCTTGCCTTTTGGTAATTTCGTTCATTATTATTATTATTATTATTATTATTATTATTATTATTATTATTATTATTTATTATTATTATTATTATTTCTGAGGGGTATTTTTGCTAACCAAGTGGGGATTAAAAGTGGGTCGGGTGAAATTTTGAGGATCCTGGGAATGCTAATCCCCAGCTGTCCCTATCTTGACTAAATTGCCGAGGATTAGCAATTTTACCTTACAGTTTTGGGAATATTAATTTGGCATTTATCCCAAGGATAAAATAGATTAAACGAATGCTTTATCCCACCCCTTATGTCATTTCCAAACTATGTGAATTAATTAGTGCCACCGAATTTATGGTAAAAAATGCTTCGAAGGATGCAATGAAATGATAGAAGAGGCCAAAATGTCAAACCAGAAACAGCATAATCTATATCAAAATACCATCTATGTTACTTGATACCATCATGCTTGATGGACGATATTAACGGCCTATCAAAATCCAAACCCATCCTCCATCAAATCATTAAACTAGGATGGCAATTTTCCTCCTAATCTATGTGCACCAAGCCACCTTCGCTTTATTTTGAAAGTAAGTATAAAGGTTAAAAAAGAAAATTTATGGCATATACATATATATGAGAACATATGATAATGCCCCTCACATGTATATAATATATTTTTTATTTCATGCCCATTATATCACTAATAAAATTATTTAATTATTTTATTAATATATATTATTTACTAACATATAGTTTCAATAGAAATTTTAAGAGTATGGTACATTACTAGTAATAAGACATTGTTCCATCTCTAATCTAGTATAAGAGTTTTGCTTTAAAGTCTAAATTTTTTTCCTTATATTTTTTTTAAAAGTAATGTTTCAGCTTCCTAGTTCCATTCGATATAATTTTATCTTTAAACTATTTTTTTTGTCTTTAAACTTTAAGTTTCTTAAAACTAATACATTATTTAATTTAAAAATTATTTTAAATTAATATATGGTAGGTACGAAGCTGGTAAAATATCAATTCAAATAATGAGTAATATGATGGGTATGAATGTCACATAATCCTATGGATATGGGTATGCTATAAGTACAAAAGTTTATAATCTAAAGATTTGTTTGGGTCTTTGAAAGAAAAGAAAGAAGAAACCGAAAGGAATGAAAAGAAAATTAAGAAAGAATTTTTTTTCTTATCTAGGAAGGATTATATATATTATTTGAATAGAAAAAGAAAGAAAATTTATATTTTATTATTATTTAAAACGATAAATTTTAGGTTTTTAGAACTAAAAGGTAATTCATTTTTTTTTAGGACTGGGATCTAGTTTTGAAATAGTAAAGTATAATTTTTTTTTTTTTCTTTTTACCCTTCGACTTCGAGTCGGAAGTTAAAAAAAAAATAAAGAATAAACGATAGGAGATGGAACCGCTCGTCAAACAAAATATTATATATATATATATTCCTCTCCCATCCAACTAGACCCCAAGGCATTTATATCATGCTTTAACTTCTCGAACGCAATCGACATCTACCTCCTCGATCTATCTTCTCTAAATATTAAATACTACTTTGTGACTCATCTTTCTCCCACCGCTCCGCTCTCCGCCACGCCCGCGCGCGTCGTCTTCTTTCCTTTTCCATGGCGAATCCCTCACCGCCCTCTTCTTCGGGGACGATCCCAAGGGACGCATTGAGCCTCGTCTTTCGTTTCCTAAGCCCAAGAATCCAGATCAATTTTTGCAGGACCTGCAAGGCTTGGAAGTCCGCGGCCGAGGCGTTCCCCCCGATCCCCAGGCGAATCGGAGGCCGGACTCACCGCTCGGAATTCTCTGCCCCTTCTCCACTGGGCGATCCACGGCGCAAAATGGTGAGGCCTTGGGACTCCCGTCGGCATCGTTCGAGTAGAAAGATTTAAGAATTAGGAGTATAAATAGCTCTCTCTCTCTCTCTCTCTCTCGTTTTAGTTCTCTCCATCATTAGCGACTCTGGGCAGCAAACAGATGTGGTAATTCGAAGAGAAGTTGGGAATGGTTTGCATTGAGTCTTGAAGAACGAGATCTTTTCTCATTGATCTGCATGTTTCTTATGAATGAATTGCTCGGTTTACATCACAGCTCTTCTCGTGTATTGATGTCTTTCTCAGTTTCTTGGTCAATTGGTAGAATGACAAAACTTTATGCTTGCATGGATCGCAATCTTTTCTTTTCTTTTTCTTGATTCACGGTTAAGAATTGGATCCCAAGGTTTGATCGACTCTGTGTTTGCTCTTTTTGTGGGCGCTTTAGTAAGAGGGGGGTGTCTTTTAGTGCGATGGTACAAAGATCGCTGCGTCCAGACCTGGAAGGCATGAGCTTGAAATATAAAAATAAGCACATGAAGTGGAACGTCCTTTGGATAACATTCCATAAACTTTCCACTGCTTCATGGCATTAAAGATCAAAACAAATTACCGGCCATTATTAATAATTGTATATGTTTGCACTTGTTCATAATTTCATATAGAATGTGTATTGATTGCTATCGAAGGGTGGGGAGGTTGTGTTTCATCCTAGTGATTTGATTTAGAAGAATATTTGAACTCCTCCTTGATGTGTACAACCGTACTCTAGTACTATTATGTTTGATGAGAAACCAGCAAATTAAAAACGATAATACCTACTCATTTCTTCAAGATCTACCAAGTGAACCCAAAAAATAATAATTTTGCATATTATGAAGCAAAATTCAGAACCAAATTTTGTGCCACCAGGAGAAAGGGAACGAGGATATGAACTTGATTAACCTTGGATTGTTCTCATGACGAGAGGTCATATTAAACAACAGATCAAAGAGCTGTTCTTGGACCACCAAACACCTTTGATTAGTTAATCAAACAAACTTTTACAACACAACATATGATATGGGAGTTGTTCTTGCACCAACAATCACTTGGATAAAAGCACAAATACATGCAAGAGCTATCCTACTATCTTCTACCAAATTGAACAGCTATAAGACCGAAATATTGAGATAAATATATGATAATATAAGTAAAGATAAAATTGAGCATAAATTAAGTAAAGAAAGACTTACATAGTTTGGATATGCAATGTAAATATAGAAATATACTTATGCAAAGGAAAGATTTGGTAAATATAGAAGGAAAAATAGATGGAAGTAGACCAAAAATTGTATAAAGGAAATAATAAAGAAAGATTTAAAATGTTACATCTTATAAACTCAAAATCGATCAAGATTTATATAGCTAACTCTAATTAGTTTGAAACTAAGGTTTTATTATTGTTATTATTATCGTTGCTATCCTATTATCTATACTACATGAACCGAGATGTCGTCGAGCATTTTTTCATGTTTTTGATAATTCAACTACTTTAAAGTATAAAAATATACATACAATTCATACAAATTGGAAAGCAATAATGCTATCAATATTTGCCATAAAGTTGGCAACCAAATTTGATTGATCTGTTGTCCTTGTGATTAGTGTAGGTGACTTGAGGTTAAATAGTTAGTCTAAGGGCTTGTTCTTTAGGGATATTAAAGTTATTTAGTAATCTATATTTTTATGGATATATATTATCTAGATGATAATTAGATAAGAAAATAGCCTAATCGTATTCTTTTGTATATTAGGAAGTGATTATGGCATATGTTATTGATGTTAGTTTATAACTTTTTTGCATAAGTTGCCAAGTTCTATTTATTTTATTCCATAATGCCCTCCTTTATACTATTAGGCATATTTTGTATACTAATTATATACTATTCTTTGTAATTAAAACTTAACTTTTTATCAAATAATATTTTAATCATACCTTTAATATATATATTTATATATAAAATTTATCTTTATAAATAAAAATAATTTTCTATAGTTACTTCTTACTCATTAAATAATATGTTATATCTATTTATAAAACATTGATTTTATTTTAATCATAAAATCTTTCATAAATACTACATTTTACCCATAAAATGAAATGCTATATCAAAATTTTTTAAAAATTATTGTTTTTATAAAAATAGTTACCTAAAGATAAATTTTTTATTTTTTTCTTTTCAAAATATATTGAGAGTAAAAAAAGAAGAACACCTTGTCAGTGGTAATCAAAGGAAGAGTGAAGGGGTAATAATAGAATAAAGAATCATAATAATACAAAAATATTTGAGAAAAAATACTTATTTTATCTAATTAGTGGAAAACCAACCTAGTCATTTTCTGAATAAGTAAGTATTTCATCCAATTTGATAAGTAAATGATAACTTAGAAATATAACTTATTTATTTTTTTGATGAAAGAAAAAGAAATAGATAAATTAGTCAATGAAAAAGTTAATCAATTTTTTTATGATTTTTTTTCTAAAGAATAGAGTCTAAGAGGAAGAAGATATTTAAGCTAATATTAAATCCTTGCCTCTAGGTAAAGAATAACTCTTAATCCAATTAGCATTCATAGAAGAAGCACCTTTGATCCAAACATAATTAGTCATGACAAAGGAGACACCCCTTGAGGCAATTTATAGCTCCATTAATAGGACATTATAACTTCACTTTAGCATGATCTTGTATAATAAAACTAAATTTAAACCGATCTAACTAAATAAAAAGCAATTTGATGTTTTGTAACCATATTTCTAAATGGCTGCAAAGCCTTAGTATCTATATAATAATTGATATTGTAAAACTTTATCATCAATATTTATTTGATAATTTTATGAATAAAATAATTTTAATACAACAAAAAAGAAACTTTATATAATACTTTTCATTTTCATATTGAAATAAATATTATAGGATATTCTTAATTTACAAATTATTTATGTTAACATTTTAATCTAGACAATGGAATAAATCAAAATGTAAACATATAATATTATGATTATAGTATAATTTGTTATAACATTATAATATTCTTTTTTTGAGTCTTAGTCCCTCTCCCTTCTTGCCTGCCTATTGAGCCAGTATCAGTAGGAATACTTTGTTGTTTTCAGAACCTTGAGCAGTTGTTTGGAATATTTTAAAAGAATTAAAAAAATAGTTTTGATGAACGAAGGAAGAAAAGATTCTAAAAAAATAAAAATCATTTCTTTATCAACTAGTTTTCATTTATTTATATTTTATATATGATGCAAAAAAAATTTATTACCGCATCAATAAATGTGCCCAATGACTAAGGCCGAGCTACTGAGCCGAACTATCTGGCCGAATTAAGGCCGAGCTATAGAGCCAAACTATCTGGCCAAACTTCAGAGCCGAACCATCTGGCCGAGCTATCTCAGTGCCTCGGAAGGACCGAGCTATATCTGAACCTCAGTAGGGTCGAGCTATCTTAGTAACTCGCCAGGATCGATCCTTATTCTTTCAACAAAAGCGCCATTACTGCTTCAAACCACGCTGGATATCTCGGAGGATGAATCATCCTGATTGCAAGAATCATGGAATGAGCCTCCCAAAACGGGAATGGGAGCCAAATACAGCACTCCATTCAGGTTTAACGAGATTTCAAATTATTGATAAAGTGCTCGTCAGTTTTATCAACTGTCCATCCCCATAACTATTGGGATTTCGGTCTTATCGGATGCCAACTCCCTAAAACGTACCCAAAAAATTAGGTAACGGCTCATCTTCTTGGCAGCGTATAAATATCAAGTCTCAGGATTCCCCCAGGTAGGCTCTCGAAGGCAATTTAAGCCCAAAAAATAACTCTAACAAAGGTCATTGCTCCTAAAAAATCATGCCAAGGAGGAAGATTTTTCTGTTGGAGCCTTCTTCTTTCATCTGTTTGCTTAGAATATCTACTGACTTGGGCATCAGAGGGTCTTTCGCAAGAACCACCCCCTGTGATTCCTGCGTGAGAACTGCCTTGCAGGTTCACCCGAATAGGAGAGCGCTACCCGGATCCTGACTTGCACCACCTCAAGCCGGAGCATGGATTTTCGCAGCAATAGATTGGCACTAGAGGAAGGGCCTCAAGTCCCTCTGAAAACTTGAAACCAAGGAGACAAGGTTCCATACAAGAAAGATGATTTCTCAATGGCCAACCATAAGAGAGTAGTCACAAACGCTCCTGATCAGGCCACCTCTCAAAGGCCTAATCCCACCAACCACACGATGCCTTCGCAGTCGTCGCCAATCGAGATTCCTCCATCGCCAGCAACTCTGATCACACAGGACCAATTTGCGATGTTGGTCCAACTAGTTCAATCCTTGCTACAACTGGTGCAGGGGCTTCTTGGTGGTCTTCTTCCCGCTGTACCCTCTCAACAACTTCCTAGTGGAATAATCACCCCGGTCCTACCGGTGGTCCCCTCGCCCAACCCACTGAAAGCCACTGGCCTCCCACAACAACCCGGCCAGAGAGAAGTTGAACCGGCATCATGGAGGGGAGGAGATAGGAGCCTGCCCAGATCCCATTAGACTCGCTCCTTACCTCCAGTATTCTCTTACGATAATTAAACATTGCAGCCGCGATCCCTTCGTCCCATCTCTCCTACTGCTTAGGATGACGGGCTGCAACAATAACTATGCGCACCAAACCTACGGGCGATTGACGCTATTCAAATGATTAGCAACGCCCCCTAGGTACGGCCAAGCGAAGAGGAGAACCGATTTGAAAGGGTTCGGTGCGAGGGGCTCATCTCTTCAGATAAAGACATCAAAGAGATGCCATGTCTTGAGGATATGGGACTCGGATCATCTCTGAGCAATGAAGACTTTCTGGGGATACAGTACCCCGAAGATATTGAACTAGATTAAACCCCGAGTTATTACTAGTGAAGTATGCCTGAACCGAGCCATTTTGCTTATTGTAATAAAACTTCACTTTTCGATTCAAATATTTCTTATTGAATAATAATTTTTCTTGAGTTGTGGATAAAAGGCAGGTCTCGCCCAATCATTGACCTATGGGTCCATTTCTCTGTACCTCGATAGGGCCGAGCAACATCCTCCATACCTTGGCAGGGCCAAGTAAAAATTTCTCCATATCTCGGCATGGCCAAGCAAATTTTTCTTCGTACCTCGACACGGCTGAGCAATATTTCTCTGTACCTCGGCACAGCCAAGCAAAATTTTCTCCGTACCTCGGCACATCCGAGCAACATTCTCCGTACCTCGACAGGGCCAAGCAAAATTTTCTCCGTACATCGGCACAGCCCAGCAACATTCTTCATACCTTGGCAGGGCCAAGTAAAAATTTCTCCATACCTTGGCACGGTCGAGCAACATTTCTCCGAACCTCGATATGGCCGAGCAAATTTTTCTCCGTACCTCGACAGGGCCGAGCAATATTCTTCGTACCTTGGTAGGGCTAAGTAAAAATTTTTTTTCCGTACCTCAGTATGGTCGAGCAACATTTCTCCGAATCTTGGCATGGTCAAGCAAATTTTTCTCCATACCTCGGCACGGTCGAGCAACATTCTCCGTACCTTGGCAGGGCCAAGTAAAAATTTCTCCATACCTTGGCATGACCAAGCAAATTTTTTTTCCATACCTCGGCAGGGCCAAGCAACATTCTCCATACCTTAGCAGGGCCAAGTAAAAATTTTTCCATACCTTAGCACGGCCGAGCAATTTTTTCTCCGAACCTCGGCATGGCCGAGCAATATTTCTTCGAACCTCGGCACGGTCGAGCAAATTTTTCTGCGTATCTTAGCATGGTCGAGCAACATTTCTCTGTACCTTGGCATGACCGAGCAAATTTTTCTTTATACTTTGGCAGAGCCGAGCAACATTCTTCGTACCTTAGCAGGGCCAAGTAAAAATTTCTCCGTACCTCGGCACGGCTGAGCAACATTTCTCCAAATCTCGGCACAGCTAAGCAAATTTTTTTCCGTACCTCGGCAGGGCTGAGCAACATTGTTCGTACCTTGTCAAGGTCAACTAAAAATTTTTCCATACCTTTGCACAACCGAGCAACATTTCTCCGAACTTTGGTACAGCCGAGCAATTTTTTCTCCATACCTCGGCACAACCTAGAAACATTTCTCCGTACCTCGGCACGGTCGAGCAACATATCTCCGAATCTCAGCACGATCGAGCAATTTTTTCTTCATACCTCGGCAGGACCGAGCAACATTATCCGTACCTTAGCAGAGCCAAGTAAAAATTTTTCTTCGTACTTCGGTACGGCCGAGCAACATTTCTCCAAACCTCAGCACGACCGAGCAAATTTTTCTCTATACCTTGGCAAGGCCAAACAATATTATTCATACCTTGGCAAGGCCAAGTAAATTTTTTTCATACCTCGGCACAACCGAGCAAATTTTTCTCTGAACCTCGGCACGGCCAAGCAACATTTCTCTGAACCTTGGCACGGTCGAGCAAATTTTTCTCCGTACCTCAACAGGGCCGAGCATCATTCTCTATACCTTGGCAGGGCGAAGTAAAAATTTTTCCGTATCTTGGCAGGGTAAAGTCAAAATTTCTCTGAACCTTGGCACGGTCGAGCAAATTTTTCTCCCTATCTCCGCAGGGCCGAGCAACATTCTCCGTACCTTGGTAGGGCCAAGTAAAAACTTTGCAAAATCAAGGTTCCTTGACCTTCGATTTGGCCAGTTTCGCCCAGCTAGCTTGGCATTTATGGGGCCATCATGACATGCCTCTGTTGGTTCAAATCCCACAAATGAGATTGAGCAATCATAGACTCTACTCCCTATGCCCGAACCTATGCTTAGACTAGGGAGTGGGGGGCATGTGATGCAGAAAAAAATTATCACCGTATCAATAAACATGCCCGATGACTAAGGTCGAACTATCTGGCCGAACTTCAGAGCCGAACCATCTGGCCGAACTTCATAGCCGAACCATCTGGCCGAGCTATCTCAGTGCCTCGGAAGGGTCAAGCTATATCTGAACCTTAGCAGGGCCGAGTTATCTTAGTACCTCGTCAGGATCGATCCTCATCCCTTCAACGTAAGCGCCATTGCTGCTTCAAACCATGCTGGATATGTCGAAGGATAAATCATCCTGATCACAAGAATCATGGAATGAGCCTTCCAAAACGGGAATGGAAGCCAAATACAATACTCCGTTCAGATTCAACGGGATTCCAAATTCTTGATAAAGCGCCCGTCAGCTTTATCATTTACCGATCCCATAACTATTGGGATTCCGGCCTCCTTAACTATTGGGATTCCGGCCTTATCAGATGCCAACTCCCTAAAACGTGCTCAGAAAGTAACGGTTTACCTCCTTGGCCGCGTACAAATATCAAGTCCCAGGATCCCCTAAGTAGGCTCTCAAAGGAAATCTAAGCCCAAAATACAACTCTAGCAAAGGTCATTGCTCTTGAAAAATCGCGCCAAGAAGGAAAATCCTTATGCTGGAGCCTTCTCCTCTCATCTGTTATTTGCTCAGAATCTTCACTGATTTGGTCATCGAATAGTCTTTCACAGGGATCACCTTATGTGATTTTTACGTGAAGACTGCCCATATAAATAAAAGAGTGCTATCCGAATCCTGATTTGCATCATTCCCAAGCCAAAAAAATAGATTTTTGCATCAACAACATGATATATCTGATGTCTCCTTTCTTCTAGTAGAATACAGGGACAGCAACTTTCAATTTGCAAATTTGTTTTTTATTTAAAAAAATTTATTTCCAGTCTTATCTATCAAACATATTTTCATAAATTCTCTACCAAAAAAAACATATTTTTATAAATATTTTTTATTTTTTATAAAAATAAAAATACCTCTGATCACCTCGCCGCCATACCCATCTCCGATCCCTCTCCTTCTCTTCTTGACATAAACCTTAAACCCTAAACCCTTCTCCTCGTTGCCCACATTAACCTCCCTCCGACTCCGGCCTTTAGATAGTGTTTGAAATAGAGGATAAGAGGGATAGGAGATATCCCCTCTTATTTCCTAAAGCTATAACTATAAGGGATAGCTGGGAATAAAGTTAACCAAAGGGATAATCATGGTTAACCATGGTTAATCATGGGATATTCTCTCAATTTATTTCCTAGAGAATGCAGGAATAGCTGGTTATCCCTTCAAATAAAAGTAAAAAAAGTTATTCCATGAATTTACCTTTTTGTATTTGATATGATCAATGGGATAATCAAAGAATATCTCTAAAGATAACCACGGGATAAACTCTATCCCATACACTTATCCATGGATAATATTTTTTTCTATCAAACGCTACCTTGGGAGTGGACCGACGACATCCTCTACCTACGAGTCCGGCGTCGTCATCTGCTCCAGCCACGGCCCCCGCCCGCTGAGCCCGGCAGCGACGCCCACATTCCCCGCTCCGCCGCCGTCTCCAAGCTCTTTGAGCTCGCCAGCCGCTGGCGCTGGGGGTGCGATCCCTCCCTTCCCCCGACCTCTCCCTCGTCGCCTCCGCCCTCGCTCCCCTCCCCGCCGTCGACCCCGATCCCTCCCTCTCCCTGTTCCGCTGGGCCCGCCGCCAGCCGTGGTTCTCTGCCGCCTCCGACCTCGACGCTGTCCATTCCCTATTCGCTGACATCCTCAAAGCCGCGACCTTTAGGGAAGGCGATTTCTCTCCTGCATCCTTCTCCTCCTCCTTCCACCTCGCTATCCAGTATTTTTGCCGGGCGTCGAAGCTCGAGATGGCCTTTTGTTCCTTCAAGAAGCTCCGGGACCTTGGCTTCGAGGAGATCACCTCCCAGACCTACAATTCCCTATAACGTTCTTCTTGAGCAAGGGATTGACCTACAAAGCCTTCGAAGACGATGAATCCATGGAGGCCAGTTGGTGCTCCTTCGAATTCGATCCCTCCACCTATGATTTGATGGTGCCTTTCCTTGTGAAGTCCGGCTGGCTCGATGCTGCCGGCCGGGTTCAGCGTTTGCTTTGCGCTGGTGGTATCACTGGGGAAGGCTGTGAGGCTGGATGCTGCCAAGAACAAGCCATCCGTCCGGATGTATGTTTCGATGATCGAAACTTCGATGAAAGCTTGATGCTGGTGCAAAGGTCTGGAGTGAGATGAAGGGCGCCAGGTTTCGTCCAAATTTCGGTGCTTATACCATGATGGTGGGGAAGCACAGGCACGCGAGGTTGGGGAGGTTAGAGGCTGCCCCTGGCCTTTTCCTTTTTGGTGACATGGAAAAGGCCGGCTTCCTCCCGTCGCCGTCCACTGATGGTTGCCTCATCGAGATGCACTCTGCTACTGGTCAGGTGGACCCAGCAATGCGGCTTTACAATTCGATGACCAGTGTCGTCCTCCAGCCTGGGCTGAGTACCTTCACGTCTCTTTTATTTGGCAGCTAAGATCCTGCTCGAGATGAAGTTTGCTGGCTTTTCGGTGGATGTGAGCGTAAGCGATGTGCTATCATCAGGCAGCTTTTTGGGTCCTGCGTGAAGGCCGGGCTTTGTGAGTCAGCTTGGCCATTGCTCAAGACTTAAATAGAGTCAGAATCAAAGGTGGATTTGAGACTCTACACTACGATACTTGCGTGCAGTGCCAGGATGAGAAGAATGAGCAAGCTATCATGGACATTATGAGTACCATGAAGCACAAAGCTCACGAGTTCATGGGTGGGCTGACCACTGGACCAGAGCAGAGGAGGGAAGTTCTTTCAGGGAATCAATTATGAGGTGAAGGAGGGTGCTGCTAGATACTTTGTGAATTTGCTTGTAAATTCTTTGGTGCTGATGGGCCAGATGACCAGGGCAAGATGTGTTTGGAAGGTGGCATATGAGAATAAATTATAAATTGTTTCCAAAGGTAATTGTATTTGATCAGCACATTGCATGGTTTTTGGATGATCGCAACCTGTCATTAGGGGCTGCCCTGGTGTATTAAAATGGTCACAGGGCCCACACTTGATTGTGGCGCAAATGCTTGAATCACCATTTGAGTTGAGCAAGGTTGTGCTGAGGGCACCAGGGGATTCAGTGCTGGAGTGGTCAAGAAGCCTACAGTCCAGCAGTTCTTGTTGAGCGAAATACCCTCTAAAGTAGATGTTCTGATGCACAAACTTGATGTTCTTTTCCTAAGCTCTACACCAGATGTTCGATCACTTTCTCCTCCAAAGTCACTGGTATTTGAATTCCTTTGATTGTGGGTTCATTTGGAATGAAGAAAAGTTATAAATAGAGAGTTCAGTCTTTGTTTGTGATGATGCATTCGCTAAATGTATGCATGGGAAACAAGGTATTTCCAAATGTGCTCATGATAAAGGAAAATTATTGTTTATGCCCACAGTTCTAAGCTGTTTCAGAGTTCATATCTGTCGATATGTAATTAATATAGCATATTACAGGCAAGACATTTTTTTATTCTTCTTTGCTAGTCGATCAAACCATTAATTGCTACCGCTGGAGGAGAAAAATATGAAAAAAAAGAAGTGCAACACGTATTATTGAAACAACGAATGAACCACTTGCTCATAATTTCTTTATTCTGTTATAGATTGTAATATGATTGGATCTCTTTTAAAATGCTGTCTGTGGTGCTTGATGATCATCTCCGTTTTATGTTATTTTCTTAGATACAGTGTACTGTCAAAAGGGGGAGAAGCTTTTCTTTTCAGTCTGTCAAAGTATTAGATGTGCATCCCTTTACATTGTCGACGTAATTTTCTCTACCTTCTCAAAGAAGTTCAAAGTGGTGTGTTAGTGTCTTTCAACCCCTTAACCTTATTTTTAAAGTTACTGTCCTTGCGTCTATGAGCGTTAAGTTGTTATAAATGACTGGTTCCATTTAATGGATTTTTTATGTTCAACATCTCTATTGGATGTGAAAGATGAGAATAAGGAACTTTGCTCGCATGCCCCTGAACCAGCCTGTCCATCTGCCTCAACATTTTGAGATTCAAGAAAAACATGTTAATTTTGCTGAAGATAATTGCAGTTCTGTTAAGATGCAATATGTTTAGTGATGAGGCAAAACAAATTACCATCAGTGTTCCTTGAAGAAGTATATATGATTTTATAAACATGTCAGTAAGTGTCTCAATGTTTTTACATAAAAAGACAGCATGGGATGGAAATAAGGTTTTTGAGGGATTGATTCAAGGTTTCACGGCTAGGAAAATAAGATGGATTGCAAGTTAGAAATTAGCCTCCTTAGAAAGAAGACTTAGCTACGTTCATGTGCAGTCAAGTTTGAATATGATCATTTTCTCTAACATATATCCGCATTTGTCTCAGACCTAAAAGGTCATTTGCTAACTACTATTTTTTTAAAAAAAATGTTTCAACAAAATAAATAGAAATAATAAATAATAAACACTAACATGATAAAAATAAATGCTAATTATTTTGAGATAATAATAAACATTTATCTTAGAGAATAAACATCAATACATTTAAAATAAATAACTGGTTTGAATTGATAAACATTTAGTTTAAATAATAAACAGACATATTAAAAAATAAATCATAATAAATAGGACACGTAGATGATTCTTGCACACCACATGTCAAGCGTTCATGTGCTTTGTCTTAAGATGCTTAAAGCACTACAAAGCACCACATTCTTATTTCAATAATTTTTATTATATATATATATATATAGATACTTATGGATTTAAGTTAGTTATTTATTTAGGATATATTAGTGTTTATTATGCAAAAATAAATATTTATCATTATTTCAAAACAGATAGCGTTTTTAACTTTGAGATCAGGGCGCAGATTTTACGATGGGAAGGTTGATCGGATTGGAATTAGTATGCAAATGTAATCATGATGTGCAGTCCAAGCATTCAATTCCGTCTACCATAGCAACCCTGACTGGCATAGATGACAGTGGATAAATTGCTGAACCTTTCGTTTAATGGATTAGCGAAACGAGGATCTTTTGTTTTAAAAATTATCAATATTTTAATACTGAAGTTGTGGTTCGGGGTATGATCGTAAAGAAAAATTGAAGCAGGTATATATATATATATATATATATATATATATATATATATATATATATATATATATATATATATATATATATATATATATATGACATTCTGTCTTTTTTTTTTTGAAGGAAGAGATTCAATTCTAATATTTATCAAACTATGGTGTAGCTACTCGTGAGAGCCTTAACCACTTATTTTTTGAATGTCCATATTTGCTCCCAATAGGTGTGGGCAGCTATCCCATCATTGTAGGATGTTAGCTCCATTCAACAAGCATGCATGTCTTTTACTATTCCAAAGACCAGGTCCATCATACGAGCTATTTCTTCAATCCTTATTAATCTACTACTTTCTCTGATCTATTTGGAACGGTAGGAATGAGTGCGTGTTCAAGAAGGCACAGTTTCGTTCAGCTGTTGCTGCGAGACAAGCTTATCATCTCACTCTAAAATACATGCATATATAAAAGATGTGAAATGTGCTCCTCTTGATACTACTCCTGGAACATGGGGTATCAGAGGTCCTGGGCCTCCCAGATCCTCTCTCAATCACCTGATTTCATGGTTTCCTTCTCTATCAGGGTTCATTAAAATTTCAATTTCGATGGTTCGATCTGTAGATGTTTCCACCGCTGGAGCTAGTTTTATCATGCGAAATTGTTGTGGTCGCTCTTTATTTGCAGCTGCTATTCGGTATATATGCTTTTGTATTAGATCTCAATTTTATATTTTATTCTTAGAAGCTCCCTGAAACTAATATTATATTGAAAGGTGATTCCACTGTAGTCCCATAGTATTGATCATATATAGTAGCAACCTAGATTGCAGATATCTTTGAAAATTATCATTCCAAATTAATGAGAGCTCTTAATTCTTTGCACTTGTCTTTCTGGTGCATGTTTGTCATGCTCTATGGAAGGATATATAATCAAGGAGTAGACTACTTAATTTACAAACTATGCAGCGTCATCTACATCAACCATATTTTGGGCCAGTAATCTCCTCCAGCTTTAAGTTACTGCTGCTGATGGGGGCAGTTTGTAAGGAATCTATTATCATCTTTCTTATATATTAAAACTGAAAGGAAAAAACAAAAGAAATACTGAAGTTAGGATGAGTTGGCCAAGGCGCTCTCCTCTCTCTCTCTCTCTCTCTCTCTCTCTCTCCTTTTCTCGGTGAGGAAGCTTGTCTTCTTGTGAGAGCACATGCCTGAGCCTCGAACAGGTGTTATCAACTGATAGCTTGGATATTTTCCCAGTACAAGAATCTTATTGCTGCGTTCTCCCCCAGACCCAAGAGCTTGCTTTTCTTTTTGTCTTTTTAGCAATTAATCCTTGCCTTTCTTTGCTGGTGCGCAATGTCATGCCAATGTGACAAGACCAGCAGCCTTCCCTTGACCATCTGACGCAGTGAGCCTGTCACCAGTTGAAACATTCTTCAAGTTACTGGAGCAAACCTAAGGTTCAAGAATAATTTATACATTTTTTAGATTTTTATTTATATTTTAATTAAATAAAATATGTTATTGTTAATTATTATTTAGCTAGAATTATTATAGCTCATATTTCCCTCGCTTGGGAGTTATGATCCAATTCTATGGGGGAGTCTGATGGTCTTGTACCCTGCCATGATGTATAGCCTTTTACCTTATTTTCCCTGACGTTTCGTATGCAGCCTCTTAAATACACAAACAAAAAAGAGGGTAAATCATTGTCAAATATCCAAATCATTGTCAAATTCAATAGATATTAAATATATTTTATACCTTCTCCTGTCTTTTCTCAATTATTTATCTAGCTAAATGCTAAAAGATCGCTATATCATTTTCACAACACTCAAATAATTTTGTCAGCAATTTCCTCTAAATTTTATGTAGATTTACGGATTTGATGTAAGAGGACGTCTAGGGTCTAAATTATTGTTCGAAAACTTAATTAGGTCAAGTTAATTGGGTTGACACTATTCTGGAAATTTCTAGCGTATCCAAATACATATCAACCCATTGTTCCCTTCAAATTCCATTTCACACCTCAGTTTGTAATGGGTCGGTCAGTTTGGTTGGAGTACGTTAATCTTTAAAAAAAAAAAAAAACTCTAATTAGATCAAGAAATAGCATGTACAAATTTCTCATGTACTTTTACTTAAAAAAAACCATGACATGTACTTTAATATCAGATTAGATTTTTTCAAAAAAAATTGTGAAAAGAAGTGCTATGAGGCCACATTTGAGTTGGATTTCATGACCAACACAATGCCCCATTCTATAATGCATACTCAAGAGTGATAGATGATTTTAGCAACTCACTGGGACATGTTCTTGGAGCTAAATGAACTAAGCTTATACCAACAATTTTTGCCCAACATTGGTTTCATCTCAAGCCAAAATTAAATTAGATGGCTCATTTTCCATAGCTCGATTAAGCTCAAAAACATATATTATGTATAAGTTTAAGATAGTGATTACTAGATTTTAGAGCCAATAACCTATAACATTAAAATGGTTTCAAGCTAGAATGTTTATTTAAATCTTGAGCTATTAACAATTAAAATATAGATTTAAATCCAAATTAAAGTTGAGCTTTGAATTAAAGCTTGAATTGAATTCTATCTTAATTTAGGATTTTCAAGATAATGAATAAGGTTGACCATGGACGGCTTGATTTCAAATTAGAATCAAGTCAAACTCAAAATAGTTGTAAACAAATTGAGCTTAATCTCTACTTTTAAGCTCAAAAGTAATTTCAAGCGAAGCTTAATCAGGCTCCAAGCTCAATCAAACTTGGCCTAATTAGAACCTTAAGAAAAATGCTACTTAATTTAGTAAACTTCACCTACATTGATCTATATGAATCCATGTAATGATAAATTACTACATTAAAAAAGGAAAAATAATCCAATCTTCGCTACTCACTAATGGAGGGATAGCTTAGCCAAACCTAGTCCAATCTGGAGAGGGAAAAAAAAAAAACACCCTCAATCACTTGCTTTTGTCAAAGCTTCTTGACTTTAGTTTTTTTAAGTTATCCAAACTATAAGATAGTTTATGTACGGCTTTCATTTTCATTCTGGCTCCCAAACCAAACATGGCCTAAATTGAAAGAATCCAACCCAACTTCATCTCGTGCTTCTAAATTAATGATCACATGATGATGCAAAGAACAAATTAATTAGACACCGGAAGATGATCATCCAAGAAGCCATGATGAAGGTTAGGTTTTGACGTTTCCTGATGCACAAGAGCCAGTCCATGCAACGAGTTGGCCCCTGAGGCAGAGGCTAGGCCTTGACGTGGGAGGAGAACCCATGGGCTTGGAGAAGGTCCCATGCGTTGGAGATGACACTAGACAATGGGCAGGACGCCCATTTATTACATCCTTGTAGCTGACACCAATGCAAAAAACGCATCGAATCACGAGCCCCCCCCCAAAACCATAAAACAAGCCATAAAGAAAGCGGCAAAGCGGAGGGAGCAGAACCCTAGCTTAGCAAATATAGCAACAAAGAGGAGTAGCCATGGAAAAGGTGACTCAAGATAGAAAATGGCAAATTGTTTTTTTTTAAAAAGATAGAATAAAAGTAAAAAAAAAAAAAAACCATCCATCCATCCATCCATCCATCCCTTCATCCATCCATTCAAAAAGCTAGCCTATGAAACAAAACCCCCCCTCTCTCTCTCTCTCTCTCTCTCTCTCTCCCCCTCCCTCCCACTGTCCTCTGACCACTCTTCACGCCAAAGCAGCAGTGCTCCATCACCCCCCAGCACAGGATTGGACGTATGAACCCAGTCTCTGTACTATTATCTATCACTATTTTCGTTAAGAGAACCCCCATCCCACCGCTATAAGGATCTGCTGCTCAGTTCCCTGCAGCAAAAACTCTGTGCTGGGCCAACACAAAACCAAGGTTTTCATAAGTGGTCGAACCGGACGTTACGTTCTTCCCATTATCGATCATCACTGGTCCAAACATTTGAGATCAAAAATAATAACATGAAACGAACATTAGAAGCCATTATTATTCAGGAAGTAACCAGAGAAAATTGCAAAATAGCTGAGTCACCCAGCAAAGTCACTGTTTGCACTGATCGATGTTATATATATGCTTTTTGTATATCGGAATATCGATCCTCACTATATATTGTTTAGAGAATACACAACGGTCATATACTGCATGTGAAATAAGGGCACAAGAGAGACATTCCAAATTCCATTATATAAATATTGCAGTTATTATAATTCTGAACCATGACTACTCTCTCATAGGACGGACCTAATAATATTAGAACGACAACTACTTGTTTAACTGAAAGTTCTAATGATATATTGTTACAATAATATTGTTTTTCCACTGAATTAGAACAGCCGATATTAGACCTTGAATGCAAGACGAAATAGGTACATAACACAGGTAATGAGCATAGATATATATAAAGACAAAATTGTACGATTATCTTCATAGAAAAGTGATAGTCAAATAGCTAGGTTCTGCAACCATTCAATGATGCAATGGTTTATCTATCTTCATTCTACAAAGTAAACACCCAAACCCTAACCCCACAATATTGTCTGTGTGCTGATGACCATTCAACCCCATCGAATGCACTCCTCATGGGACTGTCGTCTAGGGAACTGGAAAAAGGAGTCGTTACATGCCTTGCACCGGCCAGCTGGAGGATTCAGATCGATCAAAATTTACTTCTTCTAAAACTTCCAATATGATAGAGCTAATCTCCTATATATATTTTCTTGAAATGTTTAAAACTTGCATCGTTATGCATGGAAGATGTGGTGCATCAGCAAAATAGATCAACTGAGAACCTAGGTGCTAGCTAGTAAGACAAGGACAATGGTGCTCGATACTGTATGGTGACTGAGGTCACTCTCTTATAACCATTTATAACCGCCATTGCAGAATAAAACTATGTATCAAGTGGGCTCCACCCAAAATATTCATCAGTATCTGGTTCTCTGCTGTTGAGAGCTGAACACAGCATCCTGAGCTCATTAGGGTTGCCACTTCATACATATCTCCCACTCCTTTTTTTTCCTCTTTCTCCTCCTTTTTTTGATCCTCTTTCGAGTTGGTTTTTCACGTTGTGTACAAAGCCAGCAGTTCGTACGCTCCGCCACCTTCACTCCTACTGTTCTCCTGTCCCTTAATGCGTCCTTCTCCCTCTCCCTCCTCTCAGAGCTGGTAGAGATACACAAAGATATAGAAATTAAGATACATGGCAAACACGACACCACCACCAACAGCAAAACAGCAGTCTCCAACTCCTTGACTTCCTCCCCTCTTCTTCTTATAACAACAACAACAACCACCACCACCTACGTGAAGAACCATTCCCAAACTGCACCACAACTATCACCGCAAAGCTAATGGACCAACCATTCACCACCACCACCACCGCCACCTCCTCCTCGGCGGCAGGCGTCCACATGGACAGCCGCATCTGGCGCCACCTCCCGCAAGGCCTCGTCGACCGAGTCCTCGCCTTCCTGCCGCCGCCGGCCTTCTTCCGCTTCCGCGCCGTCTGCAAGCGCTGGTACTCCCTCCTCTTTTCCGACAGCTTTCTTGAAGCCCACCTCCGCCTCTCCCCCCGCCCCCTGGCTCGCCTTCTTCCTCCTTCCCCCTCGCCCTCCCCTCCTCTACTCCCCTCCGCCGCCGGCCCACCTCCTCCCCCCCCCCCCCTCCTCCTCGACCCGGCCGCACCTGCCTGGCTCCGACTCCCCCTCTCCCCCTCCTCCCCCGCGGCTTCTCCCCCGCCGCCTCCTCCGCCGGCCTCCTCTGCTTCCTTTCCGACGAACCCGGCGCCAAGTCTGTCCTCCTCCTCAACCCCCTCTCCAAGCTCTCGTCACACCTCCCCCCCTCTCCCACCCCCCGCTTGTTCCCCTCCGTGGGCCTCGCCGCTGGTCCATCCTCTCTCTCGGTCGTCCTCGCCGGCGACGATCTCATCTCCCCCTTCGCCGTGAAGAACCTCACAGCCGAGTGCTTTCATGCCGACGGCGCCACTGGCTTCTACTCCCCTTGGGCCACCGCCAGCGCCCTCCCCCGGTTGTGCAACATCGACCCCGGTCGCATGGTCTTCGCCGCTGGCCGCTTCTACTGCATGAGCTGCGGGCCCTTCGCCGTCCTCGCCTATGACGTCGCAGCCAACGCCTGGTGCAAGATCCAGCCCCCCATGCGCCGCTTCCTCCGCTCTCCGAGCCTCGCCGAGTGCGGCGGCCGCGTCCTTCTCGTTGCTGCCGTCGAGAAGAGCAGGCTCAGCGTGCCGCGCAGCGTCCGCCTCTGGGCGCTGCAGCCGTGCGGCCGCGCCTGGGCCGAGGTCGAGCGGATGCCACAGGAGGTCTACGTGCGGTTCAGTGAGGCAGAAGGTGGCCGGGGGTTCGAGTGTGCCGGGAACGCGGAATTCATGGCCATCACCATTAAAGGTTCTATTGATGTTCTACTGTTCGATTTCTATCGCAAGGAATGGCGGTGGGCGCCTCCGTGCCCGTTCATTCGCGGCGCCACCGGTGGAGGGCTTCGAGGATTCGCTTACGAGCCCCGCCTTGCAACGCCTGCCATCGGCCTCCTCGACTCATCTTCATCCATGCCCTTCCAGGGTTTCAATGGCTAGTTAGTATTAGCAGCGGTAGTGTGCTGTTTAATTAAGTTGCTGTTAGCTAGCGGTACGTAGCAGTAGTTGCTATTAGGTTTCAATGGCTACTACTGGCGTCATATAAAATTATCTACATGGTACGTAATAGACTGTTATTATTAGTAGTAGTTTGTTGTTTAGGTCAGCTACTAGTTTGTTTAGTTTATCTGCTCCATCCATGCTTTTCCAAGGTTTCAAATTAAGAGATAGCTTTCCGTAACCATCAAAGTGCTTCCAAGGTTTCAATGCCTACTAGCACTAGTATTAGTTTTCCGAAGAAGAGCAGTGCAGTAGTAGCATCAGCAGCAGCAGCAGCAGCAGCATGGTGGTGGTTGTTGTTGCAGTAAAACTTAGGGCTTTGGATGTGTGGGTGTTGTATGATTCTTGATGGTTTATGGCAGTAGGGTTTGTTGTTGATGTTTGCCTTTTTGATAGCAAGGGACCAGGCAGGGTGTAGTAGGGATTGGGCGCATGTTTGTATGTAAGCTAGCTATGGTTTGTCTACTATTTGAAGTATGGGTCCTATTTGGATATCCTTCCCTTTTGTTTTGGCGCACTTTATGTATGATAGCAGACCTGGCTGCAGTTTAGTACAGGGGGCTCTCTTTAGATGGGAAAAGGGAAGAATCTCACAGTCACATGCATGAGAAAGAGTGTGACCGGGAATAGTCCTTGACTAAACCTAGCAGAGGTGCAGAACCTTCTGGCTGTTTGGATTCGGGCTGACACATATGAGAGAGAAAGAGTGAGGGCTTGTATAAGGGGCCGGAGCAAAATGAAATAACCCTAGAGCTCAGTAACAGCCATCAGCTTGGCTTGTCATTAATGGCTTTGGCCAAACATGAGCTCTGAACTCTGAGTTTCATCATTACCCCAAAGCGTGGATGGAATTGAACTGCCACATCTATGGGATGTTATCGATGCTGAAGCATCAATCGAAGTATAAATGCCTTCAGGTGTTTACATTATCAATGCTGCCGTCGAAAAGCTGCCTATTTTCGAAAGGTAGAAAACTGGAAGCATCTTAATTTATATATAAACCCATTTGTCCATGAAAGTGTTGGAGGATACAGCTTTTGTTTTTAATTATTTGATTCTGCAGTTTTAATTAATTGGCAAGTAATCTTTAATAGAAATGGAGAAAAGAGTTAGATGCATTACTTTTTAGATTAAAAATAAAAATATTCCACCACAAACCGGTGGCAGATGATCATTAGTGAAACTAGGAAACTCTGAACAGTAAAACAAATTATTATGAATATTGCTGTGGACGAGAGACTCCCAAGTGGTTAATTATCATGTAGTAAAGAGGAAAACAGCAGGGAAATAACAGATGGATTTTCGATCTCTTGTTTTCAAAACAAGAAGGCCTGCATCATTAATTCGCTCCATTCCTAAGGTTAGATAACATTAATTGTGTCCAAGTAGAGTATACATTAATTGATATCTTGATGCATTCATTTCCCTCCCATATAAGATATCTCGTCAGCTAGAGAATTACGCTCCGAGTATGGATGTTGAATCTTTGCTATTCACAGGTGAGAAACCCACGTCAAAGTATATAGGTGAGAGAAACAAGATCTCTGATCTAATTATAAGAATATATACAGGCGATCGAGATACCAAAGATGGCAGCCTGTTTACGTACGTGGAAGCAGTCAGCTAGACCTGGGAGTCGACTTAGGCTGTAGGAGAAGAAGACAACTTCGACCATTGCTCAAACTGGCCAAAATAAGAAACAACTCCTCTTAAAAGAGAACACTGTCTCTTAAGTTGATTGGCTGATCAGCAGTTCTTCCCCTCGTTTTTTAAAATTTTCCTAACAAAGAGGCAACCTAAAGCATCTGCTGCCTGACAGCCTGAGTTAAAAGTATTCTAATGATGGAAAATATTGAACAGCAGCTAGCGCCCGCTAGAATCATTTGAAGAAGCTGTAAGAGCATAGGCTTTCTTGATGTTATCAGAGCTCGATCCAGTTGTTAGATCCCAAGTCAAATGATCCTCCCAGTTACACAGAATAGGCGTATTGATGATTTTAAAGACCATGTCCGGACGAAACAACTGGAAAAGGGGAGTAGAGCTCCTATTCCTGTCAGGTGTTTCTATGAAAAAAAAAAAATTAATCAGCAACCCTCAGATAATCATTCATATGTTCATATGTTCCTATATATATGGATGCACAGTGGATGATGAGGTACGGGAATGAAACTAATTAAGCCATGAATCATAGAACGTTCCGTATGGAACACTGTTGCCAATAACCCACTGGACATCGAATTCATTGCAAGGATCAATTTAGCTAAAACAAAACCCAAAAAAAAAAAAAAACTAAAAAAACAATTTTTGTCACCTAAAATATTTGGCAATGAAAAAAATATTTGTCATCACGTTCTAGTCAACGCTTTGTTGCTAAGTCATTTATGATGAAAAATATAGTTATTTGTCAGAAAATATGTAATGTTTTATGAAAAATCACTAATATCATTAATAAATCAGCAATTCGTGATAAATATTATGTCTCTAAAAATATGTAAATTACATTGCCAAAACATTTATTTTCATAAAAAAAGTTGAACTTTACAAGTATTTTTCCTTTGAATTTATTTTTTGATGATAAATGCAATTCTGTTGTAAAATATTTTGATGACAAAGTCATTGATAAATGTATATTAGCAACCATATTATTTTGTCGCTCAAAATTAATTAAGTATTAATGATAAAATATTTCTATGGTAAATAAAAAATTATTATTTACGTATATTTCTTCATTGTCAATAACTCATTTTTAATGACACGATAATTTTCGTTGCTAAATAAAAAATTAGAAATAAAAACTTATTGGTCACTGATATAAACTCTTTAGTGATAAAAAATTGTCATCATCTTATTTCTTCTAGGAGTTTGTCACTATTCTTTTTTTGTAATGAAATTGATATTAACACCTTATGTTCAAATACTTTTGTAGCTAAAATGCATTTCATCACCAGAAGCAATTTTTTAAAATATAATTTTCTCTTTTAAATTTTTATTGCAACATAAGATTGGTAGATTTATTAACATATTTATAAATATCATTTACAATTACACATTTGAATACAAAATCATAGAAACTATTGAATAATAAATTATTTTCAAAATAAATTAAGAATATTAATCGTCTACCCACTTTGTCAATGTTGATTATCATAATAACTCCATTATAAAACTGAAGCCTAATAACAATAATAATATCTGTCTGATGGTCTCAAGAACAACTATTCCAAAATTTTATAAAAAAATATTTCATACTCCCGATATATGAATTCACGATTCATATTAATCTTCATAAAAAATAAAAATAATATTGGAAAATAAACTTTTAAAAATCATTTACTAATTTTAAAAAATATTATAATTAAATTATTGATTTTAAAAAATATTTTAATTTTTAAATTTGAAAACTTTTAATTATGGCATTATGAGACATTATTAGGCTTCGATTGTGTTATTGGGACCATTCACAGGCCCTAACAGCTTCTCTAGGGATTATCCAGACTGAGCCTATAAGTAGACTCAAGGACTAGAGTCGTAGGCAATCCAAGTCTGTCTTGGACGAGCCCATATTTTAATCCTTTGTCCCAATAAGAAAAGCTTAAAGCCTTGAGTTTCTGGAGGCCAATTAAAAAGAAAATTTATAAGAGCTACTTACTTATTATTTCCTTCTTATTATTCTTTTGTTTCTGAATTTTGATTTTCGAGATATTTGAAGAAATTGTTGGATTATACCTCTATGTGATCGTGCTCATAATAGAAGGTTTAGATCAAGCCAAATGGTTGTACTAATTCGAACACAATTTGCCTATAACCCGCATAAAGCAGTAAAATCTAATTCTTAGGACAGCATTAATACACCTCAATTCAGGCATAGCTTTCTAATTTTTATTTTATATTTTTTGATAATTTTTTGTTTAATAGATTTAAGTTTCTATTCTTTTTTGGAAGGTGGTAGAGGAAGAAATCTAAGAAAAGAAATGAGAAATCAGAAGAAAAAGAACTTTTTTTCAAGATCCAATGCTTTTCCCTCTCTCATATTCTTTGTACGAGATCTTACATAATTATTATCCCTTTTTAATCTTTTATGTATCTCTAGCATCATTGAATTTCACTTTCTTTATTTGTAACTGAATGAAAAAATGGAAAGATTAAACATGCCAATCATCAGTTATATCTTAACGTAGAATGTCTTACATAATAAAAAAAACTTTTTAAGATCTAACTTTTCTCTCCCTCCTATGAAATCTTTGGAAAATCACTGGCTTTTTTTAATCTTTATATTTCTCTAGCATTATTAGATTTTACTTCCCTTATTTGAAAAAAATAACAAAATAAATAATAATAATACCAATCATCATTATTTATATCTAAATCTAGAATGTATTATACAGTTACTACTATTTTTTTTAATATTTGACTTTTTTTCCTCTCCCATTTTCTTTGTATGAGAATATCTTAAAATTATTGACTCTTTTTTCGTCCTTCATATTTCTAGGATTTCACTTTCCTTATTGGAATTGAGAAAAGGAATGATAAATAACACTAATCATTATTATTTATATATCAATTTAGAATTCATTACATACTTATTTTAAAAAAATCCTCTTACCATGGGTATAAAAATCATGTAAAATTAAAATATGATACCAAAGCAAGCCTTAGTTTAGTGCTAATGTTTATTCTTTTGATATTACCATTAAAATAAATGAATAATGTATATAAAGTTAACATTAAATATAAAAATAAATATCAAATGGCTTTGTAAGACAAAAGTTATATAGATAATTAGTATCGAAAACTATTTCACTGAAAAGTTATATAAATATGTATAATTGACAAAATCATGTTTGTTGTTAAATAGTTAGTTTTATAATAAAATAAGTGTCATGATAAAGATATACGTAATGATGAAATATTATCATTGCTAAAATATTATATAAATAAATAGCACTGAAAGCCATTTCATTATGGAAGTTATACGAAGATAGTAAAATCATGTTTGTCACTAAAAAGTACTATGCAATGAGACTATATGCATTATCGATAGAGCTATATTCAATGATAAAATTCTATTGTTACTAAAAATTATATAGATAATTAGCAACAAGAATAATTTCATTAAAAAGTTATATGAAGGTATATAGGCAATAAAATTATATTTATAATCAAATAGTCAGTTTTGTACAACAAAATTATCTATATCACTAATAAAGATATATTCAGTAATGAAATACTATTATAATTGAAAATTATATAGATAACTATCAACAAATTTTATTTTATTGAAAGAGTTATACAAAAATGTAAAGGCAACAAAGTCATGTTTATTGCTAAATAGTTGGTATTTTGTCATAAAATTATGTGCATGGTCAATCAAGTACATTCAATGATGAATACTATCATCAATAAAAATTATATATATATTGCAAATAAAAAATATTTTATTAAAATAGTTAAGTGAAAATATATAGATGATAAAACCATATTTGTTATCAAATAGTCAGTATTTTACCACAAAATTATGTGCATTATTGAGAAATGTATATTTAATGATGAAATATTTTTGTTGCTAAAATTATGTAGATAAGTAGCTATAAAAACTATTTTGTGACAAATTTATGCAAGAAATACATACGATGAAGTTCTGTCTCATCACCAAATAGTTTATATTTTGTAAGAGGATTATAAGCAACACCACTTAATATTTCGTGATGAAAATAATTTGTCACTAAAAATTTAAAGTAAAAATTAAGAACTAATTAGTGATGAAAATATCTCATTGTTAAAATCTTAGTATTTGTAGCAATAATATTGTGTTGAAACATGTCTTAAATCGTTGCCAAAAAAATTGCCATAAAAAGCAGGAGTAATCGTGTTTGGTGCTACATGCATGGTTTATGATAAAATAGTAACGAATTAATATTTCATCACCAAAATGGTGCTCAAGAGATGTTTTGGGATGAAATATTTATTTTATTGCTTTATAGTATTTATTAGCAAGAAGCTATACTACATACTTAGTAAAACGTTTTGTTGTTGATTGATGTAGTAATTCAACAACAAATCTGATGCCAAATCTTAGAAGCAAACTCAGCAGGAGTAACCAATTTAACCATCAAAGTTAAATTTGCTGTGCGCGCCCCATCCTTGCATAAGGAGTTTGTGGATAAACGTTAAAGTAGTGCACCGATGACCTAGAATCTAATTAAATGGTATCATCTGTTGGTGTAGGTAGTGGCTACCTAATTGATAAGATTGAGTCTAGAGTTATACTCTATGTCTTTAAGATAATTTCGTTCTCCAACGGTGCTTACAGTCAATATAACGATTATCTTGCAGAATACAACTGTCTTCTTTTGATGAAAGCAGCACTACAATTCATCAAAAATATTAAATCAAGAATGCTTCTCTTTTTTTAATGCACTAATGCTATACTATCCTTAGGAAAGTATGCAAATGCCTAAAAGAGGAAAGGACTAGGATTGATTCAGATTGAATCTGGAATTAATGAATGCAATGGTATACCGTCCTATTTATAGCCTTTTAGGTGTCTTTTGGAAACAACCCTTCGAAATTGATCTACACCGTTAGATCTGATTGGATTTGATCAATGATCTGATCAATAAGCCTTTACATAATGTGATAAGCCGATCCACAGCCGTGATTTGAAGATCAGCCGATCAGATAAGTCAATCCTTGTTTCGATATGCCTTTTCACCATCGTGATTTGATGATTACGTTATCAGATAGGTGGTTGCACAAATTTGATACATCGTTTCAAGATCGAAACGTTGACTTATCATAACGGCCTGATCAGAGCGATGCCTTATCTCTAACCACAGGATCGGACGAGCGTCTTATCACCAACGGTCCTGCTGACCGATCAACCGATGGGTGTGAGTCGTTGGATCGATACTGTCGCAATCGCGATCGTGATTTGATCACCGCATCTTGACCCTTCATCCGATCGATCAACGATCAGTTCTAATCCTAATCCAATGATCAACGGTCAATTGATCTTAGCCCCTTATCTTAATCCAATCAGTCTCCACCGTCGGATCCTCATTATTTAGAAAAAATTTAAAAGCCCTTCAAGCTCCTCGCGACGATGTGAGTGCGAAGTGCGCTTACAAAGCATCCTTCGCACGTGCGGGCCGCATCATCCTCAAGCTCTCCACTTATGGTGAGCTTAAGGAACTTAAGCTTCAAGAAAGAGGTTTTCATATAAGTGAACCTTTTTTCTTGATTTTTTCGATGTGTTCATACACAAGAAGAGAGTAATGGACTTTCAAGGCCCATTAGGTATTTAGGCCTATTAGCCCATTTACCCAACATCCTCCATGGTTAAAGTTTTGTACTGCATGAATAGCTATAAATTAAAATGGAGAAGTATTTATTAGATGCCATATAGATAATAGATTATAAATGAAAGATAGCCGTTCATGTTCGAGATGCATGGAACATATGATGGCCATCCAAAGATGCATATATAATATTTTACCATACAAAGTTTGTATTGCAAAAAAATCTATTATGAGCTTGAATACTTAGAAGCCATAAAATGGAGAAGTATTTATTAGAGCTTGAATACTTACAGACTCAAAATAAAATTATAAAAAGAGAAAAACTCAGAGAAAAGAAGAATCATTTAATTCTTGAAGAGAGGGAGAAATTCCAGTAATTTTTTTTTTTATTGATTGAAAGAGAAATAACATTGAGTTTGAATAATACGTACATCATTTTAAGTATTACAATTTAATAAAATTCTAAACAATATCAATCTTATATCCTAATTGCACTGAATCCCCAAATCTCACAAACGTGTTCCGTTGAGCAATGAATCCCCAAATCTCACGATTAATTTAATCCAAACAGAATGAAACATACCTAGAGAAGGAAAGGATTGGAGGAGGCTGTGAGGGGGCAGCGGCAGTCGCAGAGTCTCGGATTTTTCTTTCAATCTTCCGGTCCACAGAGGAAAGGCGGAGAGGCAGCTAGGGCATCCAGAACACGTTGGCAAGAGGAAGATCGCGCGCGGCGGGGAGGCAGCTAGGGCATCACTGAATCCCTAAATCTCACAAACGTGTTTCGTTGAGCAATGAATCCCCAAATCTCACGATTAATTTAATCCAAACAGAATGAAACATACCTAGAGAAGGAGAGGATGGGGGAGGCACAGCGGCAGTCTCAGAGTCTCGGATTTTCCTTTCAATCTTCCGGTCCACAGAGGAGGAGGCGGAGAGGCAGCTAGGGCATCCAGAACACACGGGGGAAGATCGCGCGCGGCGGGAGCTAGGGCATCACAGAACGCACGGGGAAAGCTCGGTTGCAAATATATATATCGATATATGACGACGCTTTTAAGCGTCGTCATGTGCCGACGCTTTTTAAAGCGTCGGCAAAATTTGTTATTTCTTAATTAGACGACGCTAATAAGCGTCGTACCCTGACGACGCTTTAAAGCGTCGGCAAACGTAACTAATATGCCGACGCTATTAAAAAGCATCGTCGGTCTGCGCTATTTCCCAACGCTACACCCTAGCGTCAGAAAAAAGGGTTGCGAAAATGAATTTTTGTTGTAGTGCGGCAAATATTCTTTAAAGAAACCAAGCACATTTTTTTTCTATAAGAACTGCTGCATGCCCCAATGATGCTATCAAGCTTCTTAAGGAGCTCCATCAAAGTTGAAACACTTGCCACAATATAGCGGCAAATTAAGAATAGATTGAAGAAGTCATTTAGCCTAGCTACTAAAGATAATTCCTTTTATTCCCATATATGTTTAGGGTAGCATCCTCCAACTTATCAATTAATGAGCGAAGTAGTAGTGGTTTCAGTTTGGCTGGGATGGAGGCAAAGATGAATGAAGCATCTCATTTCATTTCAGAAAATTTTTGAAATCTAGATTGATCTAATTTAATTATCATTCCATTCTATACTATTTAAATTATAATATATATAATATTAACTTTAAATAAACTTAATTTATTATAAAATATAATTTTTAAAATTTAAAAAGTAAATTAAATATTAAAGTTTTATAAATGATTTATATATATATATATATATAGTGAGATACTAATTGAAATATGGTACCGCTAGCAAGCGGAGCAGCTCGTTCCACAAGATTGGGAACACACTTAAAATCTGCTGTGCAACCATGGAATCGTAGCGCTTTGTTGCCAAAGGAACATACAGGTGAATCACAGTACTCGCTCTGCTCGCCTTCCTCGGTTTGGTGTTAGGACTGATGGGCTAAAGAGGACGTGAGGCTTGTCTGAGTTGACTGCTTGTTCAGATGGAACACTGGAACACAGTACCTGTACATAATACTCAATCTCCTAGCTTGCATCACGCTTGGTTGCCCCCGTGATTAAGAGAATCATCACTAGGAAGTAAATATGGCATACAAAAAAAAAACTTTTTATATAAAATATATTTTTTATTAATTTATATATTTTTTTATATAATATAATATAATATAATATAATAAGGTAACAGAAATATCATCTTAAATTTAGACATGATGTATATTAATATCATAATTTTATAATTTAAAATTTATGTACAGACTTAATGCATGTTTTCTGAATGAATATCGTAATTTTATAACTACGTTGTCGTACATTTATAACTGGAATATCATAATATGTTTTGGCTTTCTGAAAGTGTCTTAATTTTATAACTACGGCATTGTAATTTTATAACTGGGATGCATCTTAAATTTTGATACGATGTGCATTAATACCTCAACTCTTTTTTTTTAGAATTTATGTACCGATACATTTTCTAAATAGGTGTCATAATTTCATAACTATGGTATCGTAAATTTACAACTAGGATATTGTAATTTTTTTTTTACTTTGTTAATGGTGTCTTAATTTTATAACTACGATGTCGTAATTTTACACTAAGGTGTCATCTTAAATATTAACGTGATGTGCATTAATACCCATTCAACTTTTTTTAAAAAATTTATGTATATACACATTTTTGAATGGATATCGTAATTTTATAATTACGATGTCATAAATTTATAACTGGGGTATTGTATTTTTTTTTTAGCTTTTTGAACGGGTATCGTAAGTTTATAAGTATGGTGTCATAATTTTACAATTGAAGTATCATAATTTTTTCATCGAAATACCGTAAAGTTGTCTTAATGTTTTTGAATGCATATCATAAAGCCATATAGAATGTATATGGATCAATAAAAAGAGACGATGCAGCTCATGTAAGATTTGTTGCATCGGATGTTGTGTACAAAATCTTTTCCATATGACAGTGACACTGAAGGCCCATTATGCGATGGCTTACAACCATAAATCCATCCACTTCCCGTAGACGGCTCTACGCAAAAAACATTTTACCTCATGCGGTGAAAGAAGACAAATACTATCATACTTTCATGCTTCCAACTATATATATAAATAATGCCATAAATAAATAGAGAGATTCAAGGACATAAAAAGATTGAAGACATTTGGATAAAGCCTTAAATGGATAAGGTTGAAGCTTGATTTCTGAAAAAATAAAAAATAAAAAGATAATCTAGTTGAATCCTAAAAAGAAATGGTGAGAGATTGAAGCCCATCTTAACCTAGTTGAAGAATGGATGAATGGAACCATCCGGCCAGGAGGTAAGCCATGAATCAGGACAGCAAATAAGGGATTAGAGATGAAAGCTAGGTGCTGTAATAATCCCACTACACTTGATCATAAGCCTGCTTAATGCCAACTTCATGTGTTACGAGTGCTGTAAGTTTGGCATTCACATCTGGACCAAGGCACTAAGAACCGTGCAAATACATTTACAAATCAGCTTTTCACATCTAGGCCAAATACCAAGGACCATACCAATACATTTATCGATCAGGTACAAAATGCAACTCATTACTGTTTCTTTTTTATTCTTAATCATAACACCACTCAATATCAATCAAAATGGAATGCTAGTGTTAAACAGTATGGCTTGATTCTATTTAGCTTAGATTAATTCAGTTCGCACCGAATTGAAACTCGATATTGCATTCTTACCTTATCAATATGGTATGATACCATCAATATGGATTAGTATTGTAAACCTAATTTGAATCTAATTTAAATAATTAAATTAAAGAAAGCATAAAATTAGATCCGAAACAATATGTAATCCATAGCGCCTTATTATTATTATTATTGTTGTTGTTGTTGTTGTTGTTGTTAGTCATAATACCACTCAGTATCAATAAGAATGACCGGTACTGTTAATGGTACGATTTAATTCTGCTTGGCTTATATAAATTATTGCATCGTTACCTTATTAATATGGTACGATACAATCAACATGGATTGATATGGCAGACGTTATGTGAATCTAATTTAAATAATTAGGAGCATAAAATTTGTGTTCAGGCACTAAACCACTTCTCAAAAGAGATACTGAAGATCTCTTTGAAATGATCCTCCTCTTGCACTTGCACCAGCACAACACAGCATCTGTAACAATTTGCGATTCCCCTCTTCTCAGGGTGCGTGGAATTAATTCTAGAAAGAGGATGCCAACTAGATATGATACAAGAGAACTAAGTTTAACTCTATCTTCTCAACAATTAATTAGCAATCTCAATAAACTACTGATATTATACAAGGCCATTTCTTAGAGCTAGATTTGGATTTCACAGCAATTAATGTATGCTTTGTTTAGAATTACGTATGCATAACTCTTTTGGTAGAAAAACTAATTATTCAATCCAGTAAAAATACATGTTATATATGTTAATCATTTAACGGCTTGAACCATTAAAGTGATATCTAATGGCATAAAAAGACCAACTCTACCGGGCATCTCAAGACGAAAAGCAGTCGATCTGGTCGCTTGGTATGATATAGGCTCTCCCCACTGGGAGAAGGATTAACTGTTTATCTCCCAAGCGTCTGATGAATGTTGGGTTTGGTTTGGAACTTCACCAAGCCTAAAACGGGCTCAAATAGGTGTGATACACCAACATGATTAGGAACGATTTAGGCACCCTTCTTTCGAGCAAATCTATCATAAAGGATGACATGCACCTCCCTCTTGAATATGGATCTCAACCCTTCATTAGCCTCAAGCCTGTTCTGCTGATTATTTAACAAATATAGTCATATAGACAAGAAAAAACTTGTTACCCCAATGAGGACAACCGTATGCCTATATAGTATTTTGCCAGATATGTCATTCAGATATTTGGCATCAAGTCTAAATCTTAGAAGAGCAGCAAGAGAACAATTCCTGAACATTTCCAAGTAAATTTAGGACTCTTTTTTTTTTTCCGAACGCAGTTTGTTTTGTCTATCAGAACATTGCAATTTGATATATATTTCTAAAGCACCTAGAAATACCAATAAATTGCACAAACTAGATCCTTCTCCTTTCAGTAAGGTGATGGAGAATAATTTCACTCTAAAAAAGAAGATCCAAAAGAATTGTTCATATTTTGATTTTAAATATATATCAACTCTATTCAACCATGCAAATAATATGTGTAAACTATAACTGAACCAACAACAATAATAACAAGGACCTGTTAGCTTGCTTTACTCTAATTCCATTGCAAACAAGGGGTGAAACATGCTATTTGAGTGCTTCCTTTTGTCATCACTCCTAGGACTTTGTGAGTAGTTGAATTGGCCTTCCTTGAAACAAAAGCAACTTTGTTCCAACCTGAATCATAAATAGAGAGAATAAAAACTGATCAGATGATTGAAATCCAGGATTCACGAGAAAATAACAAAAACACGTGAAAGATCAACCATTAATACAGAAAGTGTTGAGAATTTGAAAAAAAGGAAGAGAGAGATGAAGATAAGGCTAAGAACCAAGGCTCGAACACGAGGGAGATGAAAATAAGGATAAGAACTGAGGCTTGAACACTATTGAATCGCTATCCTCAAACGTTATTTGCGCTTTTTGAAATGCTTTTTGAGCCAACCACAAATATGTTTGCAGAATTTAACAAGCCTTGATCAAGGGTGCACAAAAGCATTAATGAATCCTTGATCGTATGCAATATTTAAAAACTTTTTAGAATGTATTTTTAAAACTGAGCACTGCGGCCTGGGACGCATCGATTCATCGGAGCACCACGATGCTATGTAATAAAATTTTTTTTCGTTGTGAGAATCGCCGTGAGAGAGTTTGCAACTCACACCCGACACACGCACACTTAATTTAATGTGAACAAAACCCAACAATCCTTCACTTGGTCACATTGGACTAAGTACAATCCAGAATAGCCTAAAGAAGCGTTAATACAGTTAGGTACCTTTCGATTTGAATCTAACCTTAGTGAAAGCATCATAAAGTTGTAACGAGATCGCCGGTAGCATGGAAGCTTTGAACCGTTATCCCTTGTGTCAAGACCGATGACACTCCATACACACTCCTTAGAGTTCTTTGCCTACACTGTAAGACTTAATTTAAATATATTGATCACGATATCAATATATTTATTATGATCGATAATTACCTCCAGCCATTATTATTAATGGTCTATCCGATGAGGGTAAGGAATTCGATCTTTCTTTCTTTAGGGATCTCGATCTTCCTCCTTCGATGGATCTTGATTGATCTTCCTCCTCCTCTCGATGGATCTTGATTGATCTTCCTCTCGATGGATCTTGATTGAGTTCTTCTAATCAACGAGCCATCGCACTCTGATGGTGTATGCCCTCAGGATGTGCTCTTGATCAGGGACTCAATGCCAATACCTCCGCTTATTAGGTTTTTCTTTCGATAACCTTGTTGAAAACCTTAGGAAGGGTTCCCTATTTATACTCAATTCCCTTCACCGCATGCTCCCATCAAGCAAGCGTTCAACATTAAAGGAGGGGCTGTTATCACTTCTTAATTAGTGAAACGCTAGTTAATAAAATAAGGACCATTAAAAGGCGACGGGTTATTACATACACCACTCGCTCAGCACAATTTATGGCCATGTGCTTATCCTGTTTCATAAACCTTTTCATGAGAGAAATTCCAACTCTCACTTAAGACGGCACCATCTCAAGGTTCACATAAGTAAAGTTCTTTCAGTATCTCTGTTACAACAGATACTTGTCCACATGACTAAACTGCATTAAGAGTTTAAAAGCTCAACACTTCAACTTGTAACAGTCAGCACTATACACTAAGTGCAGCTACAATCTACTTATTAATGACTTGTTGTTATCCATTGAACCTAAGACTAGTCATTTCTTAGTATTAGGTTGGGTTGTCATCATTGATGGACTTTTACTCAAGGAGTTTTAGACCCATCCCTCTGAAAATCATCTTCACTAAATCTCTTAGATTTAATAAGTGGATCAGCTAAATTATAGCTTGATCGCACAAAAGTAAGAGAAATTATTTCATTTTTGATTAATTTTCTCACATACTCATATTTTAGACTAATGTGTCTAGATTTCCCATTGTACACTTTGCTGTACGCTCTGGCTAAAGTGGCTTGGCTATCACAATGTATCGATATAGTTGAAATATTCTCATAAGCCAATAGAATTTCCAATAGAAGATCTCTTAACCACTCAGCCTCATATCCTGCTGAAGCTAGAGCCACAACTCTGACTCCATTGTTGAGTGTGTAATGCAAGTTTGTTTCTTGAATTTCTAAGATATTGCACCATCCGCTAGTGTAAACACCCAACCAGTGGTAGATTTACTATCTTCCACACTCGATATCCAACTTGCATCGGTATATCCTTCCAATACAGAAAAAAATTTAGAGTATTGTAGACCTAACCTTTTAGTTTTCAAAAGATAACCAAAGACTCTACCAATAGCCTTCCAATGCTCTACACTCGGGTTGCTAGTAAACCTACTCAACTTGCTGATTGCAAATGCTATATCGGGTCTAGTGCATTGCATCAAATACATTAGATAACCAATAGCACTTGCATACTTAAGCTAAGCCATGGCTCGTCCACTATTCTTTTTAAGCTTAAGACTTGGATCGAACGGGGTATTCACTTCTTTGAACTTCAAATGTTTGACCTTATGTAACACTTTTTCAACATAGTGTGATTGACCAAGTTCAAAACCCCCACTATTTTGTTTCACTTTGATGCCCAAAATAGTGTCAACTTGTCCAAGATCTTTTATCTTGAAAGTGGATGATAGAAACCTCTTCATTTCTTGCATGCATTTCATTTCATTGCTAATGATTAACATATCATCAACATAAAGACACATATATACCACAAAGTCACCATGCACTTTAGTATATAAACACTTGTCAGAAACGTTGTGAACAAATCCATTTAAGAGTATGACAGTGTCAAACTTCTCATGCCATTGTTTGGACGCTTGTTTCAATCCGTACAAGAATTTAACAAGCTTGCACACTTTATGTTCATTACCCGATAAAACAAAACCTTCTGGTTGTTCCATATAGACCTCCTCATCGAGATCACCATTTAGGAATGTCGTTTTGACATCCATTTGATGAACATAAAGGTTGTGCAATGAAACCAATGCAAACAATACTCTAATTATTGTTATTCTAGCTACAGGTGCATATGTATCAAAATAGTCAATTCCTTCTTTTTATCGAAAACCTTAGCTACTAGTCTAGCCTTGTAGGTGTTTAAAGTACCATCACTATGATACTTCTTCTTAAACACCCATTTATAATCAATAGGCTTAGACCCTTTGAGTAAATCGACAAGCTCCCAAGTGTGGTTTGACATAATAGAATTCATGTTGACCCAATTATTGATTTTGATGATTAATAAAGGAATTGAGTATATTTATTTGATTACTAATGATTTCACAAGTGTTTCAGCGCTTAAAAATATTTGATCGATTTAAAGGTATTAAGAAATGAGTTTTGAATCAATTGCAAATCTCAAGTTTCAAAGTTTCAGAACCTAGAGTCGACACCTAGAACTCCTGGAGCTGACCCCATGGCCAGTCAAATATTCTTCTGATTTTTGATACGGTTCGGAGCCGATACCTTGAGTTTCGGAGCCGACACCTAGAGTTTCGGAGTCGACACTTACAGTGTCTGGAGCCGACTCCGATGCGGGGACAGAACGCTTATTTTTTAAGCATCTTGGAGCCGACATACACAGTATTCTGGAACCGACACCTGACGATGGCGAGCCGACACCTAACTTTTTCGGAGCCGACTCCTCAACGAACTCAAAACTTTCTATTTTTGGATAAACGACTTGGAGCCGACACCTGAAAAGTTGGAGCTGACTCTAACCTGTCTGAAAAAAAAATTTAAAATGCCAGATCAGCTCTAACGGTAATATTTCCTTTTTACCTAACTTCTAACGGATATATTTTGTTTCCAGGTACACTCCAATGGCTAGTTTCATCCCAAAAACGGATTGAAGAAAATCTATAAAAAGGGAGAACGCCCGTTTAAAAATAAGAATGGAAAAAAGAAAAAGAGGGAGAATATCTAAATCAAAAATCCGAGAAGTCTTGAGCCTGAAATCCAAGAGAAAAGTACTCAAATTCAAATCCTTCCACTTCAAAAAGCTCAAAGAAGAATCCAAGGCGTTCAAAGTTTGAAAAATCAAAGAATTCACAAAAAGGGAAAAAGCTCTGTTTTGAAGATCTTCCAATTTCTCATCTGCAATGTTTGCAACGAATCAAAGCTGAGGCCTAATTCAACATCTCCAAAGAGAAGAGGAAAAGAAGAAAAGCTCAAATCCAATCCACTTCAAACAGGCTTTTCTAAACCTTGTTCATTTATTTGAATATTTGCTCATTTAAGGAGCTGTCTTGTATCTTAAACATTATTCTATCTTGTTTTGCTGGTTCAATCAGGGGGATTGAACTAGTGGAGGTTGTATACCTCGGGTCAAGCAAGTTTAGCTTGAGTTTAAGGTTTTGTGCTGGTGAGCCCAAAAAAATCGGCTGGGTTCGTTGTGATCCCGGGTAAAACAATAAGTTGTGAGTTGTGATCTTGGAAAATAACTCGACTGTAATCAAGTCGATTATAGTGTGGACCCAAGTGAATCTTGGGAGTGGACGTAGGTGTTGGATACACCGAACCACTATAAAATCTTTGTGTTTGCCGTGCTTCTATTATCTCTATCTCTATCTCCTTGTTTGTGCCTTATATTTGCATTGCACTCAATTTCATTTATCTTAAAGCCAATAGCTTTTTTTAAAAAAAAGTTAAATTTTTTTAAGAACCCAAATCACCCCCCCTCTTGTGTTGCCATCTGGGCCAACAATTGGTATCAGAGCAAGTGCTCATTTGAATCTGATCACACGATCAAGAGCTAAAGATCCAAATGGCAGCTCAAGTTGGATCTTCATTTGCTGAAGGTCATTCTACAAATAGACCTTCCTTATTTAATGGTTCCAACTATTCATATTAGAAAGCAAGAATGAGGATATTCATTCAAGCTTCTAATTATGAATTATGGAGTATTATAATTAATGGACCTAGCACACCCACACACATTGTTGATGGCTCTATTGTTCCTAAACCCAAAGGGATTGGAATGATAATGATAGGAAAATGGCTCAGCTCAATGCTAAGGCCATGAATGTCTTGTATTGTTCATTAGATGCAAATGAATTTAATCGCATTTCTACATGCAATTCTGCAAAAGAAATATGGGATAGATTAGAGGTTACCCATGAGGGTACTAATCAAGTAAAGGAATCTAAAATAAATATTTTTGTTCATAAATATGAATTATTTAGCATGAAGCAAACTGAAACTATTGCATGCATGTATACTAGATTCACCGATATTGTAAATGGTTTGAAAAGTCTAGGCAAGACCTATACTAATTCTGAACTTGTTCGCAAAATTCTTAGGTCACTACCAAGGACTTGGAAAGCAAAAGTGACAGCAATCCAAGAAGCCAAGGACCTCAACACCTTATCCTTGAAGGAGCTACTTGGATCCCTTATGACCTATGAATTAACTATGAAGCAGCACATAGAAGAAGATGTGAAGAAGAAAAAGACTATAGCTCTTAAGGCTGCTGAAAGTGAGGAGAGCTGCAGTGATAATGATGATGATGATGATGAGACAGCTTTTCTAGCAAAAAATTCAAAAAATTCATGAGAAGAAAGAGACCCTTCCACAAGAAGAAATCTGGAATTAAGATGGAAGGAGAAAAAGAAAAGGAAAAGGACAAGGACAAAGAGAAAGACCCCTTGATTTGCTATGAGTGTAAGAAACCGGGGCACTTTAGATACGATTGTCCACAATTAAATGATTGTCCACAATTAAAGAAGACTTACAAGAAGAAGAAGAAAGCCTATGTTGCAACCTGGAGTGACAGCGATAATCCTCTTCAGAGGAAGAACAAAAAGAAGTTGCAAACATTTGCTTTATGGCAAACGACGACAGCGAGGTAAGTTCCGAAAACCCTAGTGATGAGCTTGCATTTGATGAATTATTCGAAGCTTTCAATGAACTAGTAGATGATTTTAAAGTTTTGAAAAAGAAATACAAATCTTTGAAAAATGATAACTCAATTCTTGTTAAAGAAAAGGATGATCTTACTAATGAAATTAAAATGCTAAAATCTAAAAAAGAAAATATGACAAAAGAAAGAGAATCAATTTCCAATGAAAATGATAAGCTAAAGAAGGAAGTTGATAAATATAAGAATATTGTTGATAAATTTACTTATAGTTCTAAAAAACTTAATTTATTGTTAAGCAATCAAAGAGCTATATATGATAAAGCTGGTTTAGGATATAGACCTAACTTAAAACAAAAATTTGTCAAAAACTTTTTTAGAAAAGAACAAAATATAGATAATGTTACATGTCATTATTGTAACAAGAAAGGCCATAAATCCTATGAATGTGATGCAAGAAATAATAACAAAAAATTAAATAACAAAGGCAAGAAAATATGGGTTCCCAAAGGAACGATCTTTTATGCTACTAACCATGAAGGACCCAAGAAGGCTTGGGTACCTAAATATAAGACTTAATTATTTTTGCAGGAGTGTCTTGCGGCCAAAAGATCAAAACGAAAGTGGTATCTCGATAGCGGCTGCTCAAGACACATGACGGTGACAAGGATCAATTCATCACCCTTGAGAGCAAAAGAGGAGGAGTTGTTACATTTGGTGACAATGGCAAAGGCCAAATCATGGGATTTGGTAAAATTCAAATAACTCCCTCTACATATATTGAAAATGTTTTATATGTCAATGGTTTGAAACATAATCTAATAAGTATTAGCCAATTATGTGATAGAGGTTTTAAAGTATCATTTGAAGCATCAATCTGCACTGTTTCTAATCCCATTGATAATAGCATTGTTTTATTGGAAATAGAAATGGTAATGTATACTTGATTGATCTAGACAATTTGTCTACTAGTAATCATTGCTTAGTTGCTAATAATGCTAATATGAATGAGATTAGTTGGTTATGGCATCGTAGATGAGGTCATGCAAGCACACATCTCATTTCAAAATTAATTAAAATGAATTTAGTAAAAGGACTTCCACAGCTAGATTTTGAAAATAACAAAATTTGTGATGCATGTCAATTTGGAAAACAAACTAGAAATTCTTTCAAAACTAAAAATATTGTTTCCACTTCTAGGCCACTTGAACTACTTCACATGGATCTTTTTGGACCTACCAGAACCACAAGTCTAGGAGGAAAGAAATATGGTCTTGTGATTGTAGATGATTACTCTAGATACACTTGGGTATTATTTTTAGCTCATAAGGATGAGACCTTTCCATATTTTTGAAATTCTTCAAGAAGGTCACAAATGAGAAAAACAACACCATAGTGTCTCTAAGAAGTGATCATGGCACTGAATTTGAAAATCATTTATTTGAAAATTTCTGCATAGAAAATGAAATTCATCATAATTTTTCAGCACCTAGAACACCACAACAAAATGGAGTAGTTGAAAGAAAAAATAGAACTTTAGAAGACATGGCCCGTACCATGCTATGTGAAAGCAACTTACCAAAATACTTTTGGGCGGAAGCTATAAACACAGCATGTTACATTCTTAATAGAGCTTTAATTAGGCCAATCATTAAGAAAACCCCTTATGAACTATAGAATAATAGAAAACCAAACATAAGTTACTTTCATGCATTTGGTTGTAAATGTTTCATTCATAATAATGGCAAAGATAATCTAGGAAAATTTGATGCAAAATCTGATGAAGGCATTTTCTTAGGATATTCAACATCTAGTAAAGCCTATAGAGTGTTTAACAAGAGAAACTTAATTGTAGAAGAATCTATTCATGTAATTTTTGATGAATCTTTAGCATCGAGTTCTGAAAAGATTGATGATGAGGAAGATACACATTCTAGAAAGAGAAATTGAAAAATTAAATATAGATGTATCTTCGGATCATGAACAAGAAGCTAAGGATAATGATTCTCCTAATGTTGATGTTGTTGATGCAAATCATAATGATGTAGATCTTCCTAGAGACTGGAGATATGCCTATGGTCATCCTAAAGAATTAATTATAGGTGATCCATCTCAAGGAGTAAGAACTAGATCATCAATGAGAAACATCAATAATCATCTTGCATTTGTATCTCAAATTGAACCTAAAACTATTGAAGAAGCAGAAAAAGATAATAATTGGATGTTAGCTATGCAAGAAGAATTAAATCAATTACTAGGAATAATGTTTGGACTCTTGTAGATAGACCTAAAAATCACTCTGTTATAGGATCAAAATGGGTATTTAGAAATAAATTAGACGAAAATGGCATAGTAATTAGAAACAAAGCTAGATTAGTTGCAAAAGGATATAATCAAGAAGAAGGAATTGATTTTGATGAAACTTTTGCACCTGTAGCTAGACTAAAGCAATTAGATTATTACTTGCATTTGCATGTCATATGCATATCAATTTATTTCAAATGATGTTAAAAGTGCATTTTTAAATGGAATTTATAAATGAGGAAGT
>UESW01004058.1:557503-726163 GCA_900491605.1 Calamus simplicifolius | reverse complement strand
GATATATTTACAAAACCTTTGAGTGAAGAGAGATTTTGTTATCTTAGAGGTGAATTAGGAATATGTGACCCTTTGGATTGATTTTGATACTTTAAGGAATGACTTTCTAGATCTATATTAATTTCTTGATATTCCTTTCATAATTTTAAGGACAAATTATCTAGTCATCTGAGTAACTTGATTCTTTATACTCCAAATTTTATCAAGATTTTATCAAATTTATTTTGAAAAGTTTCAGTTGTTTGAATCTCAATTATTTTTCTCTGAAACTGTCATTGGAGTCGACACCTCAGAATGAGGAGTCGACACCTTTGTCTGTGTCGCTCTCGGTCCCTGACCTTGGAGCCGACACCCGTATAAGTGGAGCCGACTCCAGTTCAAGCGCTGACTGTGTTAGCGATTTGGAGTCGACACCCGACTTTGCGGGAGTCGACACTGGGAATCCAAAATCGATTTATTAGGGCAGAGTCGACACCTCGTCATTTCATAACTCTTCGAATCCTCCACCAAATTTCTCCAAAACTCTCTTAAAGCCTCCCCATCTCTAATTCCACTCTATCCAATCTTTCCTAAGGATCCAATGGCACCTAAGAGGAGAGGTTCGTGATTGGAATGCCTGTGGTGACCGGAAAATGCTCCGAGGCGACCCGTCCGCGAGCCGTCTCCAAGCGAGGATTCCTCCACCGATTCAGACAATCCCAACACCATTTCACCTCAGGTAGATACCCTAGCAGGGAGGGTAATCACAATGGGTAGGAAAGTTGACTTTGAGTTCTTTCAATCTGAGGGTTTTTCGATTGGTAATCAACTCAAGGAACTTGGATGGGATAGAGTTTGTTCTCTTGATGTTCCTACTTACCCAGCTTTAGTGAAAGAATTTTACTTTAATTTGTTGAGAGGTGATGGCGGTTTAGTGAGCTCTGTTAGAGGCAAACGGATTCATCTTACATTTCAAAATTAGGCAATCTCTTAAGCATCCCCATTACCGGATTAGCAGCCGATGTGCACAGTGAAAGATTAGCGGCCCTATCAAGGATGTTAGGGAGAGATGTTGAAGAATTTGAGGAAATTAGGGCTAACCAGTTGCCCTTGGAATTAAGATTGCTACACAACATTTGCAGCAGAATTTTGTTCCCAAAGACCGGACGTTTTGAGTATGTCTCCGAGCGGGACATTGTTGTGATGGACAGTATTTTGACCGGTCAACCTATTAATTTAGCTGCTATGATGATATTTTATATGGCAGAGGCCGGAGGGAAGAGAAGATCGTCACTACCCTATGGCATGGTTTTAACTATGGTATTTAGAAGCCAAGGGGTTGTAATTTTGGACAATGAACCCTCCAAGAACCTGAGACACACTGACTATTACAGTTTGGCCACTTTGCATAGGATGGGATTTGTGAAGGTGAACGGGCAATGGGAAAGGAAAGGAAACTTGGATGAGAGAGCCCCTGAGCCTAGACATTCTGCACCTTTGAGGCTGGTCGTCTATGAGGGTTCCCTCACCGCAGCCGAGGAGTCCAGTTCCTGCCCCTGCACCTGCTCAAATTCATGTTCAGCCATCCTCTTGTTCAGTTGGATTTTCAGACCTTCAAATGGAGCAACTCAAAGGATTGCTTGCTGCTCAGAAGGATGAACTGAAGACTGAGTTTGATAACAAATTTATGAATCTTAAAGAAACACCTTATTCCTTAATGATCGGATTGCCAAAATAGAATCTACTCTTAGCTCCTCTACTGGATCTTTAAGTAGTGATTTGAAGAATATATTTGAAGAACTTAAAGACATATGTGGAGATTCTGAGACCTATTCAAAGTGCAATGCAGAGCTTCAAGATAAAATATGACTGCTTGCTCTTTTGTTGATAGAAGGTTGAAAGAATTTGTAGCCACTCAGAGTGATGGAATGCATAAGATTCTAGATCATTTGACAAGGATCATTAGAACCAACTTATAGTTTTTATGTTGTTTAATGTTTTGATGTAATGAAAATTTAGTTTTTGATGTAATGAAGTTTAAACTTTGATGTAATGAAAGTATAGTTTCTTTTTTGTAATACTTGACTTCAATGAAATGAAATTATCCTTTGATCTATCAGTTTATCTTTGACTTAACTTTTCTTTATCTTTTTGTTGATTACAAAAAAGGGAGAAAGTTATGTCGTATATGCATTAATTAGTTATGCTTTAATTGGCATTTATTTAATTGGTATCAAATATGAAGAACAATTGATAAATATGTAAAGAAATAAGGAGATACAATTGATAATTTGAACTTCACAGGGGGAGCTACCTTATTCAGGGGAGTTTACTTGTGAGGATCACTTTCTTGAAAATTTTAATTTAAGAATACTTTGCATATACTCAATGTTTTTATAATCATCAAAAAGGGAGATTGTTGACCCAATTATTGATTTTGATGATTAATAAAGGAATTGAGTATATTTATTTGATTACTAATGTTTCAGCGCTTAAAATATTTGATCGATTTAAAGGTATTAAGAAATGAGTTTTGAATCAATTGCAAATCTCAAGTTTCAAAGTTTCAGAACCTGGAGTCGACACCTAGAACTCCTGGAGCCGACCCCATGGCCAGTCAAATATTCTTCTGATTTTTATACGGTTTGGAGCCGACACCTTGAGTTTCGGAGCCGATACCTAGAGTTTCGGAGTCGACACTTAGTGTTTGGAGCCGACTCCGATGCGGGGACAAACGCTTGTTTTTGAGCATCTTGGAGCCGATACACACAATATTTTGGAGCCGACACCTGACGATGGCGAGCCGACACCTAACTTTTTTGGAGCCGACTCCTCAACGAACTCAGAACTTTCTATTTTTGGATAAACGACTTGGAGCCGACACCTGAAAAGTTGGAGCCGACTCCAACCTGTCTGGGAAAATTTAAAATGCCAGATCAGCTCTAACGGTAATATTTCCTTTTTACCTAACTTCTAACGGATATATTTTGTTTCCAGGTACACTCCAACGGCTAGTTTCATCCCAAAAACGGATTGAAGAAAATCTATAAAAAGGGAGAACGCCCGTTTGAAAAATAAGAACGGAAAAAAGAAAAAGAGGGAGAATATCCAAATCAAAAATCCGAGAAGACTTGAGCCTGAAATCCAAGAGAAGTACTCAAATTCAAATCCTTCCACTTCAAAAAGCTCAAAGAAGAATCCAAGGCGTTCAAAGTTTGAAAAATCAAAGGATTCACAAAAGGGAAAAAGCTCTGTTTTGAAGATCTTCCAACTTCTCATCTGTAATGTTTGCAACGAATCAAAGCCGAGGCCTGATTCAACATCTCCAAAGAGAAGAGGTAAAGAAGAAAAGCTCAAATCCAATCCACTTCAAACAGGCTTTTCTAAACCTTGTTCATTTATTTGAATATTTGCTCATTTAAGGAGCTGTCTTGTATCTTAAACATTATTCTATCTTGTTTTGCTGGTTCAATCAGGGGGATTGAACTAGTGGAGGTTGTATACCTTGGGTCAAGCAAGTTTAGCTTGAGTTTAGGGTTTTGTGCTGGTGAGCCCAGAAAATCGGCGGGGTTCGTTGTGATCCCGGGTAAAACAAGTTATGAGTTGTGATCTTGGAAAATAACTCGACTGTAATCAAGTCGATTATAGCGTGGACCCAAGTGAATCTTGGGAGTGGACGTAGGTGTTGAATACACCGAACCACTATAAAATCTTTGTGTTTGTCGTGCTTCTATTATCTCTATCTCTATCTCCTTGTTTGTGCCTTATATTTGCATTGCACTCAATTTCATTTATCTTAAAGCCAATAGCTTTAAAAAAAAAGTTAAATTTTTTAAAGAACCCAATTCACCCCCCCTCTTGGGTTGCCATCTGGGCCAACAATTCATCTCATCTTGAATAGATTCCTTCCAAAAAGTAGAATCTCTCAAAGCCATTGCTTCCTTAAAAATTTTAGGATCGTTTTCGACTTGAAGAACAATAGGTACCTTACGAATAAAATTCTCTCGACTTCCTTCTACCGAATAGAAAGAAATGAGTTGAAAATCTATCTCTTCGGGTCCTAAATCCTTAACTTTTCGGATTCTCTTACTTTTTCGAAGTTATGATTGTTCTTCTTCAACAACCTTTGAAGTATTCTCATCACAATAATCTTTATTTGTGGGACTTTGAGAATTCTTTTCGAAAGTGGTCAAATTCTCAAAGAACTCCACATCTCTAGATTCTATTATCACATTAGACTCCAAATTAAAGAGTCTATAGGCTTTGCTATTTGTAGCATATACTACAAAAGCGTACCTAATTTCATGAGGATCCAACTTGATCCTTTTAGGATCGGTATTCTTGCAATAAGCAAAACACCCTTACACTTTAAAAGAGCATATATCATGCTTTCTGCCTTTCGACAACTCATATGGAGAGGTCTTATTCTTTTTAGTATGAATTCTATTAAGAATATGAAATGCAGATAATAATGCTTCACCCCACAAATTAAAAGGCAACTCAGCATGCAACATCATGGAATTTATCATCTCTAGAAATATTTTATTTTTATGTTCTGCTAACCCATTGTTGCTGCTGAAATCTATCCTCCGACTCGAGCGCGATCGGGCTCTGGGACTGGCTCCCTCCTGGGCGGACCTGCAAAACAGTCCTCACGCGAGAGGCGTTGGGGGTGGCCCTCCACGGAAGACCCTCCGACGCTCAAGTCAGCAGGGATCGGCAATCAACAAACAAGAGGAGAAGGCTCTCGCTGAAGATTCTCTCCAAGGGCGGCCTTTCGAGAGCTCTGAGCAGAGCGCTAATGGCGGTAAATGGGGGAAGCCAAGGCAGAAGGAGAGTGTGCCAATGAGCAAGTACGCATACCTGAGGAGTCGACAGATGACTCTATTTATAGAGGATCACCTGATTCCCTGGGGGCATCATGGGTCTGAAAGTCGTTAGGATTTGAATTCAGTTTGTTATGAGGTCAGTAAGATTCGCATCTTGTTGGTTAGAGGATCGACGGTTGGGAGAGCTGGTTGATGTCTTGAGATTTGGCGAGTATATAGGCTTAGGGCTCTAGGCCACTCTCGCGGGTCCTAGGCCACTCTCAAATATGATTTCTATTTGGAATCTTACGAATTTGAACTCTCTCATGCCGAATTCCGCAGAGGTTCTTGAGTGCCCGGATCTAGCTGGGGCATAATAATGACTCGGCTAACGAGGCACAATCGGATAGCTCGACCGAGGTCGAGAGAGACGATATAGCTCGGCCGGGGTCGAGAGATGATATAGCTCGGTTGAGGCCGATGGATGATATAGCTCGGCTGAGGCTGAGAGATGTGATCCGTGCCTTAGGAATTCTTGGCTCGGTGAGGGGCTAAGGCCCCGATTCACTGAGGCTGACTTATCTCTAGCGGGTATTGTTCAGCACGTGGGAGTCAGGGTTGATCCTATCCCCTTGCACGATTATTTATGCAACGGCAATTTTACCCCTCAACACATGTCCCCCACTCCCTAGTTCGAAGCGTAGGTTCGAACGTAGGGAGTATAACTCCAGGTGACACGATCTGAGTGTGTTTGGATTTGACAGCCTATGTAATGGCGCTCTAATTAGCGCCGCGTGGCCGTCTTGCCTTTATGGAATGGAACCGTCGCTTCCTAGGGGCAACGGTTGGGGAAGCGCCACGTAGTAAATCTCGGTTTTCACGGCACCTGCAGCGGCGGTTCCGGGTGTCTCAATCAAGACGCCTTATCTTCTTTTTTAGTCGGTTTCCTTCGAAAAGAAATAAAGTCGAAACAATGCCATTCCTATTCACCATGCCCTTTCGTCCCCTCCTAGAGAATCTTGTTCTTCTGCTTTCTTTGCAACGTCGTTCGGTGCTTCTTGCGATCAATAACATGGCGAGTCCCAGCAACATGATTTCAGAGATTACTCCCGAAGAACTGGAGAAAATACACCAGAGGTATGGCATTCCCTCGGACATCGTCCTGCGGTTGCCGGAGCCCGAGCACAGGGTCTCGCAAGAGCTGGAGGCCGGGATCTTTCTTTACGAAGATAGCCTGAAAGCAGGCCTCCGGTTTCCTTTTCATCCCTTAGTAAAAGAGATCATGAGATTCTACAACATCTGCCAAACAATGGTGGCGCCCAACAGTTGGCGGAGTATCATCGGGTTTATCTCGATGTGCAAAAGAGTTCAGGTAACAGCGACCCTGCCCCTGTTCCGTGTTTGTCATCAACTGATGTCCGAGAGGGGCTCAGAGTGGTCCTATGTCGGACCTCGGAAGTCATTCAGGGCGATCATGGATAAATCGTCGTCCATAAAGGAATGAAAGGTTTGATTCTTCATCGCCGAAGGGAACATTCGTTCCGGCTTCCCGCGAGGATGGAGAAATCCTGTTAGAGATGTAGAGGTGCATCCGGCCTTGTCCGAACATGAGAGGGAGGACCTAGGGGTCCTTCTTGCTAGTCGAATGCTATCGGCCAGTGTCTTACTATCGGAGGAAGCCCTTTTCGCTGCCGGGCTTAGCCCCATTGATCCGCAATGTAAGTCTCTTTCTTTCTCCCCTTCATTGATTTCATTCAAGCAAGTATACCTCGATCTGATTGTTCGGTTACTGCGCTTGCAGCCAAGAAATCTATGCTGGGGGGTCGCATAAGGAAAGAGTTGGGTAAGCGTCCAAGAGAGGTCAATAGGGTCGAAAGACGCAAGCCTAAGAAGAAGGTTCATCTTTCTGGAGAGCACTCGCCGGAGACATCGGCCAGAAAAGAGGGCGTGGGAGTGTCAGCGGTGAGAGAGGGGTTCTCTCCATTGAGGAAAAAAATAATAGCCACGATGGAGGAGCGAAGATCAGAGGATGACTCAGAAAGGGTTGCCGAGATCTCTCATCCTCTGGTGGTGGAGATAGTGGATAGCCCGAGGGAGGCTCCGTTGGAAGTTCAGGATAAGCCTGTCATCGAAGAGTCTTCCTTGGATGGGTTAGAGGGCGATGACGTTGGGCTACAGGCAATGGATGTTTGGGAGGAGTCTCCTGCCGGAGAGCTTCCTCTTGAGGGGGCTAGAGGTGCTGGTGAACAAGTTAAGGCTTCGGTGGAGTCCGCGGGGGAGGAGCAAGTGTCGGCGATTGAAGAGGGGCCTTTGGGTGAAGAAGGAGGACAGGACGATGACCCTCCAGCTAAAGTTTCCCCTGTCGAAGCCTCGAGAAGATTGAGGCCGGGGCTGGCTAAGGTATCTGATGAATTGTAGGCCAGGCTTTTGCTAGAGGAGGCCAGGAGAGTGAAGGCTTCTCAGTCTGAGATTGTTCGGGCTGGCTCCTTGGATGGGCTGCCCGATGGTCCGAGCTCGGCTATCGAGGAGGCATTTTCTTCTTTGATGAAGTCGGCATTGTATCCGAGTGTTGGTCCCTCGACGAACGAGTTCGCGGACCTAGATTTTATCGACGCCACTTTTGGTTAGCGAAACGTGGCGAAGGATGCTCATCTTCTCCCCGATATCGACAATCCCACCCTCATGGGGTTAGCTAGGTCTTACACCTCCCGGGTGAGTTGCTATTCCGGAGTACCGGATGTTTTCTGGCGACTTTGATCATGCTTTCTTATTTGAGTTTTGTTTTGCAGAGTGCTTTGATCAATAGGACTCTGTGCTGGCGTTTGAGCCTGGCAACAGGGGCCAGTGTTCAGGCTAAGAGAGTCAGTGATGAGCTCCGACTGCGAGCAGAGGCGTCTGACATATTTGAGCGACTCCTGGACACCGCTAACAAGAACTTGTCGGTGGCGAGGGGGTTGTACCGGGCCGCCCTTGACGACGTATCCGAATTAAAGCTTGAAGTTGAGGAGCTACACGGGCTCAAGGCAAGGTATGACGAGGTATGCTCAGAATTGTCACAGGCCAGATCCAGGCATACTGAGGAAATGGAAACTGCTAAGAAGCAGTTTGATGAAAGTCGAGACAGGCTGAGGAGAGAAGCTGCTGAGGAGAGGAGTCGCACGAATAGAATGCTTGGCGAGTCAGAAGAGAAGATCCGGCAGCTGCAGCATTGCATTATCGCTAAGGATGATAGGATCAAGTGGCATCAGGAGAGGATGTCCAAACTTGACAATGAGCTCTCCCAATCCAGGGAAGAAATTAACAGTAGACAATCGAGGATTAACGACCTCAAGGACTGGATAGAGCAGGTTAAAGCCGACAAGCTAAGAGCCTTCGGCAAGGTCGAAGAATTGACCAGGAGATTATCTCGGCGAGAGGAGGAGGTATAGCCCAGTCTTTTTAATTTTCTCCGTCGGCTCACTGTTGCATTGACTAACTCCACGTTGGCAGATGGAGAAGGTGAGGCTTGAGGGTCGAGGTCAATTAGAAAGCCTACAAGATGAACTAGTGTCGAGCCATCGAAGGAGCTCGGAGCTCGAAAGGCAGGTTACTGAGGCTGAAGAGCGAGTCACCTCGCTTCGGGTCAAGTCGCTGAGGTTGAGAGGCATCTCGCCATACTTCGGGGCGAACAAGATGTAACCTGTGCCGAGGCTTTTTAGCTTGGCGAGGAGGAGACCCGAACTAAAATATCCCGAGAGCATTTGGAGTGGGACCTCTCTTTTCTGGATGTTGAACCCTCCGAGGCCTACACCCCAGGGCTGAAAAAACCGAGTACGAAGATGTCTCAGACGTCGATTTGGATGCTATCTTGGGTTCAAGTGAGGCTTCAGCTTCCGAGGGACACTTCAAGCCTACCGCCGAAGGAACGACGACTTTAGAAGTGGGCAAACGAGCCGAGCCTCTCCGGGTGCTGTTGAGGACACTGCTGGAACTGATCCAGCTCCTGATCCTTGAGGACCATTTGTGTGCTTTTGTTTTTTGGACATGTAATTTGGTTAAAATTTTCAATGGATGGGTCTTTTGTCTCCATCTGCTTAATCGCCTCTTTTGGCTTATCTTTTATCCCAAGTTTTCTTCTGGCTACGAACGAATTATGACTCATTCGCTATCTTGGGCCGGTTTGGCCCGGACTAATCAAATATCTCGGTCGAGGCCGAGGTATAAAATGGTTCGGCAGCGGCATAGATGGCTCGACCTGACATGGCCAAAATTACTGCAATATCCTAGTCAAGTTCGTGGTCGGGTAATTCGGCCTGTCCAAGACGAGGAAGCGGGTGCGCTTTTGGAGGGAGTTTGGCCCTGGGAAAAAGGGGGGCGCATCCCGAGCGCTGTGGTGTCATTAATAAATCCCTTCGGAGAGGGGGCAGGACTCTTCGCTTCCCACAGGCACTAATTGAGATGACGCGTGGCAGATTTTCGAGAATTGGAATCAATGGCCTGGGCGACCGGAATGCTCGCCAGAAGCAGTTTAAATACTGGTGGGGGTACGCCATTGTTAAACATCTTCTCTGTCGATCTTCTGTTGGCCTATCCAGCTTGCAACAGCAGGATGGCTTCGGAGGTGAAGGGAGGTCTACTGGAACCCCAAGTAGTGGCATTGGCGGCAGTGGGGGGCTCCACTGAGGCCGTACCACGATAACTATCGACGGGGAGGTCTTGGCCTCACTGTTCCCAGATCGCGAGCAAATCCGGAGGACGGCCGAGCGATATCTGGCCATTTCCACCGGGGAGATTGAGCTCCTCGCGAAGCCAACAGCCGGCTAGAGAGGCAGGTGGCGTCCCTTCAGCAACAGGTGGGTGTGCCGGCTCTACGGCGGGGGGAGAGCTCAATGGCGTCCAGAGGGAGTGATAAGCCCCTATGAGGGCTAATGTATTTTTCTTTGTTTTCCCCTTTTATGAAGAAGAATTTCTGCAACTTCCACATTTGCTGTCATCTTTGAAATGCTTGTTTTCATCGCGTGAGTCTTATAAATGAAACACCCTCTTGGGGGAATCCCTGGCGATCTCGGCAAGACTGAGATATAGTGTTCATGCTTTGGCCGAGGCAAAGGGAACTTCACAAGTTCCAGCTGGGGTGCAATGTACCGCATGGTTTGGCCGAAGTATAAAGAGTGCTTCGTTATCGCTGAGGCGTCGGCGCTATCTCAGTCCGGATCGAAGCAAAAGATAACGTTCAATCATGCTGTACTGAAGAGATACTTCGGTTTATTCCGATGTATAAAGGCAGTTTTGGCCTTAAGCGGGAGCATAGGGCAATGTCTCAGTTTATGCCGAGACATAACGGGCAGTTGGGCCAGAGCGAAGGATATCGAGGTGCCTTTATTGAGGAGTGCTTGGCTTTTGCACCTTTTTATTATTCTGCCAGCGTCTTGTCTTTTCCAAGGCGAGCTGACCTTCTTTTTGCCGAAATGGATAATACAGCCATGTAACCTGCAAAAGGTTGCCTTGGTATTTTCCGGGGTCATTTATCCTGTCGATCTTTTCCAATGTACGACATAAATGCTGACTTGCCATTGGAGGGCATCATTTTCGCTGGGCGATTTCCCAGGCCTGCCCGTATCTCAAGGATCAGCGGGCGATCCCCTGCATTTAAGGCTCTCGATTCAAGATCAGGGAAAAATCTTTTGGCGTGCATCATAGCTCGGGCGATGCGTTTGGCGCGCATTGAAGAGCGCTCTTTTCATCCACAGGCCACGTGGCCATGTGGATAGGGCGTTTTGAATTTCGGGACTTTCTACTTTAATAGCTGCTCCCGGTCCGTTTGCCTATAAAATGGGAGGAGAGGGCCGTTTTAGGCCATCTTCCAAGGTTTTCTTCTTCGTGAGTTGTGAGAGTTTTCATGATGCATGTGTCCCTTAGGCTGAGAGTGGGGGGACTGAGTTTTCCTTTTGCAAGTCGTCTTCCCCCGGATAGCTGGGGTGATAAAGGAGTGCTGAAGAGCAACTCATCCTCCAGAGAGAAGTTTCGGAGATCATATGGAGAGCACACAGGAGGTCCGCAGAGATCACATGGAGAGCGCACATACGCGCTTCTGTGTGTCCTTTGTGATTTGCTACGGGGGTCGCAGGTAGGAAGTGCACATGTACCCCCGTAGCATGCGCGGACTTTTCGTTCTCCCTCTGGCTGGATGCTTAGCCCCTCCGTGTGGGAATCTTCAACCATGTGAAGAGGGAGTTGAGAGCAGTACGGGGCTGATGGTCCCCTGTCTCTCTCAATCGGGCAGCAACCTACAGCCCAGCATTCCATCCAGGGGAAGCTTCCTCGGCCTCGGTATCCACTGGTCTGTGTCTTTTTTGGATCTCTTAATTCATCCAGAGGACCCATGGGAGGCCGGCCCTGTTATCTATCAGGGTGAGCTGACTGGTTTGTCTGATTTCTCGGGTCAGACATCATTATCAACCGAAACTGACTGAAGCAGTTCGGCCGAGCTATTTACTCGTCTTTTATTTCCTATGCTTTGATGCACTTGTAACTCCTCTTAGGAGGTTGTAACTTTTCATTTGATGAGGAAATAAAGAAAGTTTCATTCTTTCTTCCTTTAGCACCTGCTTCTTTTGTGCTGAGAGTTGTTACTCCCATATTACGCTTGTGTGTCATAGCATACTTTGGCAGCACTATTGCTACTTTGTTCTTGCTAAGATCAATGTCCGGTCCTCGGCGGAGAAAGCGTATATCCATGCTTGAGTCAAAGAGAGGCCTGGGCGGTCCTTGGATTCATGAGGTAAGCATGATCTTGTTTGCATAACGAAGCAGGTTTTTACAGGGAAAGACAGCTCGTGGCATGTCTTTGCTGTCGAATAGTAGGAGGTCGTTTGCCTCTGCCGAGGTATTATGAGTGTTTTCATTATCTTAGAATATCTAAGGAATCACTCGATTTGATCGAGGTTTTAGACCATGTTTCACTTGGCGCGGCCAAGGAAATAGACGCACTTCGGCTATGGCCATAGCTTCCGCGTTGTTCATTTCGGCCGGGCTTGTATGCTGCCCGAACCTTGGACAAAGTTTCTCCATCATTCGGTCCGGTCGGGGCTTGTAAACTGCCCGGATTTAGATGACGTTTTAGAGACCATTTGGTCCGGCCGAGGCTTGTAAGCTGCCCGAATCCGAACAAAGTTTTGGGGACTGTTTGGTCCGGCCAGGGCTTTAATCTGCCCGAATTGACGATGTTTTGGAGACTGTTTGATCCGACCGAGGCGTATAAGCTGCCCAAACCCGAACGAAGTATTTTTGACGTTTGGTTCGGCCGGGGCTTGTAAGCTGCCCAAATCCGAACGAAGTATCTTTGACGTTTAGTTCGGCCGAGGCTTGTAAGCTTCCCGAATTCGAACGAGGTTTTGCATATCACATGGCTCCCAGCTGTGCCGAGAGCGCTCGGCCATACCGAGCCTTCGCGTAATGTAATTTGGCCTAGCCGAGATATGTAGCTCTAGCTCAGAGCTCGGCCTAGCCGAGGTACGGAGATTTAGCTCAAGAAGATAGCTCGGTTGTGCCGAGAATGGATGCGTAAACGACATCTGTTTTCTATTACGACCTTTCAAGAAAAATGATCGTAGCGGTCGTGCCGCGGATATAGAAACAAGATGCCAAAGTTATAAATGGGGCAAGTCTATAGAGAGTGTACTCTTTTGGTGATATATGCGGAGGTTGTCCGAACTCCACCTGGGGAACGAATTTTCCGTCCAAATCCTGGAGCTTGTAGGTGCCGGGTCCGACGACTTCTACCACTTGATAAGGGCCTTCCCAATTTGGTGACAGCTTTCCTTGTTCTAGTGGCTTGGAGACGGATGCTTTCCGGAGATGAGATCACCGGGTGAGAAGGATTTTCCTTTGACTCTAGAGGCATGGTAAAGCCACTCTTTGCTGGTATACAGCTACTCTGATTCGAGCTTTCTCTTTGATCTCTTCCACCATGTCGAGATTGGTGCGAAGCTGCTCGTCGTTAGCTTCCTCTGAGTAGCTCTCCACTCGTGGAGAAGGGAGTCCTACCTCCACAGGGATGACGGCTTCCGTGCCAAAGGCCATCCAGAACGGGGTCTCGCCAGTGGGATTCTCTGGGTAGTGCGGTAGGCCCATAGGACGTGATGAAGTTTGTCCACCCATCTGCCTCGGGCTCTAGCGAGCCGAGCTTTGATCCCTTGAAGCAGGGTCCGATTAGTTACTTCGGCTTCTCATTGGCTTGTGGATGCCCCACCGATGTAAGGCGGTGGCAGATCCCATGTTCCTCGCAGAAACCTCAGAACTTTGGGTTATCAAACTGCCTGCCATTATCAGTGATAATTGTATGCGGAAGGCCGAAGCGGCAGATAATGGATCTCCACACAAAGTCCCTGGCTCGAGCTTTGGTTATTTGGGTAACTGCCTCAGCCTCCACCCACTTGGTGAAGTAGTCGATGGCGACAAATAAAAATTTTTTCTGTCCAGTGGCGAGGGGGAAAGGGCCAAGAATATCCATCCCCCACTTAGCAAAGGGCCAAGCGGAGGAAATAGGGACTAAACTGCGGAGGGGAGCCTCTGGATGTTGGAGTGTCTCTGACATGAGTCACAAGCTCGGACGATATCATCAGCATCCTTTTGCATAGTGGGCCAATAATACCCCTGGCGCACCTTGTGGCATAGAGATCGACTCCCCAGATGGTTGCCGCAAATTCCTTCATGTACCTCTCGAAGAGCATAATCAGCTTCAGATGAGCGAAGGCACTTGAGCAACGGCATGAAAATGATCGCTTATAGAGCTGGTCATCGACCAACACATAGTGGGTAGCTTGCAATTTCAGCTTTCTTGCTTCCTTACGGTCGGCTGGGAGCGACCCTTCTTTGAGATACCTCGAGATGGGGTCGAACCAGGATGGCTCGGCCTTAATCTGCATCACTTGGTCCGCCTCCGCGATGCTAGGCTTTTCCAGGATTTTCAGGGGAAACTTTCGTTCGGAACTCATCGATTCCGCAGTTGCCAGTTGGGATAATAGATCGGCACGGGCATTCTTGATCTGGGATCTGGATAACTTCAAATTCAGAGAAGTGGGAAAGCAAGTCCCGCACCTGCTGGAGATACCAAATCATGTTTGGCTCCCGGGCCTCGAACTCGCCCCGTACGTGACCGGCTACCAACTGAGAGTCGGTAAAGGCATTCAACTTCTTCACTTTCAGATCGCAGGCGATTCGGAGTCCAGCGAGCAGAGCTTCATATTCGGCTTCGTTGTTGGAGGCTGGGAAGGAGAAGCGAACGCTATACTCGAAGGTCGCCCCCTCCGGGCTGGTGAGGATTAAATCAGCACGAGCCATTGGCATTGGAGGATGTCGACGTGGAGCAACCGCATGGCATTTGATCTCGGATGCTTGGAGGAGTCCAGAGTGGAGCCATCCTCCGGGATGGTGCATTCAAGGAGGAAATCAGCTAGTACTTGCGCTTTGATGGCTGAGCGAGGTTGATATTGGATATCATGCTCGCTTAACTCAATAGCGCACTTAGCCATTCTCCCTAATGTCTCCGGCGATGGATCACCACCTTGATGGGTTGATCAGTGAGAACTGTCACAGAATGCGCCTGGAAATATGGTCGCAGCCTCCAAACCGATGTTACCAGGGCCAAAACCAACTTCTCGATCCGGGTGTACCTTGTCTCGGTGTCCCAGAGCAATTTGCTGACATAGTAGATCGGCTTTTGAGTCTTTTTCTCTTCTCTGACCAAAACTGAGCCAATTGCACCTTCTAAAACCGCCAAGTACAGGAATAGCATCTCTCCCGAGTTGGGGCTGCTGAGGAGGGGTGGCGAGGCGAGATACCTCTTGAGGTCCTCGAATGATTTCTTGCACTCGGGAGTCCATTGAAAATTCTTGGCAGATCGAAGAACTTTAAAGAAGGGAAGGCACTTTTCGCCGATCGAGCTATGAAGCGGTTGAGGGCCGCGATCCTTCCTGTTAGGCGTTGGACCTCTTTGACGCCGGGGGCGCCATTTGGAGAGCTTGAATCTTCTGTGGGTTGGCCTCAATGCCTCGCTGAGAGACCATGAAGCCAGAAACTTTCCAGAATTGACACCGAAGGCATACTTAGTCGGGTTGAGCTTCATCCGATATTTTCGGAGCGTCGCGAAGCTCTCAGAGAGGTCCTCAATGTGCTGGGATGCTTCTTTGCTTTTGACCAGCATGTCATCGACATATACCTCCATGTTTCGGCCGATTTGCTCTTTGAAGACCTTGTTGACCAGCCTTTGGTAAGTTGCACCTGCATTCTTCAGACCAAAAGGCATGACACTGTAGCAATATGTACCTCGATCGGTTATGAAGGCAGTGTTTTCTTCATCCTTGAGCGCCATTCGGATTTGATTGTAGCCAGAATAGGCATCCATAAAGGTTAGCATCTGATGCCCTGAAGTAGCATCTACAAGCTGATCGATCCGAGGGAGAGGGAAGCTGTCCTTCGAGCAGGCTTTATTGAGGTCGGTGAAGTCGATGCAGATCCGCCATTTGTCATTCGACTTCTTTACCATGATGACATTGGACAACCAGCTCGGATAGTTTACCTCCCGAATGAAGTTTGCCTTAACAAGTTTGTCGACTTCTTCCTCAATCGCCTTCTGCCGCTCAGGGGCGAAGCTCCTCTTCTTCTGCTTTATGGGCCAGGATATCTCATCTACATTAAGACGATGGACGGGCTGATTCCCGGCATATCGGAAGCAGACCAGGCGAAGACATCAGCATTCCTTCGGAGAAAGTCGATCAGCTCCGTTCGAGGTTTCCCTTTTAGCAGCGACCCGATCTTTATAGTTTGGTCTGGCCGAGCTTCGTTCAGTGACACCTCCTCCAGCTCTTCAGCTGGTTCTCCCCGTTGCTCGGAAAAATCTTTCCGAGCATCCAGTCCATCAACCTCAGGCAATTTGGATTGCAGGCTGGTGACGAAACACTGCCGAGCTACAGCTTGGTTTCCTCGGACTACTCCCACTCCCCATCCGGTAGGGAACTTCATTGCTAGGTGCGGGATGGAGACAGCGGCTCTAAGGGACATCAGGCCGGGTCTCCCAAAAATTGCATTGTAGGGCGACCAAAGCTTGGTCACCAGAAAATCTGTGTGGACCATGGCAACGGAAGGCCAAGTCCCCGCGTGGACCGTCAAGGTCACGACCCCCTCGGGGGTAATTACATCGCGGTGAACCCCATTAGGGTGGAGTCCACGGCTCGGAGATTCTCCATAAGCAGTTTCATCTTCAGAAACACATCGAGATACAAAATATTGACGAGCTCCCACTATCAATAAGGATTCGATCTACATCATAGTTGTTCAGATTAAGGGATACAACCAACGCATCATCATGCGGGAACTGTATTTTCCGAGGTCGTTGTCGGAGAAGGAGAGCTCATTTGTTCGCACTTTCTTTGGCGCCGAACCTTCTTCATCGTTCCGCCCGCTCGATGGACTACCAACTGCCTCGATCACATTAATGTGACCAGCGACCGGAGGATTCGAGGAGGAGGTTGCTGAGGCTCAGGTTGACGATCGCCCCCATTCCTTGGCTCGGGTGCTCTCCTGAATTGGTCCAGCCTACCCCCTGGATGAGCCTTTCGATCTCGTTCTTCAGCTGCCAGCACTCCTCAGTGTCGTGGCCATGATCCCGATGGTAGCGGCAGTATTTGGTGGGATCTCTGGGCAGCATTCCCTCGGAGAGGAGGTGGTCGGGGGAGCTGGCGCTCTATTGCCATGAGGATCTCCGCCCTTGGGGCAGTGAGCGGATGAATCGGTTGAACCTCCTTGGCGGGCTCCGGGTGCGGTTCCTCGGCGGGGGCGGAGGAACCCTTTGGCGGCGAGGCGGACTTGGCTGGCGGCGGATCGGTGCTTGTCCAGCCCTTGGGCTCCTTTTTCCTTATCAGCTCGGTGCGGGCAGCTCTCCGCGATTCTTCGACTCTGGCATATTTGTCTACCAGAGCCATCATGTCGGAGAGGTTCTGAGGGTAGCTGACCTCTAGCGCCAGGTAAAAGTCACTCTCTTCAATACTCCGCTGCTAGGGCGGACATGACCACCTCATGATTAAGGTGGTCCACTTCCAACATGGCCGTATTAAAATGGCCGAGATATTTTTTCAAGGACTCCCCCTCTCTCTGCTTAACCTCAGAGAGGGAGTCGGATCTTCACCGGTGACGACGGCTGATGAAGAGGTGGCTCAGCTCGTCGAACGAACTAAAAACCTGGTTTCAAAGCATTGAACCAGGTTCGAGCATATCCCCTGAGGGTGGAGGGGAAGGGCGGCAGAGGATCGCATCTGATGCCCCGTGGAACATCATGATCGATCTGAAGCTGCTGAGGTGGTCGTCGGGATCGGAGGCCCCATGATAGGGCTCGATGGCGAGCAGCTTGACGTGGGAGGGAATCACTTCCTCCATGATTCCCTTGGAAAAGGGAATGCCCTGCTCCATCTGATGGTGGAGCGGATGGGCCTGCTTGGCGGCATCTAACTCCTGGCGCATCTCCTGGAGTTGCTGGCGGATCTCCTCAGGCACAACAGGAGGAGCCGGACGAGGAGAGAAATGAGATGGTATCGAGTCGTGGCGAGAGAACACCAGAGAGAGGGATCGGGCCCATCGAGATTGGGGAAGATCTTTGCCACGGCCCCCTTTGGGGGCTGGCTCAGCTTCCCTAGGGCGGCGAGGCGGTCTGCAACCCCATACGGGTCGGAGGAGGAGATCGCCGGATAAGCGAGGGCTGCATTCTCCTCAGGAGGATGCGGGGCAGGTGCCGCCGGACGGGGAAACGCCCCTAGATCAAGTGGGTCAAGGCTTGGACCTGCTGGACCAGTGAGGCAAACTGGTCCTGGGTCACTGGGGCCGCCGGTGGTGATGGAGTCTCAACTGGCGGTGGTGGTGGCGCTACGCTGCTCACCGGATCAGGTCTTTGGGAGGCGACCTGATCCGGGCTTCGGAGGTAGCCTTTCTTCGATTGGCCATGGGAGGAGTTCTCTTTCAGATCGAGATCCTTATCTCCTAATCACAAGTTTATAGGACTTGATGCCCTTCCTCTAGCGCCAATTTGTTGCTGCTGAAATCTGTCCTCCGACTCGGGCGCGATCGAGCTCTGGGACGGGCTCCCTCCTGGGCGGACCTGCAAAACAGTCCTCACGCGAGAGGCGTTGAGGATGGCCCTCCGCGGAAGACCCTCCGACGCTCAAGTCAGCAGGGATCGGCAATCAACAAACAAGAGAAGAAGGCTCTCGCTGAAGAGTTTCTCCAAGGGTGGCCTTTCGAGAGCTCTGAGCAGAGCGCTAATGGCGAAAAATGGGGGAAGCTAAGGCAGAAGGAGAGTGTGCCAGTGAGCAAGTGCGCATACCTGAGGAGTTGGCAGATGACTCTATTTATAGAGGATCACCTGATTCCTAGGGGCGTCGTGGGTTCGAAAGTCGTTAGGATTTGAATCCAGTTTGTTATGAGGTCAGTAAGATTCGCATCTTGTTGGTTAAAGGATTGACGGCTGGGAGAGCTAGTTGATATCTCGAGATTTGGCGAGTATATAGGCTCCAGGGCTCTAGGCCACTCTCGCGGGTCCTAGGCCACTCTCAGATATGATTTCTGTTTGGAATCTTACGAATTTGAACTCTCCCGCGCCAAATTCTGCAGAGGTTCTTGAGTGCCCTGGTCTAACCGGGGCATAATAATGACTCGGCTGACAAGGCACAGTCGGATAGCTCGACCGGGGCCGAGAGAGACGATATAGCTCGGCTAAGGCTGAGAGATGATATAGCTCGGCTGAGGCCGAGAGATGATATAGCTCGGCTGAGGTCGATGAATGATATAGCTCGGCTGAGGTCGAGGAATGATATAGCTCGGCTGAGGTCGAGAGATGATATAGCTCGGCTGAGGCCGAGGGACGATATAGCTCGGCTGAGGCCGAGCGATGATATAGCTTGGCTGAGGCCGAGGGACGATATAGCTCGGCTGAGGCCAAGAGATGTGATCCGCGCCTTAGGAATCCTTGGCTCGGTGAGGGGCTAAGGTGCCCCGATTCACTGAGGCTGACTTATCTCTAGCGGGTATTATTCAGCACGTGGGAGTCAGGGTTGATCCTAGCCCCTTGCACAATTATTTATGCAATGGCGATTTTACCCCTCAACACCCATTTTGTTCGGATGTGCATCGTGCAGAACACTCATGTATGATTCCATTTGTTCACAAAACACATTAAAATACTAGAAAAATATTCTCCATCCCTATCACTTCTAAGGATTTTAATATTTCTGCCTAATTGATTTTCGACTTCTGCTTTATAAACTTTAAAAGCATAAAAAGCCTCATCTTTGTACTTAAGTAAATGTATGTATATCTAGAGCAATCATCAATAAAAGTAATAAAATATCTATTACTACCTCTAGTTAATATACCATTTAACTCACAAATATCACTATGCACAAGTTCTAGCAAATTTAGTATTTCTCTCTATACTATGAAATGGCTTCTTAGTCATCTTTGATTTAATGCAAATTTCATATTTATTAAACTTATCAACATTGCAAGAAATCATGTCATATTTAATTAATCTTTTCATAATACTAATATCAATATGTGCTAATCTACCATGCCATAAAGTAACAAAATCATCAATATAAGCAGAAGACATACTATTCTATTATTATTCTTGTCAACAATACAAAGCTTGACCATTCCATAGTAGAATAGCCTTTTTCAACCAAAATACCATTGCGGGATAGTATAAGTTTTTCCAACTCAAATACACTTTTAATCCCCGGTTTGCCCAATAAATCCCCACTAACAAGATTCATATTCATATCCGGCATATACAGCACATTGATCAAAGTGATCTTCTTGCCTAATATGAAATGAAGATCCACGCTTCCTTTCCCAAATACCTTGGACCAACCTTCATTGCCCATTTAAATTTCTTGTCCATTTGTGATATCCATATAAGTCTTGAAAAGTGACTTATCGTAGGAAACATGGACTGTGGCATAAGTATCATACCACCAACCGAAAACCTTGCCTCTGACCACCACGACTTCGCTCACGGTGGCAACGATCTCATCGTTTACTTCGGTTGCATTTGCCTTATTGATTTGCCCCTTTTGGTGCTTGCAATCATGAGCAAAGTGCTGGGAATTGTATCCTAAAGCCAATTATTTGATGATTGTGCTAATGTAAATTACATGTAAATTGATATATTAATAAAAGTTATTTGGCAGTTTATTCATTACAAGAACATCTTTTTAAAACTCCTAATAGTAATGAAGCCATCAGGATCTTCCTTCGTGATAAAAGAGGATTTATCTTTGAAGGTCCTCAAAAAAGTTCGCGACCAAATGATATATTATGACAAGGCCATACTACTATCAATTATAGGATGTTGTATATCATATTTGTTGGTTGTCCTCTTAACCAAGGAGTGTAGAGACACTGGTATGACATACAGGTGAACGTGTAGGAGTACATTTTACCGAACGTGACTCATTTCTGGATACTCTGCTGTCAAGAGTTAATCCAAGAAGATATAGGTATAAGTATCTTTCAGACCTGAAGATCACAACCAGTGACTTGCAAGCAACTCATTGTACATAGGTGCCGGACCACCTGGATTTCTAATCCAGCTATGAAAGGTTACTGGTTGCAGTTAAGTACTTGTGATAGTCAGTTGTGGATCAAGATGAAATTTGACCTATCCCGTTAAAAGAAGAAATGCTTGTGTTTCAATTTAGCAAGACCTTGGCCAAGGCACTTCATGTGAAAGTCACATGATCACTAAAGTTGAAATCACTTTATGAATTGCTGTTTAGAGTTGACAGGCTCTTAAGCCATCCTTAGCATTTGTGGTCAAAAGGATGAATTATACAATAACTATTTCTTAGGGTTCTTGGAGTTTACTCGGCAACTCTTTGACCTATCCGGACGTTGGGTTCCATTGCTAGATGGGCACATCGATTAGTATAGAAAGTTGTTCGTATGCTACCGGCTTATGTTCGAACCTAGAGAGTCACACGCATAGAAGTTTCCTAGGATGATCTATTTGTTGATCAACGATTAAGAATCGTATATGATTTAATTAATCAATTTGATCAATTGAATTATCTCAATTGGGTTAAGTATAAGTGAATAAGATTCAATTTGGTTTAAAGTCTATTAGAAGGACTAATCAATTTCAAATATTGATTTGAAATTAGACTTAATTTGGATTTAAATAGATTCAGGACTAGACAAATTTGATTTGGGCTAGGACCATGATCTATATAGGCTCAGTCCAATAAATTCAAATCAGCTTAAACCAAAACCCAAACCCAAACCCCTTGCATAAGGATCTCACATGATGAGATAACTTGATTAAATTCTCATGTAGAATTTAATATATTAATTTAATCTTCTTCAAACCGTTTTCGTTGGAATTCTAAGTGTTAGAATTCATATGGAATAAATGTGCCTCTTTGAATTAACCAACGATGGAATTCTAAGTGTTAGAATTCACATCTCTTTAGTTTTCACCGAACGTCGGAATTAACAAAACGTTGGAATTCTAAGTGTTAGAATTCACATGTTTTCACCGAACGTCGGAATTAACCAAACGTTGTATCTCTTTGGTTTTCACCAAATGAAGAATTCTAAGCGTTAAAATTTAATAGGCTAAAGGCTAAATTGAGCCTATAAATTAGAGGACATTGTTCATCAGATTATCGAACAACATAACACAATTGAAATTCTAAAGAGTTAGAATAGAAAATCATGGTGATTCTGGTGTCAGCGGAAGCGTGGTGGATCTTGGAGGAAGATTCAAGTCAAGATCAGCAATGTTGTTTTTCCGCGAGCTAGCACTCTCGGGAATCTGATCATTCGGGGACTTCGCGTGGACGATACTAGAGGTCGGACAATTGAACAGCTGCAGAGCACAAAAGGATTTACTAATTGCCCTTAAGGTAAGTGATATGATCCCTAGATCTTAAGGCATGCTTCAAGACAAGAAGTATGACTTCTTACCTTGAAGATCAAGATATGATCTTAATGATTTTATTTATTTGCATATTTTAGGTCAAACGATCCTATATATAAGGCAAAGATATGATCTTGATGCACGTTAGATAGATTAATATTTAATCTTTAAAATTTCACATTGATAATTATTATCAAATTATTAAATATGCATGCCTCGGAGTTTTTCTCCCTTCAAATGGTATCAGAGCATGGTTTCATCTTGATCTAATTTATTGCATATAAATTAATGTTCCTATTAAATTTGTAATAATAGCTAAAACGGATCACCAGACTATAAAGGTTATAGATGGATTAACAATCCAAATTACCCCATTCAAACGAGGTATTCTATAACGTATAGTGGTACCGCACTCTCAAAATGTTTTATATTTAATACATATTGATGTTGTATAAAAGCATGATAATTGCTTTATATTTAATACATACTGATGTTGTATAAAAGCATTATAATTGCATGTTTAGTATAAAAACATAAATATGAGAGTCTTATTTGAATGTCAAATATTTATTCATAATCTTTTTAGATATGATCTAAATATAAGAATTATGAGTAGTTAAATAATGCAACGGATGCATGATTCAAAATATATGACATGAAATATATTTAACCTTATGGGTTAGCTAAATCAGGTCCATAAAGGGTTAGACCCTAAGGTTTAAATCAAATGGACTATAAGAGTATTTGATCAAATCTAAATTAATTAGATTAGTTTAAGGATGCTCTGAATCAAACAATAGTTGTAATTGATCATGTTCTTGTCTTTGATTAAACCAAATGAAGGTAGATTAGGCTCCGTGGTTGAGCATGAATCTCTTAGATGGTCAAATCAAAATTGGTTAACCATATGACGTCAAGGTGAGTTGGCAAGTTGCTCTAGGATCAACGATCGAATGGTTTTTAATTGGGAGCTACTCGTATTGATGCGTCTTTAACGAGTTAATGGCATATCCCTTCCATTGATCTCACTTACCTGATCAATATGGTGAACCATTTATGATTCAGATCATTTACCTGATTCGGGTTGACCCATGCCTATAAGGAAATCAGTCTAACTGATTTAGGTGCCACTTAACCTGACTTAATCTTGTTTTATTCTATCGATTTCATAGATTCAGTGGGAGAACTTGATTAGTTAATTTATCTTCAGATTATTAAATCCTCTAAAATTATTAGGTCCTTAAAATGAAATAGTTATATGATAACTAGATCATAGCCTCCCATTAAGGTGGGTAATAATGAGTTCGATGTCTTGATAATCATTGGAGGCACTCCATGCCTGGTGCTTGTCAACCATTGGAATTATCATTCATTATATGATAAGTCAGCGTAACTATTAAATAGATAGTCAGGTGGGCCGAGCTTTACTCGGGCTTGGTTGTCTATTGATAGGTTACATTGATTATATCATTTAATGGTTGGACCTAACCAGAACTTTCAGTGGAGGCACTCCATGCCTGCTGAAGAGGAACATGGGGCAAAACTGAACACTAAGAATTATTTTGGGAAATAATTGGTTTTGAACCTACTTTTAGATGCATATGGGATGGCTAAGCTTCACTTGGGCCTATATGTAGTCTATGTAGATCTTAGTGCCCACTAAAGAATTAAGAATAATTCTTTGAATTGGGGTGTAGAGGCTGCCAATTTGAATAAAATAGTGGAAGAATCTTTAGACTAAAATCCAAGTCTTTAGACTAAATCAATTTATATACTACTAAATTTTAGTTTTTTCTTATGCAGAAAATAGCCACTAATTTATCATTAAGGTCCCTATTGGATAGTGACAAGTTGAATGGTTTAAATTTCAATAGCTGGTTTAAAAACTTAAGATCGTCCTTGAGTATGAGAGGATTCTATATATTTTGAATAATCCTACACCAAAGATACCTAATGCAAACACTCAAAGTTCTGAGAGAGACACTTATCAGAAGTGGCTCAGTGATAGAACTAGCGTGCGTTACATCATGCTAGCAGCAATGAACGATGAATTCGGTCGCCAGTTCGAGAATGCTCAGCCAGAAGAATCATTCAAGCGTTGAATGAATCTTTCGGCACACCCGACGACGTTAAAAGGCACAAGACTAGTTGTGCTATTTTTAATGCTCAAATGAGGGATGGATCTCCTGTCACTGATCATGTATTTTATATGATCGAAAAGATAGAACTCCTAAGCAAACTAGGCTTTCCCCTACATGAACAGTTGGGAAAGGATGCGATTCTGAATTCCTTGCCTACATCCTTTCGACCTTTCCTTACTCATTATCGAATGACAAAGCCTGCAGTCAACTACCACGGTTTGTTGGGGTTGTTACAGAACTTTGAGAAGGACAACCAGCTCTCTAAGGGTTTGGTTAATATGATTGAAGGATCTAAGGTAGGGCGTCAACCCTTTAGGAAGGGAAGAAGAAAAAGAATAAGAATAAGGTGCAACATGCTAGGACATCTATAAGGGGTCAGTTGCAGAAGAAGAAGTTGATAAAAGTCAAGCTGAATGCTTTCATTGCAAGATGCAAGGGCACTGGAAGAGGAACTGTCCTCTTTACATTGCCACACTTGATCCAAACAGGCCAAAGAAGAAAAAGGGGCAAGATGTTGCTCGACAAGGTATTTATATGATAATACCTTGTAATTTTTCTGTATATGATAATTAGACCTAGGTATTGGATACCGGGAGTCCTTTTAACATTTGCAATTCATTACAGGGACTACAGGTCACTAGAAGATTTGAGGACAATGAAAGATTCCTTAATGTCGGCGATGGAAGATTAGTTCCAGTTCTGGCATTAGGAGTTCTTGAAATAGTTTTCAATAGAAATGTCATTGTACTAAATGATTGTCATTTTTGCCCAATGTTCTTGTTGAACGTAATTTCTGTAGGCCTTCTGGCCAAAAGTCATTATAAAATTTGAATAAAGGATGTTACTTTGAATATCATTATGAATGGAGTCACTGTAATGACTGGGCATTTATCTAATGGCATTTATATATATCACAGCCTGCGAATGTAGTGTACAAATCAAGTAAGCACCCTAAAATAATTGATGTCACAGATATTTATCTTTGGCACCATCGGCTGGATCATATCAACAAGAACATATTAAATAGGTTAACTTAGGAGGGCATCCTTTGAGTTGATGATTGTGAATCATTAACTACCTGTGAATCATGTCTTCTTGGTAAAATAACCAAGTCATCTTTTACTGGAAAAAGTGAAAGAGCTAAAGAGCTATTGGGTCTAGTACATACTGATGTATGTGGACCAATGAGCACTTGTGCCAAAGGTGGATATTACTACTTCATTACTTTCACAGACGACCTTTCTAGGTTCGGTTATGTCTATCTTATGAGACATAAATTTGAATCGTTTGAAATGTTCAAACTATATCATAAAGAAGTAGAAAAACAAACAGGAAAATGTATTAAGACCCTTCGATCAGATCGAGGAGGCGAATACCTTTCAAATGACTTTGTGACATATTTAAGAGAGAATGGGATTCTCTCCTAATGGACTCCTCCAGGAACACCCCAGCATAACGGTGTATCGGAAAGAAGGAATCGAACTTTGTTAGACATGGTTCGGTCCATGATGGGTTTTGCAAGCTTGCCAATATCATTTTGGGGATATGCATTAGAATCAGCTTGTCATATTCTCAATAAGGTTCCAAGTAAGTATGTTTCTAAAACTCCACATGAGATATGGTATGGACATTAACCGGTTATCACCTATCTGAGAGTCTGGGGGTGTCCGGCTTATGTGAAACGTGCAAAATCAGACAAACTTGAACCCAAATCTGGCAAATATTTTTTTGTCAGCTATCCAAAAGAAACCAAAGGATATTACTTCTACAATACTGAAGAACAAAAGTTGTTCATTAGTAATTGAGCAGTTTTTCTTGAAAAGGAGTTTCTTAGTGAAGGAACAAATAGCTCTAATATTGAACTTGAGGAAGTTCATCAAGTAGAAGGAACAACACAAACCTTTGAACCATTAGAATCTGAGTTGATTAGATCAAACTCAAAACCCATTTTAGATGCACCATTAAGGCGATCTGGTAGAGTACCACATCAACCGGACAGATACTTAGGTTTTTTGGTCCAGAACGAAGATCCTGTTGAGCTCGATGAGAATAACGAGGATATGATCACCTATATGGATGCTATGCAAAGGACTGACTCTAATAAATGGCTTGATGTCATGAAATCCGAACTTGATTCCATGAAGGATAATAATGTATGGACATTAGTTGACCCACCCGAATGGATAAAACCCATAGGGTGTAAGTGGGTTTTCAAGAGAAAAAGAGGCGTAGACGGAAAGGTAGAGACCTATAAAGCACGTCTGGTTGCAAAGGGGTATCATCAACGTTATGGTATTGACTATGACGAAACGTTTTCTCCTATGGCAATGCTAAAATCTATTTGGATTATGCTAGCTATAGCAGCACACTTAGATTATGAGATTTGGCAAATGGATGTTAAAACCGCTTTTCTAAATGGTCATTTAGAAGAACAGGTGTATATGATACAACCTGAAGGTTTTATTCTGAAGACGAGTCTAAATTATGCCGGCTACAGAAGTCCATTTATGGACTTAAGCAAGCATCTAGAGTTGGAACATACAATTTGATAATGTGATCAAATCTTATGACTTTATTAAGAATAAAGAAGAACCTTGCATTTATAAATGGGCTAACGGTTCTGTTATTGTATTTCTTGTATTATATGTGGATGATATTCTCTTAATTAGGAATGATATCCCTGCATTACAAGGAATAAAACATGGTTATCATCACAATTCTCCATGAAATATCTGGGAGAAGCCTCCTACATCCTAGGGATGAAGATCTATAGAGATAGATCTAAGAGGATGCTTGGTCTATCCCAATCTACGTACATTGATATCGTGCTAAAGAGGTTTAGCATGGAGAATTCTAAGAAAGGCTATCTTCCGATAGGCCATGGAATTCATCTTTCTAAGAAGGATTGTCCAACAACTCCTAATGAAAGAGAACATATAAGTCGAATTCCATATGCTTCGGCAGTGGGATCGATTATGTACACCATGACATGTACAAGACCATATGTGGCATACTCACTAGGAGTAGTGAGTAGATACCAATCTGATCCAGGAGAAAAACACTGGCAAGTTGTTAAGACAATCCTTAAGTATTTGAGAAATACTAAGGACTAGTGGTTAGTCTATGGAGAGCCTGATTTGAAACTTATTGGATATACTGATTCCAGTTTCCAATCAGATCATGATGATAGCAAAAGTGTATCGGGTTTTATGTTTATCCTAAATGGTGGAGTTGTTTGTTGGAAAAGTTCCAAGCAATATACAGTGGCAGATTCAGTGTGCGAGGCAGAGTACATCGCTGCATCAGATGCCGCAAAAGAAGCTGTGTGACTGTGAAAGTTTATCTTCGAGCTTGAAGTGGCACCTTCCATTGATGGACCAGTCCTGTTGTACAGTGACAGCACTGGTGTCATAGCTCAAGCAAAGGAACCACGAGCACATTAGCGCACCAAGCACATACTGCGTCGGTTTCATCTTATTCGAGATATTATAGAACGAGGTGACATAAATCTTCAGAAGATTGACGAAAAGGAAAACCTAGGCGACCCATTTACTAAAGCACTCAGCATCAAGGAGTTTGACGACTATAAGTTGAAGATGGGTATTAGATATTGTAATGAGTGGCTTTAGGCTAAGTGGGAGTTTGCTGGGAATTGTATCCTAAAGCCAATCATTTGATGATTGTGCTAATATAAATTACATATAAATTGATATATTAATAAAAGTTATTTGGCAGTTTATTCATTACAAGAACATCTTCTTAAAACTCCTAATAGTAATGAAGCCCTCAGGATCTTCCTTCGTAATAAATGAGGATTTATCTTTGAAGGTCCTCAAAAGAGTTCGCGACCAATGATATACTATGACAGGGCCATAGTACTATCAATTATAGGACGTTGTATATCATATTTGTTGGTTGTCCTCTTAACCAAGGAGTGTAGAGACACTGGTATGACATACAGATAAAAGTGTAGGAGTACATTTCACCGAACGTGACTCATTTTCGGATACTCTGCTGTCAAGAGTTAATCCGAGAAGATATAGGTATAAGTATCCTTCAGACCTGAAGATCACAACCAGTGACTTGCAAGAAACTCATTGTGCCGGACCACCTGGATTTCTAATCCAGCTACGAAAGGTTACTGGGTGCAGTCAAGTACTTATGGTAGTCAGTTGTTGATCAAGATGAAATTTGACCTATCCCGTTAAAAGGAGAAATGCTTGTGTTTCAATTTAGCAAAACCTTGGCCAAGGCACTTCATGTGAAAGTCATATGATCACTAAAGTTGAAATCACTTTATGGATTTGCTATTTAGAGTTGACAGGCTCTTAAGCCATCCTTAGCATTTGTGGTCAAAAGGATAAATTATACAGTAACTATTTCTTAGGGTTCTTGGAGTTTGCTCGGCAACTCTTCGACCCATCCGGACGTCGGGTTCCATTGCTAGATGGGCACATCGATTAGTATAGAAAGTTGTTCCTATGCTACCGGCTTAGGTTCGAACCTAGAGAGTCACAGGCATAGAAGTTTTCTAAGATGATCTATTTGTTGATCGACGATTAAGAATCGTATATGATTTAATTAATCAATTTGATCTATTTGTCCTCAGTTCATTCTTCGTGAGCCTAGCCACCTTCCTTCTATTCTAGGTTATTTTTCTTTTTAATCTTTTGCCATCTGCAGATATCTGCACGAGACTAAAAATGCAAAAAGAAATCTGTCTTCATTTCATTCTACGGAAGAACTTCATTGTCTGCGTAACATATTTTTACGCATGGGATTTTGAAAGGAAAAGTCAAACCCCTTTCAGCTTTATTACATTGGTGTGAAATATTAATACATTCCTCTTTGCTTAATAAGCTGGAAAGTAGACATGATAGGGATATTAAATAGCTATTGTATTTTGAACAAGATTCCTTTATCCATGGATATTATTAGTTTATTGTAAGTAAATTAGAAAATATCTGAAGAAAAATGTCTTTTAAAAAATATAAGGTGGGTTTGGTTTATCTGATACAGCTCCATGTTCTTCCAATGTGTAGCCAAGATGCAACTATCAATCACTTAGAAAATATATGAAGAAAAATAAAAAATCAAGATAACTTTGTAAGGACCAAAGCTAAAAGGGCATGCTTATTTGTTATTTATATGCAAAATACTACTAAAATATATGCATATTTAATTTTATCTTTGTTTGTAGCTGATCTGAGATAAATTTTGATCATATTTTTTTAAATGAAAACTGTAAGAATTTTGCTCTATTGTGATGGATCAATTGAATATGGTCAAGATGAGATACATTATAATCAACTTTTACGTAAATGTTTAAAATTGAGCACGAGAATACGTTTTGCTGAGTTGATTGACTGGGTACATACTATTTTAAAATTTTCAGTGCAAAGATATACTGTGAGATTGATGTGGAGATCTCCAATATTGCATCAAAAATACGTGCTTCATCCAATCGAGGACGACGACAATGTGGAGGATATGTTGACATTTCCCTCAAAATTTTTAGATTATCGGTATATTGAACTATATGTTTTCAAGGATGATATTCGAGAGCCATACAGTATTGGTCATACAGAGGATGTTCAGGACAGTTCTCCTATAGCCTAGCAGCAGGAATAGGTTAGAACTCCAGTGAATTTTCCAATGATTGAAGGATTTATGCTCGCAGTGCAGAGTGATGATGTGGTAAATAATCAGTTTAATACTGATAGTCGGGGAATTGAGTCAAACGAGAGTGCAGATAATAACTATTGGCCTGAACATGATGACTCAGATGAAGAGTCAAATGAAGATGAAGAGTCATATGGAGATTATATAGTTCATGATACTGACTTTAGTTCCATTCCTATATACAGTCATTCAGAACCTATTCCAACTCAGGTACATGATCATCAAGCCTTTGCATATGAACAAGTTCTAAAATTTTATAATGAGTTGAATTTGCATGATGGCGGATGTGTTAGTACTCCAAGAGAGTTACCCTTCAATTCTCAATTTTGGGATCCATCAATGACTAAGTTTGCTAAAGGATTGTTGTTTACTACTAAAGATGAATTGAAGAGAGCTTGTGAAAATTATCACTTTAAGAAGCATCGCACATATCATGTGGTGAGTCAAAGAAATCATTCTGGTCTGTAAAATATGCCTCTTCAAGTACTATCCAAAGTTGTCAATAGAGATTGTGTGCTATAAAGTTGAAGAAGCATGGATATTTTGAGGGTCCACACTTTTGTTTATTCGGTAATTTAACTCGGGATAACAAATATATTAGTTCTCGAGTTATTAGCTATGCTGTTTGACACATTATGGAGAAAGATCCAAGTATGAATATTGAAGCTATCATAGCAACTATTGCAGAAAATTTCACTATATGGTGTCATATTCCAAAGCATGGCGTGGAAAGTAGAAGGCATTGATTGATATATTTGATGAATGGAAACCGTCATATGCAATGCTTCCTAAATACATGCTTGCATTGCAGAATGCCAACCCTGGAGCAGAAGTATGTTGGGATTTCTACAGTGAAACGAGTTTTTCTGTACATGTCCTAAATTATGTATTCTGAGCATTTCATCCATCCATTGAGGGGTTTCGGTATTATCGCTCGGTAATTTCTATTAATGGAACACATCTTTATGGAAAGTACAGGCGAAAGATGCTCATTGTGACAAGCATTGATGCTGATAATAGGATATTTTTACTGACCTATGCAATTGTAGATGAAGAGTGTACTGCTAGCTGGAGCTAGTTTTTGTTGAAGCTTAGGAGGCATGCCGTGAAAGATAGAAATGGCATTTGTCTTATTTCTGATCGACATCCAGGTATACTAAATGCCATAGCTGATAATGAAATTGGATGGGCTCCATCAAGAGCTTATCATCGGTATTGTTTAAGACATGTATACAATAATTTCAACTCAAGATTCTTAAATATTCAGTTGAAAAGAGCTGTATGGAAAGCAGAGAGCGAACATCATCTTCGAAAGTTTTAACTTTTTGATAAAAATGATTAAAAGAGTCAATGCAGAAGCTTGGACTTGGCTATCGGAGTTGGAACCAAAGAAGTGGACATTGGTATATGATGGGGGCTTTTGGTATGATATCTTGACAACAAATCTCTTGGAGGTTTTTAATAATGTATTGATGGGAGCTAGAAATGTGCCAATTACGACGTGTGTTCAGATGACATTCCATCATCTCGTTAAGTATTTTAATACGAGATGCACGGAAGCCTTCAAGTTCAGGAGAACCGTAATAACTTCTTTACTCATGTTTCAATCAAACTTGTTAAAGGTTAGGCCAAAGCTAATGAGCACAGAGTAACCAGATACAGCATGCAAAGAGCCACTTATGAAGTTATAACAAGAAAGTACAGTCGTGAAGGCAACATTCAGAATGTATCACTCAGTTATCAGATTTGTTTATGTAAAAAATGGATAATATATAAATATCCATGTACACATGTCTTAGCAGTATGCCAGGAGATTGGCATGGACTCAATGCCTCTTATTGATGAACTATATAGTATTGGCTCCTACATTAATGCCTGGGGTGGGGAATTCAATCCGGCACCACATGAAGACTACTGGATGGAGACGCCATTCACGTGCATTCTCGATCAGGATCATCTCAAACCGAAGAAAAAAGGAAAGCCAAAGTCAACCCAAATCCGTAATGAAATAGATGAGGTTCAGCCTAGAAATAGAAGTTGATGTACTGTTTGTAGGTAAACTGATCATTCTAGACGTTGTCCTAATGTAAATGCTGGACCTTCAGGATTGTAAATTTATGTACTCTTTAGTTAATGTATGTATTGTGCAATGGACCTAAAACACTTATGTTAGGTCTATTGTTTGGACTTAACTGAAAACTTTCTATTTTTGGACTTACTGAAACACTTGCACGTATGACATGCTGGAAAAGTGATTTAATTTCATATTGTAGCTTATCTGTCTAAATCTTTGTTCTATTTCCTATCAAGAGTGATTTAGTTTAACCATAAATGTTTGCAGTTTTTCTAAAATTTTCTGCTTGACCTTCTAATTCTTGAATCTGAAACTTAGTTTTTATAATTCTTCTCTTGAACAGATGGAGGCTGGTGCGTTTAGTGCCAATGGAGGCTGGTGCCATCTCAATCACCTCTAGCACATGGTGTACTCATAACCGGGATTGTGCCATCAGAGTCATCGAACTTTAAAAGTGCATTGCATCCTCTTAGTCTTAATTTTCGAACAGCAAGGTGGAACTTGTAAATTGATTGTACAAACTTTCATGCTGTAGGCATTTTATATGGTCAATTTGATGGTATAGGATCTGTATTAGTACATACTACATCACTACTAACAAACACCTTACATTGTCGCATGGGCTTTGTAAGCATTGTACATTCTAAATTGTATGAATCTGTGAGCTGTTAACTTTGTGGCTGTGACAGTGCTGCTCCTATTCTCATTGATTGGACGTACCTTAAATGAGAGAACTATGGATTTTTAATATGAGAGAACTATGGATTTTTAATTTTGTTTTCTTTATCATTTGTCTTCTCAGTGCCATGCTTTTGCATATTGGAACTTTTTAATTGGGCTTGGCAAGGATGTTTTAGGTGCCCTAACTAAAAGCATCATTTGGAGTGGCATTTTCAAAAGGCCCCACTTCGAGTGATACTTTCTTTTGAAGTGGTGCTTTCTCAAAAGAAAGTGCCACTCCAAGTGGCGCTTCCAGTTTGCCTTCCAAAAGCGCTTCGATCTCAAACTGCAGGTATCGAAACTCTACCAAAACTATACCGAAACTCCGTTCTAGTGCCTTAATAGAGCTCCTTTGTTAATCTAATGAATTATTATTCCTTTCTCCTTGTTAATTTAATAGATAAAAATCAAAACTCAGCCTTTGAGCATCCTCCTTTACAAATTGGCTAACTCAAAAGAAATTTTCAATTACAAAGAAATTTTTGTTACAATTTCATATTTTTAGGCAACATCTGAAATATCAAAGCCAACATCTGACAATTAAGCAATCTGAGGAGGAGACAAAAGTCTTCATATTTTTAGGCAAACACATAACCTTACGTGATTTTTTAACCAAATATCAAAATGTAAGTTCAAAATATATGTAAAGTCAAAACACATGTAAGTTAAAAATACAACCTAGACAACCTAGGTTCCACATTCGCATATAGGAGGTCGACGAATTCGTCCAGTCCATCGCTTATAAGTCGCCATCGATGGAGGGCCCTCATCACTCACTTGAGAAACCCCCTCCTGTATGTGGATCATGGTAGGATGAAAACATTAAACATATCAGCATCCATATGCGACCGGATGATATCCTCATAGATCTCGGTGATATCTGCATCAGCAATGTCATCAATGGGATATGTAGTACGATCTCGACTGGCAGATGTACCCTCCTCGGCATCACTCATATGCGAATACTCGTGTACTAATTGGGACTGCATTCAAGAAGGCGATGGTGTATAATGAAATGTCTCCATCGTCGGATCAAGATCAGCTCATATAGTCTCCAGTCCATCTGGGACTTGTGCCGCTGCAGGTGTGCTCCAAACGTGCTGATGTCCGATGACAGACAATGTACCATCACACATCGCCTTCATGCTCCTCAAAATCTGTAGCTGCTCATCCTTCACTGGGGTAAGTATAGCCCGCTCGACCTTCAATGTCAAATATTGAAACCTCTCATGCTGAATATAAAATGACAACAAAAAATTCATAGGAAAAGATATTAAGTTGACAGAAAAAGATATTAATTTTTCTTATTCATAATATTACTAGATACTTAAATGAAGTTCCTTCCCCTTCGCAACCTACGTACTCGAAACGGCTTAGGCATATTCGGATGATACTCCTAAACCAGACCATGTAATCGGGTGAAAGCGAGACTCCCGCTATTATAAGCTCTCTCATAATAATATGCTGACGTCATGCATTCCATGTAGCAATATGAGTCTCATGCACGATATCCCAAGCAACATTTGTCCTCTTCCGTCGATCAATATAATGAAGCTGCACCAACATATCGCATGGAGATGGTATGGACTGACGATATTAAAATTGACGAAGCACTTGGCCCGAAAAATGCCACTTGACTCATCAAAACATATAAGCGGGGTCCGCGCCATCCAAATATCCAAACTCAACAAGCAGCTCGAAGGTAAAATAGAGATAACCATCGGCAAGTAAGGACACCATATGAACTGCATAGAAAAAAAAATCAATTAATCCATAATCCATATAAATTTAAGAAATAACCCAAGAATTGAATTTCATATTGCATGATAACATACCCGTTGGGCACTATTATCCAACACGTCCAAGTGGTCCCTATAAGCACGTAGTGTATGGGTTGAAATATTTTTTAAGTTAAATTTTATATGTCATCTATACCCCCATGGTGCACCTAAGTGCCAATCATCATCGGCATCGAAAGGTCTAGCCTTCAGAGTCTCGAATCTTGTAGGATAAAAAATTGGAAATCGTTCCATGCCTATATCTGCAAGTTTAAATAATTCAAAATGTTAATTAATAATAAAAAAAAGCTCAATCTAAAACATAAGAATAAAGTGTTTACCTGCAGTAAATGGAGCTATCCTCCGATGTCTGACTGGGTAGGGCTCGTTGCATGATATAGTGCCCTATATAGACCAACAAGTGTAGCCGATCCCCAACTAAGAGCAGCAAATGCCTCCAGGTCTTCCAGAAATGATACGAACATCAACTTCCCTAAATAACTGGAGGTATCTAGAAGGATCACTCCATCAATGATTTGAAGAAGTAGCGATAGAATTGATTGAAGAATCCTAAACGGAAATAGCCTTTCGAAAATGCCTCGATAGGAGGTTCAATACTAATTAACCTCCCAAATATAGCCTGCCACTCCTAGATTGTATAGTGCAGATCTAGCCCAGTAATTGTGGATCTATCAATCCGAAGGCCACTCGAAATACTGACATCCTGTAGTGTAATGGTCGCATCGTCAAAAGGAAGATAAAATGTGTTAGTCTCTTGCCGCTATCTCTTAACAAGCGCAGAAATAAGGCTAATATCCAGTCGAATCTAGTTTATCCAATATATGCCACACATGCCAACATGATCCAAGTAATACTTCACTCGTGGGTGTGACATGCCCGGTGTCTCTTTTCATATGTGCATGTCATGCCGACGGCATCTAAGCATCAATAACTCTTGCAAAAAAAAATTTTGCAATGATACATTAACATTCACATAAACACATGCCAACTAATTAAGGATCGTCAATCAATAATACACACCTTGCCCTCAAATATGTTGGTTGATCTATGCAACCGTTGCAAAGTGAGAACACTGGGATCATGAGGCCCTGGATCCAAAACATTATGAGCTATGTCTTGATAATCTGACAAAACAAGTTAAAAAAATTATAGCCTATCTGATGATCAAACAAACTTCATTATATTATATTCATAGAATAAGAGGAAGTGGCATACACAATAAAAAAATTAAATATTGCAACTTCTGAATTAAATATTGCAACTATAGTAGGCATATGGATATAGTTCAATAATAAGCTCAAGCAACAAATAATATAGCATCCTATCTTGCCAAGTAATGCAACAAAGTGATTTGGAATAACAACCAGGCACAAAAGTTCTGAAAATATAGTCAATCAAATAGACAGAAAAACCATTAGCACCTTTTATAAAAGGAGAGAAGCCAACTTGAAATAAAAACCTACTGTAGAGAATATAGCTTCTGATTGAAAATGCTACATCAAACTCATCTTATATAAGTATAGTATAACACATTAATATTGATGGCTAAGAATACTATAACAAAAGCACATATGAGAGGGTGCAATTATCCATGTTTACATTTATTGACAAGGCACACAATTGCGTATGCACTTCATCTCCTGCAGTGCTATCTTTGAGCAGTATGGGCCAAGTTCCAACTCATATAACTGCCATGAAAGCCAGCCATCATCATTTCCACTGAACAACAAGAACACAGAAGCAAGATGCCCAATCCCGCCCAACATATAAAGAAAAACAACCAGAAACAGGGGTTGAGACTAAGTGAGATCCCTGAAAACACCCAAATAAATGTGTTCCAAGTGCAAGCAGGTTAATATTATCTACTAATTTTATTATCAAATTAAAGTTCAGATCCTTCCCGTGATCGGTCACAGTCCAAATCGTAACTCCTTACTTTTGTAATTTCTTCAATCAAATTTGAAAATATTAATATTTATCTACATTCTGACAAATTTGGAAATTGGGAAACAGCCTAGAGAAGAAAAAATATTACCTGAAAAGGAAGGAAGTCTCTATGGCTGGGCTTGCGAAGAATGGACTGAGGAGTCCAGCTGGGACCACTCGTCAAGGGCAGAGAATGGTGGAGCTATCGATGGCTTTGGGAGCAGAAATGCGATCGTCCGAATGGTGGGTTGTCACGGGCGACTCCGGCCAAAGACGCGAACGGATCGCGAAGGCTGACACGACTAAGCGGGGAGTGCCAAGGTGCAAGTGGAAAACGCGTTTTCCCCTTAACATCATTTTTGCAAAACCTTCCAGGAAAACTAATTTATCCTCCTGTGCCATTGTCCAGTAGACCATCCGTGGTTACAAACCTACCCTTTCACCAGCTTGGACAGCATCCACACGACATCTGAGGCACCGCATATACTTTGAACGCATATTATATATATATATATACTATTAGATCAATTATGCTATATAAAATAAAGTATTAAATAATACTGATATAATATACAAATAAATTAAATATAATAAAATACGCATATTTAAATAATATATAATAAAATTTTAAAAAATAAATTAAAAATAACTAAATAATAAAATAATCTTAATTAAATATAAAATAAAAAAATTAATTATAATAGTTCGAACACATACAACAAACCTTTACATGCTCAAAATTAGAAAAAGTAATCTTTTAATAATTCATGATAAGAATAAAAATAAAAATAGACTTAAACTAACATGAATAAAAATAATAAAAATATAATTATTTATAATTTAAATATTAAAAAAAAATGTAGCCGATCCTATATAGTTAAAAAAATAAAAAAAAACACTTAAATGAGTTAGTTAAGTTGAGAAGCCAAACAGGTCTCGCTACCAGCAAAGCAGGTAAAATTAGTGACGCAGTCCTAATCATCAAACAGCCAGCCAGCCAGCAAAGCAGGTAAAATTAGTGGTACAGTCCTAATCATCAAGCAGCCTAATCAAGTTAAAAGGAAATTTCAAATTTGTACCGTCTACATAGTCCAACCGATCATGCTTCCCTCATCCACTTTGATGGGTGGCTCCATTTAATTATTTTGAATTAACCAACTGATAAACCTTTCCTTTTAACAGCATCAGCAGATAAACTTCACCATGCTCCTAACACCACTACGAGGACCTGAACAAATATTAAACTAAAATTTCGTAATTAACTGTGAAATTTCATAAACTCTTACGAAGCAGGTCAGTCAATCACCAGTTCACCACCCAGATGCCCACACAATCCCGTATATGTGCCATCATAGCAGTGCTCGGACAAAAGATTTGTAAAGGAATCATTACACAAAGTCGCATATAAAGGAAAGTTGTTTTATGCACCAATCAAGTGCAAGCATCTACAGACCTCAGCAGATCATACAAAGACTGGATGTTACAGTTACCAATTCAACAGTAACACTTTTGAAATTGGTTAAATAAGATATACTTGATCAGACCAGGGCATTTCATATTTAAATCATGACATATGACATCAATTAAAAATATTTCAACGAGTGTGCCTAGCATATGAAATTCAAATCACGGTCACTACCATACAAGAAGAAGGATCCCTAACGGAACAACAATGGTTAGTTTCTCAGAAATGGTGAGAACCTCTACCACTAACCAATTAGAAAGAAACAATCACTGTAGAACTCTCCCCGAGCATACAGATTAAAAAAGCTCAACAAGCCTTTAAAAAATGGCATTTTACAATCCAACAAGATTGCAGCCTTCCACTTTCAAAGAGAGAGCACCTATCTGATGACTAGCCTCCCAACAAGTGGAAAAATGTCATAGGATTTTCCTTAGAGTGGAAATGATTTGATGAGATATGGCTGACATCCAGCTTCCAAAAAAAGACTAGAATGCCATACGGCCAGCAAGTCTGCTTTCAGAAATCCTTCTGTCTATAGCTGCATCAATGGAGTTCATCTGTAAAATCAGTAGCACCAACAGAGCAATCAGAGAGGGACTGTGATTAGTGACGTTTCAACAGTTTAAAAGGATTTTTCAAACTCATTATCTAACTAATGCAAGAGGTAGCGAACTTGCTGGCAAAATGAAAGCTGACCTGTACCAAACTTTCGTCGCACACTGTGACCAAAAACAGATAACAAGATATGCTATGAATTGACAAAAGCCTGCTGGTATATATTCTTGTACCACCCAACCCCCCACGCTTGTTAAGAAGCAATAGGAAGAATAAATACCATAATAAGTAATAAAAATTTCAATTGAAGTACAATACATACACATTTTCGCATGGGGCCGTTGATAGGTTGCGAACCCTCGAGTCATTTGCAGCACAAGCTTGTCAGTTTTGTAATACTAACTAGAAGCAAGAATAATGTGAAATAACCTACTGGAACCTTTTGATGCCTAAATAATGGCAAGCATTGCCAGCCAAGCAGAGGATGGGAATAAAAGATTAAAAAAAATAAAAAATTCCCCATCAACCACACGGCTTAAATAATAATATGAAAAGATCATATGGCCAATATTCATAAACTTCAAAGGCTTACTACTTAATACTTACTACACATTTTACTGGATAAATGCTTTACTTATTTCGTTACAGTACCCAGAATGTCATAAACGAGACACAGAAGTACCTTAAAGTAGTACCAAAGAAAACCCTGGAAAGAAATAATAAAATGGCTATCCATCCATTTGCAACTGCAAACCAGTTTGCACATTCATCAGAATGAATAAAAAAAGGCTGGTATAACTTACCTGGCTAGTTTCGTCATGCACTTGATACTTCGGCAGAGACAACCTTCGTTCCTCCTGCACATTGTGCATATATCAGAAACAATCAGAGTAATACAGAATATTATAGAACATTTGAATGACAGTAACAAATATAAAAGTCAACCAGAAACCAGCACAGGTGAAAAAAACTAACCATGGACATTGCCTCATCATCCCAAACCAAGTAGACTTCATTGGTACCGGGTTGTGCAGCAGGTGCTTTGTTAGATATCACAGGCGGAGGGCCAATTGATGGCCCCCTGTGTTAGGACCAGAAGCATACATATGTGAATTTATGTAGGATGGACAACCTAAAGCAAGGAAGACGAAGCATATTTAGCCACATCAGTAAGGATATAATCCAGTTTCACAGATAACTAAAGAAATATGGAGCATAGGAGTCACAATTCGAGGTTTTAAATACTGGCGGGATTGCAGGGAAAGCCACCCTCCCAAGTTTCCCAAGCATGGCAATAGGATGGGACATCCACCATTCCAAGTGTTCATAAGGGGGCATCCCATTCCAATGGAACAACCAGGATGGCCCCATTCCACAGCATTTAAACCTCAGAGTTACATAGCATCACCCTTTATAAGTACAGAAGAGATCAAGGATTTCTGCATGTAGTAAGCAATGTGACAAGATATCACATATCAAAATCATTTACTAATTTTCTGGAACATAACCATGACATTTGCAGGGCTGACAGTACATCCTTTGGGAGCATTAGCAATATAGTTAACAGGGAATCTAACCTGCATAGAAGCCTATGACCGGTACAAATCAGTTACAGCATTCTTTACATCAAATATATTGTGATAGAAACATTTCAAGAATATGACAAAAAGTTCTAGTGAATGTTTCAATACATCCGCTGGGAAAAACCAAACATGTGGATGTCAAGGCACAAACCTAGATCATGTGCCTTATGATTTAACCAGAGTCATAACTTTAACAAAGAAAAGAACATCGCAAATTCACAAATAAAAAGGCAAAGGGAACAGTCAAGGGAAGAACCATTCAATCAACACCCCACCTTACACATGCCATTCTCTATCTCAATTATTAGCCTATGTACAACAAGAAAAACAAATTCCTCATTTCAGAGTCTATAATTATTAAAATTGCAAGCCTGCATTAGACCAAGTGGACTGTGATGAACCACAAAATACTTTCTCTGATGATCTAGGATATAGTTGAAATCATTAACTTGAGCACCAAAATATTACACTCAATGGTTTCCATCAAAAATTGGATACCATTTCAAAAAGATTATTATTTTTTAATTATTTTTGGGACCAAACAAAAGTTCAAAGCATCATGAACTAAACACCAAAAGTTGTTCAATCTATGAAACGTAACACTTTTCCAACTGTTCCCCACCATATCGCCACCAGCTTTTTTTAATTCTTCCTCAAAACTTTCATAGACATTTGAAATAATTTTCATGGCAACTAAAGTAGTTTACAGCTTTTATCAGTATAAAATGTGCTCAATAAAAGTATGGGGAAACTTTAGATTGGAAAAAGCAAGATAGTCAGCGAATTCTCATTAGCGAGGAATTAATGAGCCTACGCTACAATCCATAATTTCTACACCATAAGGGAAAAGCCGTATTCAATGATGACAATCTCATCACAACTGTGAAAATCCTACCACACATCAAAGCCATGATAAGATGCCTGTGTAGGTCCGAGAATAGGAATAAGCCAGGCTGAGGACCAACAATTTTCAAGTCAAGCTGGACCTAAAGGTTAGGACCCAATAGTTTCTAGGCTGGTTGGACATGTTGGGGTTTTAGGATCGCATATGTGTAATCAAAACACCAAATAATAATAAAATAAATTTAATACCTGTTTGTGCCATTGTGCAAAAGCTGCGGCAGTCCCAAGAACCTAAGTCTTCCTCTTCTTACTCCTCCTTTAGGTGGTGTTTTTAAAGGAAAAACCAATCGTTGATATGAGGAGAGAAAAGAGGATCTAGCCTATTTATAATAAAACCTTAATAGTCCCTTCCATCATGAATCATTATTGGGCTTCAGGCCCACAAAAATCGCCACCACATTAGTTAATAAAAAAGTACATTCAAGCAGAAACCATATGGAGCACTTTTAAATCGACATTGTGCTCATCCCGCTTGTACCATTGAACCAATTTTGTTTAGCCAATTTAAAAAATTAGAATCACTAACAATTAATGGTAGCCCACTTATAAAAAATTTCCAATATTCTCTCACTTGGGCAACAATAATTGTAGTTATTTAAGTTTTAAAAACATTTGTTATTTGAATAGGACACCCAAGCTGAACAACTAAACTTTAATGTGAACATAAATTTTGAAAACATTTAGTCCTCTCCTGCAATATCGTAAAAAACAATCCGATCTCATGAAAGCTACTAACACCGAAGCATGACGGTCGTTATACCCCTTATTAACATAAGACCAATTCATGGTTATAAAAGCTAATAACTTCTACTAATATGGATCATGATGTAGTAGTATGACAAGAAAATAGCATAACACTATGATCCTGTATGTGCAATCTCACGTTGGGCCACCAAATAATTTCTTATAAAACTTTATGCCTCAATCAGAGCTAGAGAAATCCCGTACATCTATAATATGCCTAATATGTTTCTAATAAAATATGTCTAGTATTTTTTTTATGATGTCGCTAAGAGACATAATAATACTCAAGACTAACACCAAATCTCAAGTTTCAATAAGATGACATGTCATATATCAACAATGTAGATATATAAATAAAAACCCAATATGATATCAATAAAAAACAATGATGATCATCATATATCAAATGAATGTACCCAAAAAAACAAAATGGGTTCCATGATAACCTATGCAATAAATCAACTCACAAAAGTTCAATAAACATAATCCACTCCCACTAATTAATTATATCAAAAGAACCTACAATACCCATATTATTATCGTGTTTCATAAACATAATGCGTCCTAGTGCCTTGGTTAACGAATTAGCAAACATGCTTTATGTGTCAATGGACTCAACAATAATGTCTCCTTTCTTTGCTAGCTCCTTGACTGTGAGATATTTAACCTCCATATGCTTAGATCCAATAGTACTTTTGTAACAGCCGACATCTTATTATCCTAGCTCAAATCTTGATGCATTAATCTTAGTCCTAAAACATGTAATTTAATTGATGAGGAGGGGTATAGTTGGAAGGTACTCAAAGGCCATTTAGCAAAATGGTTAAGGGTATGTGGAAAGGGATCCGCAAGTCATTTGAAGATTTCATTAGGGCATAAATGAGAAAGGACACCGGATGTCATTCGCAAAATTTACCAAGGGCATAAATGAAATTTGATCAAGTCATTTGAGGATTTGATAAAGGGCAAGAAGGGACAAAAAAAGCCAAGGGCAAAAAGGCTTGGCAATGAAGCTAGCCATGTGAACTTTAATTAGTGCTTAAGGCAGGAGAGGGACAAAAGAGAGAATTCCTAGGGCCATTTAAAACCCACTAACCTTCCTCCATAAGCCACCGCATGAAAGAAAGAGGGAGAGATTTCAGCCGTGAGTGGTCAAGGGAAAGAAAGAAAGAAAGAAAAGAGAGAAGGGAGGAGAATTTGGCAAAGGCCGTCGGTTTTGGTTTCAACTGGAAGCCAAGGAAAAAGAAGAGAAGAAGAAGAAGAGAAGAAGAATAGAGGAAGGGAAGAAGTTTGATGGTTTAGCTATTTTCTAAGGTAAGCCCTAATTTCCCTAAGCTAAGCATGATATTAGGTTTTCATGATTTAGTGGTAATAGCATGTGTAAATTTGAATATATGAAAGGATGGAAGAAAATAATGTTATACGTTGAATTATGTCAAGATAAACTCAAGTGCATGCAGTAGAAATTTTGGTATGCTTGTACCCTAATCTGTACATGCATAATGATTTAGGATAAGAAGTGGGTTCCAGGGAACCAGGATAGCGGTGGTAGGCACCAGTTCAAACTAGCGGTGAAGCAAGTGAGTGGGTTTCTTATCTAGCTGTGTAATTATTTTGAAATGCTATGATAGTTTTTATAGATAAAACCCGTTTACCAGCATAATAGACAGTTATAGATAAAAAGTGGGAACTGAGAACCAAGTTTTAAATGTACATTTTTTCAGCGTAAGTTTAAAGCATAAGTAGGCAAAGTAATAGTTTCAAAGGACGAGCAGAAGCTCGTAGCATGTTTTGAAAGCATACGTTTCAGCATAAGCTTCAAATAAAGTTTATATTATGATGTATGCCTGATTTTACAAGAATAGTTATACTTCAAAAGTGTATGTAATTGAAAATACATGTTTCTGGACATGCATCATACAGAGCATAGGTCGCCTAAGGGGCTGATCACCCTGAGGGTTGTACCGTAGCATGCATTGCCCACACACCCAGCGGCACCTTGCGATTCAATCGTACGATGATCTTAAGGCCAGGGGTGAATACAAGCTAGACCAAGCCCAGTGGAGCAGGTTGCAAGCAGCCCGTAGAGGTAAAAATCATAGCTCAGTTGAGAGCTCAGTTATTTATAGCCCGAGGGGGCATAGAGAAATCCCGAGATCCTAAGGTCAAGGTACAAAGTTTACATTAAAGGTGAACCGCATGAGTAGTGAGGGGTGCCACCAAAGTGTGGAGATCCTAACACAGCCCTGCATCATGAGATTTTGATAAAGCAGTGCATAATTCATGAATGTTAGTATCATATTTCTGTTAAAGAAGTATATTATTTGAAGAATAAGCTATGTTTTAATTTATCTGTTAGCATGATAAAAATGTATACTTTGGCGTATAAATGTTGTAAGGTGTTATTATTGGGATGGTATTTCATATTCTCAGTTTTTCCAAAGGTTAGATGGTTATCCAGTCACCGGAACTTCGGTCTCACCCCTCTACTATTGAATATTTTTCTTATAGATCAGTAAGCTAGCTGGCAAATTAGGAGGTTGGCCTGGACTTGGATCCTTAGCTGCATATTCTATGATAGCTATCAGCTTGGAGAAGTTAACCTAGAAGTACATGTATCTAAAAATATATTGATATTTTGAAATGGATGAAGACATTTATGTATGGATGTATGTAATCATGACTTGGTGATTTATGTTTGAGATATTTTATTGTAAATGAACAGGTTAAGATGTTTTAATCAGGTTATGATGTTGGTACATGCAACTTATAGCAATTGGATCAGATTCACTAAGGCTTTATGGTGCGCAACATAAAGGCTAGTAGAACTCTACTTGATTTTTATATGTTAGCATGATTGTCGAGAGAGGGAGCCGACAAGGTTTGGTATCAAAGCCTAGGTTCATTAGGTTTAGCTAGGTCTAGATAGGTTGAACCTGAGAGTCATAGGGATAGAGGTATATAACAGTATAAGTTAACAATGATATGATATGATATAATATTGGATAATAGTACTGATCAATAACTTGCTTTTGTAGGATGGTTGATGCACGAACAAGTAGAGAGACAGAATAGGCCTCAGGTAGAGGTAGAGGTAGGGGTCGAGGCAAGCCTAGAAGGGCAAACAGAGTAAGCCAACCAAGCATACCAGTATCCAGTAAACCACCGTCAGATGAGGCAAAGGTGGAGGCATCATCAGAGCAAATGCCTGAGTTTTCCTCCCAGTCAGCTACCCCAGCATCAGTAGACCCACCTCAAACCCAGGCTTAGGGGCCGAGCATGCTAGATCTAGTAAGGATGATTACCTAGGCAATGGTAGCTGTTGTAGGGGCCAGTTCCAGTGTGCATAACAGAAATCTAGAAGCAGAAAGAAATGTAGAGAGAGCCAGAAAGTTAGGAGCCCAAGAGTTTCAGGGTACCACAGACCCTACCCAGGCTGAGGCATGGTTTCGGCGAATTGAAAGAATATTTGATCTTATGAGATGCTCAGAAGAGCAAAGATACAGCAAAGCCACCTTCCTATTAAAGGGCAGAGCTAAGAATTAGTGATCTATTAGCAGCAGACAGTCTCAAGGAATAGAATTGACCTGGGAAGATTTCAAGAGGGAATTATATCTGCAATATTATTCTAATGCATACAAAGATCAAAAGTGGAGAAGTTTTAAACTTGACACATGGCAGGATGTCAGTAGCAGAGTATGAGGTTGTCTTACTGAGTTGTCCCATTTTGCAAAGGGTTTTGTAGTAGATGAAAAAGAAAAGAGTAGACTATTTCAAGATGGCCTAAATCTATCTATTAGGGCTAAGACCTAGATGCAAAGTTACAGTAGCTACTTTGAATTAGTACAAGGGGCACTCAGAGCTAAGGAGATAGACAGAATTCCAGAGTAGGAGGCAGGAGAGGGAAAGAGAAGCACATCTAGTTTTCCTTCTCCTACAGAAGCTCAGTCATATAAGAAACCCCAAAGGACAGGGCAGTATAATTCTGGTGCTGGCACCCCAATTAACTCAGGAAGGGGGTCAGTATCAGTGTCGGTATCTAGTCCACCTCAAGGGAGACAGTATGAGGGAGTACCTCAGGCAGCCAGTAGCAGGGTGTCCGATGATAGGAGGGATCAGAGCCATGGGAATATAGTAAACCCATGTTCTATTTGTGGTAGAAATCAACGGGGGGAATGCAAGAAAGGCATTAGGGGGTGCTCCATTTGTGGGGGACTGCCCAAGGAGAGAGTAACAGATCAGTGAGTACCCCGAGGGGTCAGCTGCACCCAGGAGTCAGCCCACTAGAGGAGGCGGTAGTGCTCCAACTTCAGCCAGTCAGATTAGGCCTAGTGCTAGTTAACCAGCAGTGAATCCAAATGTCCCAAGGGTTGAAGCTAGAGTGTATGCTATGACCAGACAGGAGGCTCAGGCCGACCCAGATGTAGTGACAGGTATGCTACCCATCAATAATCTTGATGTTTATGTCTTGATAGATTCTGGATCTACACATTCATTTATAGCAATTGATTTTGCCAAGCATCTAAATAAAGAAAAGAATATGTTGGGTAGCCAATTAATAGTTTTTACACCAATGGGCAAGTCTTTTATTACAAACAAAGTATATAGAAACTGTGACATTACAATAGGTCAGATACTAGCAGCGGATCTAATCCCATTAGAATTGAAAGAGTTTGATGCTATTTTAGGGATGGATTGGCTGACAAAGCATGGAGCCACAGTAGACTGTTTAAAGAAAAGAGTGATATTTCATATTTCAAATGATATTAAGGTCGGGTTTGCAGGTGAAAGAAAAATGATACCCTCTTGTATAATCCCAGCCTTATCAGCAAACAAGATGTTAAAAAAGGAATATGAAGCATATCTAGCATGTGTAATGAATTTTGAGGACAGAGGTCCAGAATTGGCTAGTATCCTAGTAGTACATGAGTTTGCTGATGTTTTTCTAGAGGAACTACTTGAATTACCTCCAGTTAGGAAGGTAGAGTTTATTATAGAATTGGCTCCATATGTTAGACCTATAGCCAGGGTACCCTATAGGATGGCACCAGCAGAGTTAAAAGAATTAAAAAGCCAACTGCAAGAATTGCTAGACAAGGGGTTTATTAGACCCAGTGTATCTCCATGGGGTGCACATGTGTTGTTTGTAAAGAAGAAAGATGCACCTTGAGATTATGCATAAACTAAAGACAGCTTAACAAGGTGACCATTAGAAACAATTACCCTCTGCCAAGAATAGATGATATGTTTGATCAGCTTCAAGGGGCAGTAGTATTTTCCAAGATTGATCTAAGATCTGATTATCATCAGTTAAAGATAAAGAAAGAAGATATATCAAAGATTGCATTCAGAACCAGATATGGACACTATGAATTCTTAGTTATGCCTTTTGGCTTAACTAATGCCCCAGCTGCTTTCATGGGATTAATGAACCAAGTGTTTCAGAAGTTTCTAGATAAATTTGTAATTATATTTATTGATGATATCTTGGTTTATTCTAAAAGCAAAGAAGAGCATGAGCAGCATTTAAGAATGGTACTGCAAGTTTTGAGGAAGCAGCTATATGCCAAGCTAAGAGTTAGTTCTGGCTAGATGAAGTTAACTTTCCGGAATATGTGATTTCAGCACAAGGCATCATGGTAGATCGCCAGAAAGTAGAAGCTATAATGAATTGGGAACCTCCTACAAATCAAATAGAGGTGAGGAGCTTCCTAAGCTTGGCAGGATACCACAGGAGGTTTATAGAAAAAATTTCTCTAATGATAGCTTCTTCTACGACAAAATTGCTGAGGAAGAATGTTAGATTTCAGTGGTCTAATGATTGTCAGGACAGTATGGATGAATTGAAGAATAGATTGACCTCAGCCCCAGTGTTGACACTTCCCGATGGTGGCAATGATTATGTGATCTATAGTGATGCTTCACACAAAGGTTTTGGGTGTGTATTAATGCAAAATGGGAAAGTAGTGGCCTATGTTTCTAGACAGTTGAGAACCTATGAAAAGAATTATCCCACCCATAATCTAGAACTAACAACTATCATTTTTGCACTAAAAGTGTGGAGGCATTACTTATAAGGAAGTGTCAGATATTTACAGACCACAAGAGTTTGAAGTACATCCTAACCCAGAAAAGTTGAATCTTAGACAGAAGAGATGGATAGAATTATTGAAAGATTATGACTGTACAACTGAGTACCACCCAGGAAAGGCTAATGTGGTGGCCAATGCCTTGAGTAGAAAATCCACAGCCACGTTAGCTTCTATTAGAGCTGTACATCTACCTTTGATGTTAGAACTGAGAGGGTTGGATGCTGATTTAGCTATTAATACTTCAAAAGCCCTGCTAGCAAACTTCAGAATTAGACTTACGATACTAGAAGAAATAAAAGAGGTTTGTAAGATCCGAAGTTACAGAAGTTAGAAAGCTAGCCCAGAGTGAATCTCAATCAGAATATATTGTAAGAGGTGATGGATTATTAATGTTTAGAGGCAGAATCTATGTGCCAGCAATAAAATCACTAAAAGAACAAATTTTGAAAGAGGCACATAGCTCAGTTTATTCAATGCACCCAAGGAGCATCAAGATGAATAGAACTATTAGACAAAATTATTGATAGATTGGGATGAAAAAGGAGATAGCTGAGTATGTATCTAGATGCCTAGTGTGCCAGCAGATTAAGGCAGAACATCAGTGCCCAGCCGGCAGGATGCAGCCTCTGTTTATACCAGAATGGAAACGGAAGCATATTACTATGGACTTTGTAGTTGGTTTCCCAAAAATAAGAAAAGGTAATGATTCTATTTGGGTGATAGTAGACAGACTAACTAAATCTGCCCATTTTCTGCCAATTAAGATATCATATACCTTGGATAAACTAGCCAATATAAATGTGAATGAAATTATCAGCTGACATGGGCTGCCAGTGTCGATAGTATCAGATAGAAATCCAAGGTTTACATCTTATTTTTGAAAAGAATTACAAAGAGCTTTGGGCACCAAATTAAGATTTAGTACAGCTTTTCACCCACAGACAGATGGGCAGTCTGAGAGAACGATACAGACCTTAGAAGGTATGTTAAGGGCATGTGTTATGGAATTCCAGCATTGATATGGCTCCATTTAAAGCATTATATGGAAGAAAATGTAGAACACCAGTATGCTGAGATGAGAAAGGAGAGAGAAGGTTGCTAGGACCAGAATTAGTTCAGCTCACAGCAGACCAAGTGAAAATCATCAGAGTTAAGTTAAAGGCAGCCCAGGATAAACAGAACAGCCATATGGATAAAAAGCATAGGGATGTGAATTTTAATGTCGGAGATAAGGTATTTCTGAAAGTATCCTTGGAAAGGCATTATGAGGTTTGGAAAGAAAGGCAAGCTAAGTCCTATATATATATTGGGCCATATGAGGTGATTGATAAAGTTGGAATGCTTGCTTAGAGACTAGCCTTACCTCCAGATTTAGCACAGATCCATAATGTATTTTATGTGTCGGTGCTTAGGAAGTATGTGCCAGACTCTGAATTGCAGAAGGATCTGACTTATACAGTGGAGTCAGAGCAGATATTAAACAGGGAGGTTAAGCAGCTCCATAGTAAAGAGATTCCCTTAGTAAAAGTGCAATGATAGAATCATCAAAAGGAAGAAGCCATCTGGGAGAGGGAAGATAAAATAAGATTGAAGTATCCCTACCTATTACAGAACTAAGGCAGCCAAATTTCAGGAACGAAATTTCTTAAAGAGAGGGGGGGGGGGGGGGAAGATTGTAACAGCTGACATCTTATTATCCTAGCTCAAATCTTGATGCATTAATCCTAGTCCTAAAACATGTAATTTAATTGATGAGGAGGGTATAGTTGGAAGGTACTCAAAGGCCATTTAGCAAAACGGTTAAGGGTATATGTGGAAAGGGATCCGCAAGTCATTTGGAGATTTTATTAAGGACATAAAGGAGAAAGGACACCAGATGTCATTCGCAAAATTTACCAAGGGCATGAATGAAATTTGATCAAGTCATTTGAGGATTTGATAAAGGGCAAGAAGGGAAAGAAAAGCCAAGGGCAAAAAGGCTTGGCAATGAAGCTAGCCATGTGGACTTTAAAATTGATGCTTAAGGAAGGAGAGGGGCAAAAGAGAGAATTCCTAGGGCCATTTAAAACCCACTAACCTCCCTTCCTCCATAAGCCACCGCATGAAAGAAGGAGGGAGAGATTTCAGCCGTGAGTGGTCAAGGGAAAGAAAGAAAGAAAAGAGAGAAGGAGAATTTGGCAAAGGCCGTGGGTGGTTTCAGCTGGAAGCCAAGGAAAAAGAAGAGAAGAGAAGAGAAGAATAGAGGAAGGGAAGAAAGTTTGATGGTTTAGCTATTTTCTAAGGTAAGCCCTAACTTCCCTAAGCTAAGCATGATGTTAGGTTTTCATGATTTAGTGGTAATAGCATATGTAGATTTGAATATATGAAAGGACGGAAGAAAATAATGTCATACGTTGAATTATGTCATGATAAACTCAAGTGCACGCAGTAGAAATTTTGGTATGCTTGTACCCTGTAATCTGTTCGTGCATAATGATTTAGGGTAAGAAATGGGTTCCAGGGAACCAGGATAGCAGTGGTAGGCACCAGTTCAAACTAGTGGTGATGCAAGTGAGTGGGTTTCTTATCTAGCTGTGCAATTATTTTGAAATGCTATATAGTTTTTATAGATAAAAGACCCAATTTACCAGCATAATAGACGGTTATAGATAAAAAGTGGGAACTGAGAACCAAGTTTTAAATGTACATTTTTTTTCAGCATAAGTTTAAAGCATAAGTAGGCAAAGTAATAGTTTCAAAGGACGAGCAGAAGCTCGTAGCATGTTTTAAAAGCATAGGTTTCAGCATAAGTTTCAAATAAAGTTTATATTATGATGTATGCCTGATTTTACAAGAATAGTTATACTTTAAAAGTATATGTAATTGAAAATACATGTTTTGGACATGCATCATACAGAGCATAGGTCACCTAAGGGGCTGATCACCCTGAGGGTTGTACCGTAGCATGCATTGCACGCACACCGGCACCTTGCGATTCAATCGTACGATGATCCTGAGGCCAGGGGTGAGTACAAGCTAGACCAAGCCCAATGGGGCAGGTTACAAGCAGCCCGTAAAGGAAAGAATCATAGCTCAGTTGAGAGCTCAGTTATTTATAGCCCAAGGGGGCATAGAGAAATTCCGAGGTCCCAGGATCAAGGGGCAGTTTGCATTAAAGGTAAACCGCATGAGTAGTGAGGGATGCTACCAAAGTGCGAGGATCCTAACCAGTTCACACAGTCCAGCATCATGAGATTTTGATAAAGCAATGCATAATTCATGGATGTTAGTATGATATTTCTATTAAAAAAGTATATTATTTAAAGAATAAGCTATGTTTTACTTTATCTACTAGCATGATAAAAATGTATACTTTGGCGTATAAATGCTGTAAGGTATTATTATTGGGATGGTATTTCATATTCTCAGTTTTTCCAAAGGTTAGATGGTTATCCAATCATTGGGACTTCGATCTCACCCCTCTACTGTTTAATATTTTTCTTACAGATCAGTAAGCTAACTAACAAATTAGGAGGTCGGCCTGGACTTGGATCCTTAGCTGCATATTTTGTGATAGCTATCAGCTTGGAGAAGTTGACCTAGAAGTACATGTATCTAGAAATATATTTGTATTTTGAAATGGGTGAAGACATTTATGTATGGATGTATGTAATCATGACCTGGTGATGTATTAGAAACTTAAGTCTGGATGAATGAAAGGGTTTTTATTGTAAAATCGATTGTGAATGTGATCTTGGTGAATGCGTAGTGAATGAGAGTATTATTTTATCTGAGCAGGGTAAATTCAGTTGCAATATGATTTATGTTTAAGATATTTTATAAAGTAAATGAACAGGTTAAGATGTTTTAATCAGGTTATGATGTTAGTATATGCAACTTATAGCAATTGGATAAGGTTCAGTAAGGCTTTATTGTGCGCAACATAAAAGCTAGTAGAACCCTACGTGATTTCTATATGTTAGCATGATTGTCAGGAGAGGGAGCCAACAGTTTTAGTATTGTTCTTCAAAAAAAGCAAATATGAACTGTTATCACAGTAGATCGTTAGTGGTCTTGAGATGGAATAAACAACACCAAGCCTTAAGATAAAATTCTTTAACCATATAGCTTGTGTTATAGCTCCATAGCATGCAACAAATTCAGCCTATATTGTATAAGAAGCCATAAGTGTTTAACACTTTTCTAGGATATGGCTCCTCTAGCTAACATAAAGATCTAATCTGAAGTGGATTTTATATCGATTGACCAACACAATCCAAATTTGAGTCGCCAATTATTTCAAGATTATCCACCTTCCTGTAGGCGAGCATAAAATATTTTGTTCTTTCCAATACCTCATTACTTTCTTAGTAGCATAAAATCTTTTGATAAATATCTACCTAGAGCACTTACTGTAAAAGCAATATCCGATCTAGTATAGACCTGTGCATACACCAAGCTGCCAACTACGCTAGCATTAGGTATATCTTTCATACTCTCTTGAGATCATTCTTAAGACACTGATTCAAGCTAAACTTGTCACTTTTCAGAACAGCTACATCCCCAGATTTGTAATTTTGCATGTTAAACCTACTAAGCACATGATCAATGCAAATTCTTTAACAAAGTTGCAACATGCTATGAGATCTATATCTGTGGAACTCAATATTAAGAACAAAAGATGCCTCTTCAAAATCTTTCATATTAAAAATCTTGGATAATAACTACTTAGTCTCATGTGGCATATCAGAATCGCTCCTAGCAAGTAAAATATCATCGACATACAAGGCAGATAAATTCGCTCGGCTTGGGGTCGAGCAGCACCACTTTTATCAGCTACTAGCAAAGCATACTCATGGACGCCCGCGCCGCACTACTTCAATCCCTGTCACCTCCACTGCCTTTGACCCTTGGGGTGGCAAGCAGTCAGATGTCGGCGTTAAAGCTTGAGCCGCAAGAAGCGGGGAAAGGAGAACGCGATCAGGTTCCTCCCAACAAAGAGCACTTTGAGACCTCTATTTTGTTTCTTGGTGAGTCAACCACTGAAGATTCCAGTTGTAGCAACCGAGTCGGCAACCTCACACTGTTGGTGAGGTGGTCGATCATCAGGAAGAGGCAGGAGTAGTCATGGGTTGTGGTTCGACCAAAACAAGGCCATGAGACAAAGAGGAAGAAGAAAGAATAAAAAAAGATTTATGGCATTTTTTTGGTTAAATCTGATTAAAAGATTATTAATGCTAATCAGGGGATTAGGAAAGAAAATTCCTATAGAAATTAATCCCAAAAAAATATTCTAGGGTTAGGAAAAAAAATAACCCCTTCTGAACAAGTTTAAGGTTTAAAAAAAAAAATCCTCATCCAGGATCAAGAAGTCTGGAAGATCTACAAGCCAAATAATCTAGGCTTGTTTAGATTAATAAACGATATAACCATAAGATATTCATACATGACCATAAGATGCAAGCATCTATAAGATACAGGCATGAAATCATAATGAGATCATAGAAAAAATAGATTTTGAATCCGCATATGCCTGCTCTGATACCACATATTGGGGTTTTAGGATTGCATGTGTAATCAAAACACTAACTAATAATAAAATAAATTTTATACTTATTTGCCATTGTGCAAAAGTTGCAGAGGTCCCAAGAAACATTGCTTCTCCCTTAGACGATATTTTTGAAAAGGAAACCTAGCTTATTTATAACAAATCTTAATAGACCCTCCCATCATGGATCATTATTGAGCTTTAAGCCCACACAAACCGCCAACCACATTAGTCAATAAAGGTTCACTCAAGCCCAAACCATATGGATCACTTGCAAATCAACACTAAGCTCATCTTGCTTATATCATTAGACCAAATTTGTTCAACCAGTTTTATAAAATTAAAATCACTAACAATTAATGATAGCCCACATATGAAAAAATTTCAACAAAGAAACCATTGGCCCAACCCAAGCCTAACCTAGAGACCAAGCCCATTAAATAAATTAACACTACACACACTAGATATGCATATATGAATATATGTATATATGTATATAATCTTATATTTATCTAATATATCTTACACATCAATCAATTTTTGATAGATAGCTAAGATTACAATTAGTCAAACCAAAGATAAAATCCAAGACCTAAATCCTCATTCTCTTATCTTTTTATCAAGTGCCTTGCACCAGTTTACTACTCAGCCTTGCAACACTGACAACCTCACATTGCTACTCTTCTTGCTGATTTGCAGAGGCCTTGACCTCTTCCCCTCTTCTTTACTCCTCTTGACACCGATGACATGGTTCCCTCTGATCTAGGTCCCCTCCCATCAATTGATCTATGATGGCTTCAGCCTCCTTTTCCTTCATCCTTAGTGGACTCAACCTCCTCACTTTGCTGATTTGCAGCAACGTCTACCTCTCCTAAAATGATCCATTGTATGAATGCCTCTCCACTATCAATCCATGGAGGTCTTGACCTTATCCCTTCTGATATATCGCTTCTCTCTGCCAATGCACCATGACCTTGACCTCCTCCCAATATCCTGTTGTTCCCTTATAATGACCATGACCTCCTCCCTCCTGAAGCAGTCTTTCTCCAGATCAGCTTTAGGTCAAACCATGATAATAGTCAGCAAGTTTGCAAAGTTGGACCCATACGGGCATTAGGCTAGGGCTTGAGAACAGCTAAACTCAGTCTTCTAGGGAGATTTTACACCTAGACCAATCATGGAAATTAATAAAACAATTTATGCTTAAGACACATTTTGCTTGATCAGAAAATGTCCTTTTTGTAATTTTGGAGTAAGAAAACATATTTCCTAAAAACTAAGTTGCTGGTTATATTATTTGGTAATTAGTGGCTTCTACAAGCAAAAGGACTAAAAAATAAACACCGTACAAGAGAAGCTAGAAAAATTATCTGCTAGCTTCTTTTCTTGTATGATTGTTCCATGTCTTTCAAAATGGCAAACCATCGAGAAAAAAGTAGTTTTATAATCTATGATTACCAAATACCAAATATACCAAATCATATAATTTTACTAAACTAAGCAATAGATGATCACATAAAACATTCAACCAAGGATACTCTCACAGGTTAGATAGATTAGTTGATCACATCGACAAACAGAATGAAAACTGGAATCAGTTAAAGAAAACATCAAAATCAAGAAATGCACATACCTTAAATTTCTAACCTTTCACTTCAGTGCAAGGTCACCAATAACATGTTTAAGAATATCATGTTATTCAAGAACCTCAATTTACAAAAATTGATTGTCAGAGAAGATTACTTGGCATACAGACCATGACATTAGATATTGCATGTGACCATAGCACAACAATAATATCAAACAGGCAGCAATAAATGAAAAAAATATCATTTTAAAATTAAAAATCTTATATACGGAACTCAACATATATCATACACTGATGCTTCCACTAGGAATAACTGCCAATTGAGATGAGCAACCTTTTGCTTTTACAAATCTGCCAACATTTATTTTGATGCTAATAGTCATTACAAGTTACCATGCATTAGTAACAGAAGCATTTTAGTAAATCTGATTTTATACGAGGGTAAACCATATAATCGATTTACATCTTATGGTATAGCCCTAGACCAGCCAAAATGGAGAAAAAAAATTCATGTAGCTGGCCTCAACTAGTTTAAGATTAAGGCTTAGTAGTAGTACTAGTAGTAGTTGTTGTTATAAACCATACAATCACTTACTGTCAAATAAGATTACCGGATTCCACAGGAATATACATGTATTAAAAATGACAACGATTTTTTTTTTACCTTGATTGCTTTGGGCAGGGTATCCACTTGTTGCAGGAGTATTGGATGTAGAATTCATGTCAGCTGCAACCTTGTATACTGTTGGAGAGCTTGATGCAATTGTTGCAGGCAGTGTACTTGCCAGAAAAGGGGAACTCTGGGAGAGTACATTACTAGTACTACTGATAGGAAACAATGGCTGGGATACTGACGTGGGTGTCGACGATGACAGACCAGGTGGACCAACTTGGAATGATGACTGAAGACCAGGAGAGGAAGTGGATGTCAAAGGAGTCACATTCTGAACAGGAAACAATGGTTGAGGTGGCAGCACTGCTGGTGCTGGAGGAACTGGAATTAGTGGCTGTGGTGGATACCAAGATTGTGGCCGAGGTGGAATTGGCCAACTTGGATGCTGCACTGGCAATGCAGGATTGTATCTAGTAAAAAGATGCAAATGAAATGTAAGAACATGTGTACCCTTGGAAAAAAAGAAAATAAAAAAGAAAGAAAAGAAAAAAGGCAAACTGATGCATAAACATCCACCAACAGAGAAGTATCAGCTTTGACGAAAGTAGAAAGTTTTCAAATAAGCAGCAGAGAATGAGGTCATACACTGGTGGCACTGCACCATAAGTTGGTGCTGGTGGAAATCCAACACCTAAAGGAGCAGGTACCAGACCACTAACAAGTTTAGTAGATGGTGCTTCTACTTTGGCCACCTTTGCAGAGGCTTCCTCATCTGCATGGCAACAAATGGTCAAATTAGGAAAATACCAAGAAAAGAGGGGGATGTGGGTGTTAGGATATATGCAGGATCTATTTCTCATTGCGTATTATAATGAAATCTTTAACCACCACATGTGAATATTAAGAAAATAAAATATAAAAACATTTCAAGAAAATTAAGGGAATATATGTGATACGTCTAACTTGTACAATGCAGACAGCAACATACACTAATTTTGAACATAAATATATTTTGACAACATTTTAAACACTTTCCATTCATTTAACCGATCTGGATTGCAAGAGCAAAATATTAAAACAAGACACAAACTTCGTAAATTTCAGTTGTTGCATCTGAATCCTTTTTTTTTAACCAGTTCTGATAAGGCTGAAGTTCATATACAGATCAGATAGCTTCTAGATTGACAAATTCATGCAACATCGATAACCTTAATGGACAGGTTATTCTTGTTTTAATATGCAAAAGGGAAAGATATGATAGAATAATTGTTCACATATATGCAGAAGGAAAGTTATGCTATGCATTTATTAATTAACCTATGACTTCCATTAAGTAATTCCATTTTAACCATTGCTTATTTGTGGATGAATTATTTCTTAAATTTCCATGTACTTTCCATAAATGTAAATTACTTTGTAAGCTTATAAGGATCAGAAAGCATTCAAAATCATTAAATATTTTGACCACCGTGCTACCACCAAATGAAGTTGTGTGAGTTGGATCATATGTCCATTAAATGATATCATACCATCAGAAAGCTGTCACTCTTTGCTCGAGAATTAATATGGTAAATAATGAATTGAATGACAGAATCAAGTATAAAATGGGTACTTATACCTAGATAATCAGTTGAATCAATAGAACATGTCAATGCACAATGCTTGAATACACTTCTAGAAACTGGAAACCCTGGAGATTCAAGCAACACTCTATTCTCTGAATGTTCAATCAACTTGCATAAGGCACTTCCAACATAAGAAAAAATAACCCTTTAGGTGCTGCCTTATTCATCCAGCCAATAATTATCATGGGAGAAAATTGTTTACTCTTACAGAAGAAGGGATCACCCATCTACAGGCCATAAAAATAGATCAACACAAAATTATGACCTCCATACTTGGCATGCATGACTAATCCATTCTCTATGAAATTGAACATGAAAATATAAAGAAAGCAGGCAGCAGGCATGCAGCAGAGATGGATTCTACCTGACTAAAACTAGGGCAGTCAACAATTGAATTCTTACAGTACTCGACTAAATGTTCGATACAGTGCTTGATATTGTATAACTTATAGGTACATGTGTGCAAGTCATCACCCATACTATATAAATAGAAGACTGGCCAGTACACAAGGCTCCTGCCAGAAAGGATCAAATGTGTGCAGCCTTAACCCATGTGAAAAGACTATTTCTATGTTTCAAACCCATAACATACAGGTCACAATGAAGAAACCTTACAATGGAATTAAGGTTCACCCTCCATTACCTGTAATATATAAATATTTATATATATCAGCTTATATTGTATTAGCAACACAATATATTGACATAGCTGCATTTCATACGTAGTACGGATCTCTGTGTATGCTTCCATGCATGCATATATGCATAATGATCTAAGTGAGACTTACCTAGGCGATAGCCGAGGCACCCAAGAAACCACAATGATAGGCTATGGATTAGATTCCACCTTTGACATGATAATGGAGAAGAGGAAGGGAAAAACAGAGAAAACAAGTGACGTACCAATTTTTATTGATTTCTGTTATATGGGAAGAACTACCATGCATGTAAAACCAATGACTTCCATTTGCAAAGCCTAAGTACTAAGAAATGATTAGCAATCCAATAAAAGGTGTCACATGTCAATACACTGATCAACAGGCAGGCAATTCCCAACCTACATCTCCCACCATGCCTTAATAAGCTTGTTAAACTAGGTCTTCTACACCACTTTAAGAATCTAAACAAACTTAGGTCAAACCAACCTAATGCCCAACCTGATCATGACTAGATTAGGCTTGAGGGGAAGAGTGGAGGGAGCAAGGGATGGGGGAGAGATTCCCAAAATAAGCTGATATGACATTTGATCCTCATCCTTGATGACCACCATACTGTTCCCCTCCTCCCTAGTAACACCCTTGCCTCCATCTCCAACATTACCTTGCCATTATCAGGAGACCATCATGCCTCCATCTAATCCCAACCAAACCTAGAACCTAGCCTTAACAAGCAATGAATTTGACTATTAAAAAGCCCAGGATTGGAGATGAGAGTGCAGGAGATGGGGTGGGAGCAAAAGCGAGGGTCAAGGGTTAGGTGACAGCAGCTTAGGTTTAAAAGCCATGACACAGGCCTATTCCATCAATAGTCAGTGCCATATGTGCTGCTGCACTGACCCATGCAAACACAACATGGGCTGGAACACATCTGGCTTCGCATAATATGGTCAAGATGCACCAACATAGTTGGTATGCCATGACACATCAGCTAGCATGGACAACACCGCAATCCCTAGCACCAACATAGTTGGTATGCCATAGTAAGGGAATAATTTTTTTAATCTATCTGAAATTATTTTAAAGTTTCCTTTTTAAAACCCTAATTGGGTTATAAGCTAGATCCAACTGAAATAAACATCGGTTTGTCTAACATATATTTTTCATCTTATTGACTAACTAATATTCCAGTTATGTTCATGTTGAGCATTTCTAATCTGACAAAATCTTAGCCTGGTTTGAACTTAATTAACTCAACCAACCAGCATGGCCATCCTTTATAAATATACAAGGCATGATTGCTTGAAGTGCAAGTCAACTAGAATGCCACTCAACAGATTTAGATCAACATGCATACGTTCAAGGAGTTAGAATAACTTACATTTTCAAAGAAATTTCTATAAGATTTACCTCAAACATTTGCATAGAGCAGCAATTGAAGTGCTTAATAATCATGAGAATTTTGCTCAAAAAGTAATCTCAAGAATGAAATCTTTCCATCCTTATTTAGAGTAGTGCCTTAGTGATCCCCAATTGCCACCTCAAAGGCTTTAACAAAACAAGTATCAACTTTATATCTTAACATCCTTGTCAAATTCTAATAAAAGCTAATACTTATTTTCTTGGATAGAGGAGATATGCCTAAGAAAGCCAGACAAAAATTATAATATCTATATATACAAATTCAAATGAGAACAATAATTATAAGCATTAATGCAAGGTTTTATTAGACTTGCAATGCCATAATTAACAAACACAATGCCATATGCTTAGAGATGCCAAGAAAATTATGCAAAGGAAATTGTACAGAATCTTGCTGCAACACCCAAAAAAGGAAACAACTGGCATGTTTATCTATCAGCAAAAAGAATGCAACAAGCATTACCTTCTCCATAATGAGCTGCTAAGATCTCAGAAGGAATTCCTTGCATTCCAAAAATCTCAATGTCTGTTGATTCTCTGCCTGGTTTAGCGTTAGGAACTCTGGAAAAAGAAATTCAAAATATGAAGCATCAGCTGCAGTTGAAAATAAGACACATATGACTCATACATATAAAACCAAAATCATGATTAATAGAAAAATAGATCAATTATTATAAATTCAACATTCTTCTCAGAAAATTCAAATCATTAAAATCATTAAGTTTTCATGGCTCAACATTCAAATGGAAAACATTAGGGAACAAGGGTATGACATAATATTTTAATTAGGTCCTGTGAATCGCAATATAACTTGAAATATAGAAAACAAATATGCTTTTTAATTATTCATAAGCACAAAACTGTCTTCAAAATTTATTAAATAATAATATTTTTATTTAAATCAGCATCCATAATAATCATTACATCTTAATTTGATGGCTCCATACTTACTCGAACATAGACATTCTAGCCATCAGATTAAGATCTAACAACTTAAATAAGATTAATCTTGTTTGACTTACCCATGCTTTGTATCCCTAATTTCACAAACTAGTCTTCCAAGTTGGTTATGGCACCTCTACTTTCCCTTCTGTTCTTACCCTCTTGACTATTCATGTATTCATTATGCTGCCTCTCCACCCACTTCTCTTCTTTATTCTCACCCTCTCCTCTCACCATCTTCTCTCAAAACCTAAATGCCCATCCACAACACCAATTCTTCAAGCCCTCAAACGTTTTCACAGCTCCCTCTTCTCCTTCTCAAAGACAACAAGAAGAATCAAAGAGAGGTTGAAGACAATGTTTGGGGTGAGATTGCACTATCATGCCTCTAAGGCTCACCCCAGGCAGATCCAACAAGCCAACAAGCTGGGCTCACTAAGCATCCCTTCCAGCAAATCTAACAGGCCAACAAACCAACCTTGAGCTTGCTTGATTATGAATGAACCAAGCTCAAGATGAGTACCGGCTCGTGACTAGCTCAAGCTAATCCTACTCCGCTCTAATTCAGCTCACATACACCCCTATATTTGATGTTGTTCCAATGTCCTCAACTAAAATTCTATTATGACATACTTGGAAGATCAACATGATATATTCAACATATTGCATACTTGGAAGATCAATCATCATATATACAACATATTGCATGCCAAAAAGCAACTAATTACAATCCTATGATGCCTGAAGTAATGATAGTGAAGTTGAAGAAGTCAAGACAAGAACAAAGGATAATGATGACGCTCGATCACCCTCCTGGACGTCGGGAACAGAGACTCTTCTTCTTCACCGGGTTGCCTGCAAAGAAGTCCCAAGACCGGAGAGGGTTCCCCGGTGGGACCCTCCGACGCCCAAGTTAGTAACAGAGGTCACAGTTAAAGGAGCTCGAGAGAGCTCTTGAGAAGGGAAAGAACTCCGAAGGATCGGGTAGCTCCTCTGAGAGTTAGGGCATCAAGTGCGTAAAATGTCTGTTACCTGGTTCTCGACGTGGTTTACCCTTTTATAGGGGATGACGCTGGCACGATCACATGGGATGGCATGAGTCGGAAGATCCGCTGAGCCCTTGCGTGAATCTGGACTGGTTAGTGGGCTGCGTCCCATCAGCCGGCGGGGCCGTTGGATTGTCGGATCTGGCGCTGTCGGGCGACGCGCATCGGCGCTGTCGGGCGGCGCGCATCGGGCGCTGTCGGGCGGCGCGCGTCAGAGAAGCGGATTCTTGGACCGCTGGGGCTGATCTGGCGGGAACTGGAGACGCCGGGGCCGAATCGGGCCGGCCGAGGATGGCCTTGGCCGACTCGGCGGGACTGAGACGCCGGGGCCGAGTCGGGCCCGCCTAGGATGGCCTTGGCCGACTCGGCAGGACTGGAGACGCCAGGGCCGAGTCGGGCCGGCCTAGGATGGCCCTAGCCAACTCGGCGGAACTGGAGACCGGCGCCGAGTCGGGTCGGCCGAGGATGGCCTTGGCCGACTCGGCGGGACTGAAGACGCCGGGGCCGAGTCGGGCCGGCCTAGGATGGCCATGGCCGACTCGGCGGAACTGGAGGCGCCGGGGCCGAGTCGGGCCGGCCTAGGATGGCCTTGGCCGACTCGGCGGAACTGACACCGGGGCCGCCTGGGATGGAAGCGCCGGGGCCGGCTGAGAGGTGTTGGGCCGGTTGGGAAGTGCCGGGGCCGCCTAGCTTGGAGACGTAGGGGGCCGGCTAGGATGGAAGCGCCGGGCCGGCTGAGAAGGTGCCGGGGCCGGCTGGGAAGATGCCGGGGCCGACTTGCTTGGAGACGCCGGGGCGGCCGAGAAGGATGCTGGGGCCGCCTGGGATGGAAGCACCGGGGCCGATTTGGATCAGGCGAGGCCGGCTAGGATGGAAGCGCGGGGCCGACTGGGAGGTGTCGGGGCCGGCTTGCTTGGAGGCGCCGGGGGCGGCCGAGAAGGATGCTGGGGCCGCCTGGGATGAAAGCGCCGGGGCCGATTTGATCAGGCGAGGCCGGCTAGGATGGAAGCGCCGGGGCCGGCTGGGAGGTGCAGGGGCCGGCTGGAAAGATGTCGGGGCCGACTTGCCTGGAGACGCCGGGGGCGGCCGGGAAGTGCCGGGGCCGCCTAGCTTGGACACGCCGGGACCGACTGGGAAGTGCCGGGGCCGCCTAGCTTGGAGACGTAGAGGGCCGGCTAGGAGGATGCCGGGCGGCCTGGGAGATGCCAGCCTTGGAGATGTCAGCCTTTGGGGGTGTCGGGTGTCGGCCATTGGGGCCATCGGGTGTCGGCCATTGGGGCCATCGATCTTGAGCTGTCGGTCTTGGAGGTGTCGGCCATTGGGGCCGTCGGGTGTCGGCCATTGGGGCTGTCGGTGTCGGCCTTTGGGGCCGTCGATCTTGGGCGGTCTTGGAGGTGTCGGCCATTGGGGCCATCGGGTGTCGGCCATTGGGGCCGTCGATCTTGAGCTGTCGATCTTGGAGGTGTCGGCCTTTGGGGCCGTCGGGTGTCGGCCATTGGGGCCGTCGGGTGTCAGCCTTTGGGGCCATCGATCTTGAGCTATCGGTCTTGGAGGTGTCGGTCATTGGGGCCATCGGGTGTCGGCCTTTGGGGCCACCGGGTGTCGGCCTTTGGGGCCGTCGATCTTGAGCTATCGGTCTTGAAGGTGTCGGCCATTGGGGCCGTCGGGTGTCGGCCTTTGGGGCCGTCTAAAAAATTTTTATTCTCCATAGGGTCAACTGGCTCCATCAAATGCCCCCCACACTCCTTGAGCTTGCATGCTCCGCATCAGCTAAGCGAAAGGAGTGTAGAACTTTTACCTTGGCATATGCTCTTTCATCTTACGCTGCCTTAGATGTACGTCTGCGTGCCTTCTTTGGCTAACCGAGGGCGGCTAGTAATCCTCTCCCATCGCGGGGTCTGGGAGTGAACCCCGGAGGGTGACTGAGAGCTGGGAGTCGTCGGGTTCCTTTTGAACCGCCTCGGGGGTGTGGAACCACTGCGAGGGACGACTCAGTCGGGTACGAGCCTTTAGGGTCTTAACCTACTCGGGAGCACCGCCGTGCCGGGGCCGAGTGGTGTCCCGTGGGCCGCGATGCCAGTGAGCTCCTTTTGAACCAGCTTGGGGGTTTGTGTGCCGCCCGAGTGGCGACTCAGCCGGGTACGGAGCCTTTAGGGTCTTAACCGACTCGGAGGCACCGCCGTGCCAGGGCCGAGTGGTGTCCCGTGGGCCACGATGCCAGTGAGCTCCTTTTGAACCAGCTTGGGGGTTTGTGTGCCGCCCAAGTGGCGACTCAACCGGTACGAAGCCTTTAGGGTCTTAACCGACTCGGGGGCACCACCGTGCGGGGCCGAGTGATGACCCATGGGCCGTGATGCCAGTGAGCTCCTTTTGAACCAGCTTGGGGGTTTATGTGCCACCCAAGTGGCGACTCAACCGGGTACAGAGCCTTTAGGGTCTTAACCTACTGGGGGCACCGTCGTGCCGGGGCCGAGTGATGTCCCGTGGGCCGCGATGCCAGTGAGCTCCTTTTGAACCAGCTTGGGGGTTTGTGTGCCGCCCAATGGCGACTCAACCGGGTACGGAGCCTTTAGGGTCTTAACCTACTCGGGGGCACCACCGTGCCGGGGCCGAGTGGTGTCCCGTGGGCCGCGATGCCAGTGAGCTCCTTTTGAACCAACTTGGGGGTTTGTGTGCCGCCCGAGTGGCGACTCAGCCGGTACGAAGCCTTTAGGGTCTTAACCGACTCGGGGGCACCACCGTGCCGGGGCCGAGTGGTGTCCCATGGGCCGCGATGCCAGTGAGCTCCTTTTGAACCAGCTTGGGGGTTTGTGTGCCGCCCGAGTGACGACTCAACCGGGTACGGAGCCTTTAGGGTCTTAACCGACTCGGGGGCACCACCGTGCCGGGGCCGAGTGGTATCCCGTGGGCCGCGATGCCAGTGAGCTCCTTTTGAAAGACTTAAGGGAGGACAAGCTGTGTCGTCAGAAGGGCCTTTTTTATTATTTATGCCTGAGTACATCATTGGTAATACCGGCGGAGGTTGTCCGCATTCCAGGTACGTGGAATGGGCTTCCGTCAAGCTCTTCTAGTTTGTATGCCCCCCGGTGGAACGCCTCGGCGATGCGGTAGGGACCTTCCCAGTTGGAGGATAGCTTGCCCCCTCGGTAGGCTTTGATACCTCGGCCTTTCGTAGCACCAAGTCTCCGTGGCGAAAAACCTTGGAACGAACCCGGGCGTTGTAGTACTTAGCCGCTCGCTGGCGAAAGGTCGCCATGCGCAGTCTCGCTCTGTCATGCGCCTCGTCGATGAAGTCTAGGTTGGCCCGAATCAGCGCGGAGTTGCCTTCCTCACTGAAGGACTCCACACGTGGACTGGGCAATCCGATCTCGACGGGGATGACGGCCTCGGATCCGAAGGAGAGGCTGAAAGGAGTTTCGCCCGTCGGGGCTCTGGGCGTTGTGTGGTAAGTCCATATCACACTGGGGAGCTCTTCTACCCAGCGTCCTTTGGAGCCGTTTAGGCAAGTCCTGAGCCCTCTGAGGATGGTGCGGTTCATGACCTCAGCCTCCCCGTTGGTCTGGGGGTGGCCGACAGAGGTGAATCAGTGGTGAATGCCTAGCTCCTCGCAGAAGGCTTTGAACGCCTCGTTGTTGAATTAGCGGCCGTTGTCCGTGACGAGGGTGTGAGGCAAGCCAAAGCGGCATATGATCGACTTCCAGAAGAAAGCCTTAACTTTGCTCTCAGTGATTTTGGCCAACGCCTCGACCTCGACCCACTTGGTGAAGTAGTCGATGGCGACCAACAAGAATCTCCGCTGCCCTGAAGCTGGGAGGAATGGTCCAAGGATGTCCATTCCCCACTGGGCAAAGGGCCACGGAGCCGAGAGCGGGCTCAGCGGGGCAGGCGGCTGATGCTGGATGTACGCGTGGCGCTGGCAGCCGTCACACCTTTGAACTAGCTTGGCCGCGTCCTCCTTCATAATGAGCCAGAAGTACCCCTGACGGAGAGCCTTCTGGGCTAAGGATCTGCCCCCCAGATGGTTCCCACAAATGCCTTCGTGGATTTCTCTGAGGATGTAGTCGGCATCGGCGGGGCCTACGCACTTAAGCAACGGGTAGGAGAATGACCTTCTGTACAGGCGCCCGTCGAGGAGGATGAACTTGGAGGCCCTCCACTTGAGTAATCTGGCTTCGTTGCGGTCGTCAGGAAGGGTGCCGTCGGTGAGGTAGCGGACATAGGCGTCCATCCATGTAGGTTCCGGGGTGAGCGGGAGGACTTCCTCCCCGTCCTCTATACTGGGCCTTTCTAGATATTCAATGTAGGCATCCCTTGTCAAGCCGTCGGCGGAGGTAGCCAGTCGAGAGAGGACGTCGGCCTTTGCGTTTTCACTTCAGGGGATGTAACTGATGCTGAAGTAGGGCAGTGAGGAGGTCAAGAGTTGAACCTTTTCAGATATTGCGCCATAACGGGGTCGCGCCTCATACTCTCCGTTGATTTGCCCGGAGATGAGTTGCGAGTCCGTGTAGGCTCTGAGGTGCTTTGCTCCAACCTCCTGGGCTAATCTTAACCCGGCCAGCAGGGCTTCGTACTCCGCTTGGTTGTTGGTGGCTTCAAAAAGAAATCTCAGGGCGCACTCGGTTTTTTCTCCTTCCGGCCCGGTAAGAATGAGGCCAGCGCCACTCCCTTGAGAATTCGATGCGCCGTCCACATGGAGGATCCAAGTCTCTCCATCACCTCTCGGTTCGGGCCTGGGCCGCTCCCCAGGAACCTCCTTGAGATCTTCTTCCGCCCAAGTGCACTCGACCAGGAAGTCGGCCAGGACTTGGGACTTCAAGGCCGGTCGTGCTTGGAAAGAGATGTCGAATTCTCCTAGCTTGATGGCCCACTTGGCGAGTCGACCCGAAGTATCCGGACGGGCCAGGATGGCTCGGAAAGGTTGGTCCGTGAGCACCACGATAGGATGGGCTTGGAAAGTACGGGCGGAGACGCCGGGCGGAGACTATCAAGGCAAAAATGACTTTCTCCGTTTTGGAATACCTGACCTCGGCGTCGTGTAGGACCTTGCTCACATAGTAGACAGGCCTTTGGGCTCCGTCAGCGTCAAGGCGCACCAAGACTGAGCTGACGGCTTCTGAGGAGGCGGCTAAGTAAAGGAAAAGACTCTCCCCGTCTCTCAGCTTGGAGAGGAGCGGTGGAGAGGATAGGAACGCCTTTAAGCCGTCGAAAGCTTCCTGGCAGTCGTCCGTCCATGCAAAACCATTCACCTTCCGCAGGGCCTTGAAGAAAGGCAAGCACCTCTCGCCGATCTGGAGAGGAAACGACTCAGAGCCGCTATCCTTTCCGTTAGCCGTTGCACTTCCTTCTTGTTGGACGGCGGCCTCATGTCGAGGATGGCACTGATTTTCTCTGGGTTCGCCTCGATTCCGCGCTGGGTCACCATAAAGCCCAAAAATTTACCTGCCGTGACCCCAAAAGCGCACTTCTTGGGGTTCAGCTTAACTTGGAAGCGACGGAGGTTGTTAAAAGTTTCTTCCAGGTCGGAGATGTGGTCGGTGGCACGGGTGCTCTTCGTCAGCATGTTGTCCACATAGACCTCCATGTTCCGGCCGAGCTGGTCCGGAACACCTTGTTCATCAGCCTTTGATATGTCGCTCCTGCATTCTTGAGGCCGAAAGACATCACCTTGTAACAGTAAATGCCTTTCTCTGTCACGAAGGAGGTGTGCTCCTCGTCGCCGGGGTCCATCCTTATCTGATTGTACCCGGAGAAGGCGTCCATGAAGCTGAGAAGCTCGTGACCAGAGGTGGAATCGACCAGCTGATCGATTCTCGGCAAGGGAAAGCTGTCTTTTGGGCACGCCTTGTTGAGGTCGGTGAAGTCTATACAGATCCTCCAGCTCCCGTTTGCCTTGCGCACCATGACTACGTTGGCCAGCCAGCTTGGGTAGTGCGCCTCCCGGATGTGGCCGGCGCTGTTAAGCTTGTTGACTTCTTCATCAATCGCCCTTTGTCGGTCGGGGGCAAAGCTCCTCTTCTTTTGACGGATTAGACGGTGGCGCGGGTCGATGTTGAGCTTGTGGGTGATGACCTCCGGAGGGATGCCGGGCATGTCAGACGCTGACCAGGCGAATACGTCCGAGTTAGCCCGCAGGAAAGCTAAGAGGCGCTCCCGGTCTTCCAGGGGAAGGAGTCCGTCCACACGGACGGTCCTTGCTGGGTCATCGTTGAGGGGGAAAGTCAGGAGGTGCTTGGCGGGCTCCCCTCCTTTGGCGGAATCTCTAGGATCGAACGCCTCCAGGGTCGGGTCGGCCTCCAAAGGGCTTGACGCTGCATGATAGCAAGGTAAGACCGGGCTTATCTCCCCGCACATTTCTCCAACTCCCTCGCTGGTGGGAACTGCACCAGTAGACGTCGGGTGGAGATAACCACATCCAAAAGATTCAGGCCGGGACGCCCAAGAATGGCGTTGTATGCCAAAGGGACCCTCACGACTAGGAATTTCATGATCACGGTGCTTTGGCATGGCGGGGTTCCGGCCGTCACAGGCAAGGATATTTCGCCCTCGACCCTCACGGAGTCTCCAGTGAATCCGACCAGCGGGGTTGCCACGGGCTGAAGGGAGTCAAGAGATAATCTCATCCGAACAAAAGCGTCGTAAGTAAGGATGTCAGCTGAGCTGCCACTATCAACTAATATCCTTTTTACAGGGTGTTTGGCGATCGTCATAATGACGACTACGCCTTCATTGTTTACATTTTCCATGACAGCAGTCTCCCCCCGGGACATTACATTGTTTGGAGCCTCCTCCCCCCTCGGCCGCTTGGACGCAGAGGCTGAACCCCAGGACACCATCCCGATAGTCCGCTCCGTGGGAGTGTTGTCGACGGAGCTTGAGCCGATGGAGGCCCCATGATGGCTGGCAGCGGCTGTGGCGTCTTCTGGACGTACTTGCCGAGGTAGCCCCGCTGGATGAGTTCCTCGATGGCCCGCTTCAAGCTGTAGCAGCTGTCGGTGTCGTGGCCGTAGTCCCGATGGAATCGACAATAGCGGCTTCTATCGCGGGGTATACCTTTCTTCATGGGGGGAGGACGTTGAAGGTAGGGCTCGCCCTCGATCTCCATCAGGATGTGGGACCGAGGGGCAAGGAGAGGAGTGAGCTTACTCTCGTCGGGGACAGGGCTTCGGCGCCTGTTGTCGGACCGGCGAGGTGGGTCGGATCGGCGATGTCGGGGAGGTCCGCTTGGCTCAGGGCGAGCGAATTTGTGGCTGAAGCTCTTCGAAGACTCCCGCGGGTGATGTCGGCTTCATCTGCCCGGATGTACTTTTGGGCCCGAAGGAGGAGGTCGAAGTAAGAGCTCGGGGGCTTCTTGTCCAGGGAGAAGGTGAAGCGGGACGGAAGGAGTCCCCGCTTCAGCGCCAGGGTGGCCACCGCATCATCGAGATGGTAGACCTCGAGGGCGACGGTTTTGAATCGGGACACGAAGTCCCGCAGTGACTCTCCTTCCTTCTGGCGGACGGAGAAGAGGCTGTCTGCCACCCTTGGGATCCTGCGGCAGGCGTCAAAGTGAGCCAAAAATGCCCTCTCCAGCTGCCGAAAGGAGTCTATGCTGTGGGGGGACATGCGTGAATGCCATGCACGGGCGGCCTTCCGCAGGGTTGCAAGGAAGGCCTTGCAGAGGAGGGCGTCTGAAGCGCCCTGGACTTGCATTATGGCCTTGTAGCTCTCGAGGTGATCGAGAGGGTCGGTCGTTCCGTCGTACGGGTCCATCTGAGGGAAGCGGAACCTGGAGGGAACTGGTTCCTCCAGTATGCGGCGAGTGTAGGGAGGACGAGTGTCGAACTCTTCCTCCGGCTGATGGTTGATCCTCTTGGCGAGCTCGTCGAGGCACCGGTTGTACTCCTCCAGGCGTTCCTCCGCCTGGCGGTTGATCGTCGGGGCCCTCCGAGATGGCTCGGAGGAAGAAGAAGAAGAGGAGGCAAAAGGAGATGGAGACGGAAGCCGGGACTTCCGCCTGGGTTCCTCGTGATATGACTTGGGAGGAAACTCGTTGGGGTCGTGGTCAGGGGACCGCGGCCGCTTGGAGGGCTCGCGTCGAGGCTTCCTTGGGGAAACCTGACGTCGGCCGGCGGCTCGCCAAGGAGAACCTCCCCTCGCCGACTGCTGGCTGCGGGGGAGCAGTCTGGTGCTGGGTGGCCACGGACTGCTGCTGCTGGAGCCCGTGGACCATGGCAGTGAGATTCTGAACTTGCTGGGAGAGGGTTGCCAGCTGCTCCACTGTTTGGATGGCGACGTCCGGCGGCGGGCCGGCAACCGGAAGGGTTGGTAGCAGGGGGATTGGCCTCCTGCTGCCTAGCTGCGGGAGGAGCCCCGCCGGACAGCTGACGGAGGCATCCTGGGCTCGAGTCACTACCATGGCTTCTTGGAGAAGAGAGGGGATGAAAAGTGTAGCTCAGGGAGAACGTTCGCTACTCTTTCTTATGCCCCCTACCTGGCGCGCCAATCTGATGACGCTCGATCACCCCTCCTGGACGTCGGGAACGGAGGCTCTTCTTCACCGGGTTGCCTGCAAAGAAGTCCAAGACCGGAGAGGGTTCCCCGTGGGACCTTCCGACGCCCAAGTTAGTGACAGAGGTCACAGCTGAAGAAGGAGCTCGAGAGAGCTCTTGAGAAGGGAAAGAACTCCGAAGGATTGGGTAGCTCCTCCGAGAGTTAGGGCATCAAGTGCGTAAAATGTCTGTTACCTGGTTTCGACGTGGTTTACCCTTTTATAGGGGATGACGCTGGCACGATCACGTGGGATGGCATGAGTCGAAAGATCCGCTGAGCCCTTGCGTGAATCTGGGCTGGTTAGTGGGCTGCGTCCCATCAGCCGGGGGCCATTGGATTGTCGGATCTGGCACTGTCGGGCGGCGCACGTCGGCGCTATCGAGGCGGCGCACGTCGGGCGCTGTCGGCGGCGGGCGTCGGGCGTCGGGTGGCGCGCGTCAGAGTAGCGGATTCTTGGACCGCTGGGGCTGATCTGGCGGGAACTGGAGACGCCGGGCCGAGTCGGGCCGGCCGGGGATGGCCTTGGCCGAGTCGGGCCCGCCTAGGATGGCCTTGGCCGACTCGACAGGACTGGAGACGCCGGGGCCGAGTCGGGCCGGCCTAGGATGGCCCTGACCGACTCGGCGGAACTGGAGACGCCGGGCCGAGTCGGGCCAGCCGGGATGGCCTTGGCCGACTCGGCGGACTGGAGACGCCGGGGCCGAGTCGGGCCGGCCTAGGATGGCCCTGGCCGACTCGGCGGAACTGGAGACGCCGGGGCCGAGTCGGGCGGCTTAGAATGGCCTTGGCCGACTCGGCGGAACTGGAGACGTCGGGGCCGAGTCTGGCCGCCGGGGATGGCCTTGGCCGACTCTGCGGGACTGGAGACGCCGGGACCGAGTCGGGCCGGCCTAGGATGGCCCTGGCCGACTCGGCGGAACTGGAGACGCCGGGGCCGAGTAGGGCCGGCCTAGGATGGCCTTGGCCGACTCGGCGGAACTAGAGACGCCGGGGCCACTTAGGATGGAAGCGCCGGGCCGGCTGAGAAGTGTCGGGGCCGGCTGGGAAGTGTCGGGGCCGCCTAGCTTGGAGACGTAGGGGGCCGGCTAGGATGGAAGCGCCGGGGCCGGCTGAGAGATGCCGGGGCCGGCTGGAAAGATGCCGGGGCCGACTTGTTTGGAGACGCCAGGGGCGGCCGAGAAGGATGCTGGGCCGCCTGGGATGGAAGCGCCGGCTAGGGGGTCGGCTGGGAGGTACCAGGGCCGGCTGGGAAGATGCCGGGGCCGACTTGCTTGGAGACGCCGAGGGCGGCCGAGAAGAGATGCTGGGGCCGCCTGGGATGGAAGCGTCGAGGCCGAGAAGGATGCTGGGGCCGCCTGGATGTAAGCGCCGAGGCCGGTTGGAAGGTGCCGGGGCCGGCTGGGAAGATGCCGAGGCCGACTTGAATGAGACGCCGGGGGCGGCCGGGAAGTGCCGGGGCTACCTAGCTTGGACACGCCGGAACCGGCTGGGAAGTGCCGGGGCCGCCTAGCTTGGAGACGTAGGGGGCCGGCTAGGAGGATGTCGGGGCCGCCTGAGAGATGCCGGCCTTAGAGATGTCGGCCTTTGTCGGGTGTCGGGTGTCGGCCATTGGGGCTGTCTGGTGTCGGCCATTGGAGCCGTCAGGTGTCGGCCTTTGGGGCCGTCGATCTTGAGCTGTCGGTCTTGGAGGTGTCAGCCATTGGGGCCGTCTTGGGTGTCGGCCATTGGGACCGTCGGGTGTCGGCCTTTGGAGCCGTCGATCTTGAGCTGTCGGTCTTGGAGGTATCGGCCATTGGGCCGTCGGGTGTCGGCTATTGGGGCTGTCGATCTTGAGCTATCAGTCTTGAAGGTGTCGGCCATTGGGGCCGTCAGGTGTCGGCCTTTGGGGCCATCAATCTTGAGCTGTCTTGGAGGTGTCGGCCATTGGGCCGTCGGGTCGGCCATTGGGGCCGTCTAAAAAATTTATTATTCTCCATGGGTCAACTGACTCCATCAGATAATATAAAGAAAAAATAGAATAGTCGTGTACCATCCAACATCAAAACATGTTTAGCAACCCAAACAGGCTATACACAAACAAACATGCAGTGAAAACAATTAATATGACCTAATTTTGAGAGCATCAAGATTGTTGGAATTTATTTGTTTCAACTTAAAAAGTTTTGCTTTCAGTTATTAATTGTTATTTTTATGTAGTAAGGCTCAGTGGTGGGCAATCCATTCCTCTTGCATGTTCGCAAAAGTCTTCCCCACCTTTTCTTTCTCTGAGACATCAAAGGGAAGGCGCTTTTAAATGGTATTTTCCAGAAATGGATAGTTTATTCCTTTTAGAGGTTTTCCTATTTATTGAGTCCTATGCAGTATCTGAAAGGAAAGTGGTTGTTTGATGGCTGAACAGATTGAAGCCGCTTTCTCTTCTCTTGAGCATAGTAGCTGATCCTTCTTTCATTTGTACTAAAATCTGCAAGAAAATTTCAGCTTCTCTCCACTTTTCCCTCTTTCCACCTATATTTTCTCAATCCTGAAGGACTCTTTTGCTGCAGTTTGCAGTTAATTGATTTCATATTCAGGCCTAAAATTACTATAGACGGAATAGTCATAATCCAGCGGTGTTCTTCAAACTCGGCATTAAAAGCGATCCCATAGTTGCCCCTTGATCCAAAATAGAACCCACCAGCACTATTCACAACTTTTTGTGGGCTTGAAGACATTAAAAACAGCAAATCCAATGAAAAACACTAGTTTTTGACCTAGTTAACAATCTTCAACCAAAAAAACACACCACCAACAATCTGATGAGATCGCCACTTATCAACTTCCGGACGGTCCACCGCCAACAGCACAAACCAAGAAAAAAATCGAAAACATCGAACAAGTTCAAGAGGAAATCTAGGGGTTTTCTTTCTCCTTACTTGGTGACGGATTCCTTGTGGACCTGGAGAACGTGGATGGTCATCCCCCCGGCGGTGGAGAGCTTCTTGTGGCAGACGTGGCACTTAAAGTGCTTCGCCTTCTGGTGCTGCACCAGTATCTTCTCGTCGTCGAATTCCCGGTCGCAATAGTAGCACCACACCTTCGACGGCCTCTTCTTCTTCTTCCCCATCGCCACTCTTCCCCCAACTTTAGGGTTAGGGTTAGGGTTTCTCCTCTCCTCCTCCTTCCTTCGATCCCGACGCCGCGGGTTTTGGATATCGCCTCCTCGAGAAGACGGGGAGGAGAGACGACGGACCTTCCTGACGTTCCTCGATCTCGACGAGGCCAAGGGTTTTTATCAGAGCGGTCTTATTGACAGACACCCCAACACTGAAATAGGCCGATAAGAAGTAGACAGCTCAGCAGGTACGGTTCACTTGTGCTGCCTCTTTTCGGGGCGGTATTTTCCTTTGGCGAGTTTTTTTTTTTATATATATCATAATGTAAAAATTACGTGTGTACAATGGGACAGAGATCTTTTTATTTTTAAATTTAAAAACTAAAGTAGTAGGCCACTAAGACCGCTATTCAGTCAGCCGCAGCATTAGCTTCCTTATATACATGTCGGATCTGGACTGAATAAACCTTTCGAAAAATAGACCAGATATCATAGAGTAAAGGGTTGCTAGGGATGTGAGCATCAGAATCCTGCCGCACCTACCGGATGGCCGTAATGGAATCCCCCTCAATGATGAGGCAGTAAGCATGTAGGATCCGAGTGGCATAAGAGATACCAACAACCCAAGCGGCATAAAGCTCAATCAAAGGAACTGAGGAGTCAAGGTGGCCGAAACCATCAGCCGCCAACATGACTCCATCAGTTCCACGAATAATGAAAGCTGAACCAACAGATCTTCCTCGGACACTCCCATCAAAATTGACTTTGATAAACTCTGGAGGTGGGGGCTCCCAAGAAATAAAAACCGTATGCCGGTTCGCTGTCATCGCAGCAGAGGAGTCCCAGTGGCCAGAGCTATCAGAATCAGAAGCAGAACCATGAAAAGTGTATTCATCAAAGAAGGTAATAACTTTCCTCACAACTCTATGGGGAGAAACTACATCATCAGAGAATATAAGCAGGTTACACGATAGCCAAATCTGATAGGCTGTGCCAGCCCAAATAGTGCCCTGCTGCCGAATTCTCCCCCGAATGTCACTGAAAAAAGCAGTCCTACGAGAACCGTCAGCACCCTCTCTTGGGTGATAACCATCATCAGCCATATCTGTCTCGCTCTAGGACAGCTGAATATAGCATGATCTGTGGTCTCCTCCTCCTGATCACATAATGGGAAGGTAGCTGAATGGCCATACCCCTCCCAACCAGTAAAGAGCATGTGGGAAGACAGTCCCACAGAAGCTTCCAAATGAAGAGCTAGATCCTGGGATGGATAGGGAGCTTCCAAATCCAAGCTGCATCAATCATATGCTGCGGGTGTGGCCGATAAATCCTCATGAGATCCCTCATAGGTGCAGTAGAAAGACATGATCTCTTCCATAATCTAGTATCAGTCGAGTGGTCCAGAATGAGTAGAATAGAAAGCACCATGTGAGCTAACTCCTCCCCAAAGAATTGAGTCACCGTGGGACTGTGCCAGGAAGCATGGTTCGGAGAAATGAGATCAATGGCTCTCATGCTGTGGGGAAGATCCATGCTGAGAAAAGTAGGCCAGATAGAGAGAGGGGGAGCTCAGAAATCCATGTATCCTGAATAACATCAACCGAGGATCCATCAGCAATCATCTACGAGATGTTTTCCAAGAGCATCGGGGCATGCCTCCTTTCAGAAGGGAGAATATCTAGAGGAGGACTGAAAATCAGTAGAGGGAGTCCAATCCCCATAACGAGCCCGCATAAAGGAGCTCCAAAAGCAATGCGGATCCAATAGGAACCGCGAAGCATGCCTAGTAACCATCGCCTATCTTCTGACAATCAAAGACTGAATTCCAAGACCACCCTCAGAAATAGGCAAGCAGATAGTGTCCTAGGCCAACAGATGAATACCATGGCCATCCTGCATGGATCCCCATAGAAAGTCTCTAAAACATCTCTCTATCCTCCTTAGGCAAGTACTCGGTATAGCAACATTAGATAGAAGATAAAGAGGAAGAGAGGTAAGGACTGAGCGTATAAGGGTAATCCTCGCCATTATAGATAACCCTGTGACCTGCCAGCCATAATACGGTTACGGACCCGACGCTCTAGGTCAATATAATCTCTGTAACGTGGCTGTCTTCCCGTAATAGGGATCCCCAAATAAGATAGCCTGTCCATCTGTGTAGTAATGTCCAGGGTTTGAAGAATGGCCTCCCTCATAATGGATGTCATTTTTGGACTAAAATAGATGAAGGACTTATGAAGATTAACTCTCTGACCAGAGGCCTGGCAGTAGTGCTGGATGATAGAAGCGAAGGTTGCAGCATTATGGATAGTGGCCCGACCTAGTAAAATGCAATCATCAGCAAACGAAAGATGAGAGACCGAGGGGCCCTGGGGAGCCGCTGTAAAAGGGATAATGTGAAGGTCATCCTGTGCCTGAGCAAAAGCACAAGAGAGATCATCAGCAACAAGGATGAATAGGAATGGGGATAGCGGACATCCCTGATGCAGCCCAACAACAGAATGGAAGAAGTCAGTCTGACTACCGTCAACGATAAGAGAGAATGACGATCGGTGAATGCATGCCATGATCCATTCAATCACAAGGCTATCAAACCTAAACTTATGAAGAGTACGATACAGAAAATCCCAGCTCACCTTGTCATAAGCTCGCTCCATGTCAAGCTTAATAGCCATTAGACACTGGCGGATAGGAGATCTCTGTAGGTCGTGCATAAACTCCTGGGCAATCAAAATATTATCAGTGATGCATCGTCCTCTGATAAAAGCACCATGTTCCACAGAAATGAGGCGAGGTATAACATTCTGCAGCCGAGTAACAATAATGCGTGCACAGACCTTGTACAGGGTAGTACACAAGCTAATGGGCCGAAAATGCTGAGGGACGGACGCATCAGCGCGCTTAGGCACAAGAGTAATGAAAGTCCGATTCCAATCAGTAGGAATTACTTTGGATTGGAAGACACTCTGTATGGCCTGTACAACGTCCTGGCTGACTATGGTCCAGTAATGGCGAAGAAGAAAGGCGGGAATCTATCAGGCCTAGGGGCCTTATCCGGCCCAAGCTCCCAAACAGCCTTCCATATCTCATCAGCTGTAATAAGTCTGGTAAGGAGGTCATTATCCTCAGCTGAGACTCTCTTAGCAATCGGGACCGGATGGACAGGAAATCCATCGCCAGTGCGCTCCGACCATCTGGACTGAAAGAAGTGAAGAAGTTGATTCATAATAATGTGAGGATCCTCCTGATAAATCCCTGCCTCATCAGCAAGATGCCAAATTCTGTTAGCTGCTCGACACCTCATAGTGGCCTGGTGAAAGAATCCGGTATTTCGATCCCTTCACGAATCCATATAATCCGAGACCTTTGCCTCCAAAAAATTTCCTGCTGCTGCAAGAGGGAGTGGTGGAGAGCTAATTTAGCTCGAAGGGATGTGATGTCCTGATCAGTGAGGCCGCCGTCCTGGTCTTCTTTGGTCTGAAGAGTACTAATATCATCTTCCACCTGTTCCACCTTTCTAACCAGATCCCCAACCTCTAGTCTATTCCATCGGTAGAGTCTACGCCTAGCAAGCTCCAGCCGCCGAGAAAGCCTATAGGTAGCACTATCTCTCATAGGTAAATTCCAAACTTGAGAAATTAGGGCTCGAGCGGAAGAATATGAAGTCCAAAACTACTCAAATCGAAATGGTCTCCTCTGTTGTGCAGTCACATCAGTGGAGATCAAGATAGGGCAGTAATCAGAAGCAATACTTGGAAGATGAGTAACAGTGGCATCAAGATAAATTTGGAGCCAGTGGGTCGTAGCCAAAACCCTGTCCAATCTCTTCCAGACTCGTGCAGATCCCTGACAGTTATTACACCAGGTGAATTGGGGGCCGAGAACCCTAGGTTAAGCAATTCAGCATCTGAAATGAAAGACCTAAATTCTGAAATGCCAGCTGAACCCCTATACTGTCTGCCCCCTTTCTTCTCATTGGCCACCACAATGCAATTGAAATCTCCAGCAATGAGGGAAGGAACTCCCTGAGCAAGCAGAGAGTGAGGCTCAGACCAAAGAATGCGCCTCTCCCGAAAATCAGTGCTGGCATAAACTCCGATAGGAGCCAGGGGCCCAAAGTCCCCTTAGAAATAACAAGGACAACTTGCTGATTACACTGATGGAAGGCATTCACTCTGATGGAGGAGTTATTCCAAAAAGCTAGAATACCTCCAGAAAGTCTCGTAGACTCCACTGCATAAGATGACCAACATCTGGAGACCTGTCTTCGAAACTAACTTAAGCTGTCATCCGACAATTTCCACAAGAACACATATATCAAAATTATATAACTGCATGAGTCTGCCAAAGGAGGAACGAAATAAAGGTTTTCGAGATCCTCTGACATTCCATATAAGAATCTTCATTTGATAGATAAGGGGGCTGGGACTCATCCAGGTCCTCTGCCATATCATTACCAGAAAGGCCCCCATTAGTCGAGGTACCACCCTTAGATTCCTGTCTAGAACACTCCACTGATTGGGAGTCCTCCATAGATACTTCAGTATCCATTCGAGAGGATGGGGACAAGCCTAAGTGATCCTGTCCTCGCCTCTAGATGGCTTCCTTGAGGCAAGAAACAACTGTGTCGTGTCCGCATCCTTCCAAATGAGGTGATTGGGCAGAAATTCCCTTCACCACACTTTGACTACAAATAGACCGAACACCCTTTACGACCCGAATCACAGCACCCAGGCATGGCTCCTTATTAGCTAAGAAAGTAAATTTCTCCTGATTGGCACCTGAACTAGAGGGGATCACTTTACCTTTCTTCTTCTTATTTTTAGAAGTTATACGTTGGGTTTGACCGTCGACGGGCCTGGCCTTCTTGGATGGGCCAGGATTGGCATCCTTATGGACCGTAGGCCACCCGGCCCATTTATCAGACCCCAGAAGAGTAAATGGATTTTCTAAAATAAGATTGGAATTCAGTATAGGATGTGCAGCTCTGAATTCAGGTATTGCTTCAGCCCCCCCCCCCCCCCCTCAATAGTTGTTTCAGTACCGGCACAGCCACCATCCACTGGCATAGCAGCAATCACTGAATGGCCCTCATCCCCCATCTCGGCAATCACTGAATAGCCCACGTCGAACGCCAATTATAGTGGAGCTACACTTTTCGATCCCAAAGAAAAAAAAAAAGCGAAAAAGTTTCGGATTCGGGTTCATGACTTAAATATAAGCGGTTTGATGCTTCTTTTAATAGTTTTATATCGAAAAATTAAAAATTAATTATATAATTTATAATTAATTAAAAAGATGAATAAATATAAATTAAATATTTTTGGATTATGAAGTTGGTATGGTATCCGTTTTGCTTTTTTGTAACGAAACGGATTCATTTTTGTAACGAAATAGATTCATGGGTGCTACGGGTCTAGGGCTTTCTTGTAACAAAACGGATTCATGGGTACTACGGGTCTAGGGTCCGGATCGATGGTATCAGAGTCATGTACCAGCCAAAAATGCAGAAGCTAAGTAAGGGCAAAGTGCTACAGCCATGACGAATGGAGTCACCTCTTGAACATGTGAAGGCCACCATATGCCCCTGGAGACATGATCATTGTGAATCGTGGCTAATTGGAGGCCTTTGGAGTTAGGTCTTAGCTACTTGGGACCTGCCTGATCATTGTGATTGTGGATCATGGCTGATTATCATTGGAGGTCTTTGGAGTTTGGTCTTAGCTACTTGGGAAAAAGGGGTTTGGGTCATTGAGTGTGTGATTCTTGTAAGGATTGACATTGATGGGATGGAGTTCTTGATGTAAAGAAGATCCATGGTCAATGAAGGCTTCTCTTCTCCTTAACCTCATAGTGTTGATAAGCATGGCAATGGTTCCCAGGCAAAGGAGCCTTAGAAGATTACTTTGAGGCAAAAAGTGAGGGATTTTTGCTACGAATTCTAGGGGTGTGACAGTGGTATAGTTTATAACCAGTTAAGAAAGATGGATAAGTACCAATTGAATCCCTTTTAGACTATGATGGCTCAAGATGGTATGAACTTTATCTGTCTTACTTTTTTATAACGAAATGGGTTAATGGGTGCTGTAGGCCTGGGTTATTACAAGTGGACCCGGATTGCTTTCTCAAAACTCCACGATAAAATGTCGACTTTTACTTTAATCGTGCTCTCGGCAACGGCATCGCCGCGAAATGGTCTCTCTCTTCCCTATCCTAGTTCCCCCACGATTTCTGCCACTGTCTTTGTAATTATAGTTTTGGTATTGCTTTTCGATTGCCCACCACCTGTTTGATCGTAGGTCTAGCTGCCTGGTTGTGCAAAAGTGGAGGAGAACCCTAGAAGGTGAGTTTTTGTTCCTCTCCTTTGAACTCTATAAGGCTTTAAAGGAACCATGGATTATAGCATTGGTGTTTCTCGAAGTAATTGCATCAATAAGGAGCAATTTACAGTGCTTTCCATGTACCATTGCTTTCTTATCGCGATGACAATTAAGGGTGCAACTCGGGCTCATGAAACTCGGGTTTTTCTCAATCCTAACCCTAATCCTTTTTATAAAATGTTAACCCTAACCCTAACCCTAACTTTATTTGTAAAACCTCAACCCTAACCCTATTTTTAAAAATCGGGTTCGGGTTGAGTTTCGGATTGGAATTCTAGTTGATGAAAAAAAAATGCTTTTTTCAAAGTAAATAAACATCGAATTATGGTACTCAAAGACGAAAAAAATAAAATCCCTTGCCGAACGCATAAGCTGGACTCGAGGCTTTAACATTGTATTTAAAAAAAAAAGTCTTACTTGAAACAAAGAAGAGGAGGAGGTGTTGTAAACAAAAAAGAGGAGACGGGAAGTGAAACAAAATGTGTGGGTGGTCCGCCTTTATGTTTGTCCTTTTTATCGCCTGTGACTGATGGCCTTGCCCTTCTTGCCCTTAAGTTGGTCATCTCGTCCTATTCGATTGACGCCTTCAACGCCTCCAAAAATCTGGTGCATATAAGCTACCCCCATTTGGGTAACCCTCGGGTTCGGGTTATCTCGGGTTCGGGTTGGGGTCAACCTTAACCCGGATCAATTGCAAATCGAGCCAGGTTAAATCGGATCTTTCGGGTTCGGGTTGAGCAAACATGAGTTTAAACACTGCTGTAAATCGAGTTCGGCGGGCCGGGTTCGGGTTGAACCCGGCCCAAGTTGCACCCCTAATGACAATAGGGGTGTGTGAGAACAAATGAGTGGTTTAGTATTGGTTAATTTGATCAGGTTGAGATGTGTCTTACAAGAGTATAGTTTTGTGATGCCCCTCCCAATAGTTCTATATCAAAAAATTGGAAGTTAGTTTTATGGTTTATAACCCGTTAAGAAAGATGGACAAGTACCAATTGGATTCATTTTGAACTGTGGTGGCCCAAGTTGGTGTGAACCTTGTCCGTCTTGCTTTTTTGTAACAAAACGGATTTACATGTCCGAATCGTTACAATATGGTATCAGAGCCACTGGGTGATTGCGATCATGTGCCCCTTCTCGGATCGTTACAATATGGTATCATAGCGATCATGTACCCCTGGCATCATTCTATATCGAAAAATTGAAAGTTGGTTGTATGGTTTATAATCAGTTAAGGAGGATGGATAAGTACCAATTGGATCCCTTTTGGACTATGATGATCCAAGTTGGTATGGACCTTATCCTTTTATTTTCTTATAATGAAATAGGTTTGCCGGCCGAGGTCATTACAAGTTTGATAACATGATTGTTTTCATTTGAATTTAAAACTTTGATGACAACTTTGAGGGCCCTTGGTTAATTTGCACGAGCGCTTTGTTGTTTCAGTTACCGTGTGTCAACTTGTTACTGTTGTGAGTGGATCGGTTTTGACCATAGTTCTTTCTTGGATACATCCTTCTTTACCCTTGGTATGGCATCCACCATTTGAATCTTTTTCCTGGATTTCTGTTTTGTGCTGCCACAAATAATTTTTGGTATTTATGTGGAGGTAATTTTGTTCTAGCTTCTGTGTTGGTATAGCTACCAGAGACAGAAAGTTCATCTATTTGCTTTATCTATATATTAATTTCAGGTTGAGTGATATAGAGCGATATAAATGTGGGACTCTCTCAATGTGACTCTTCAGCCTGTAAGTTTGTCTTAGAAAATATCACAATTTCCTATCTATAAGAATTCTATTATGCCATTGTCTTGAATTGGAGTTTCTCCAAGTGAAGTGGAACACTAGAGTTGCATGAGTTACTACTGTGCTGTTTGGTTGACGTGTTTTACTAAAAACATGTTTAAGAAAAGCTAAAAAATTAATGATTTTTTCTATTTTTTTTTTAATAAGACTTGTTTTGCCAAAATTGACCAAGTCTTAAAACATGAAAATCAAAAGCCAATAACAAACCAGCCTCCTACTGTTTTCCATAAAACCTGTCCTTGGAAAGAACAATGTTATAATTATATGTTTTAGTAGTAACATGAGCTTATAAAGCGTCTGATTGTAGGATAAGGCTCTGTTTGATATGAAGGATAAGGGGATATCCGAAAGAATATCCCTTTTATCCTCAAAAGCTATAATTAGGGAAATAGTTCTGAAAAAGTTTAACCAGAGAGGATAACCCATGTTTAACCATAGTTATCCTCTGAACTTATTCCCTAGAGACCCAGGAATAACTAGAGTTAATCCTTGATGACAAAGCTGTTATTTTAAAAAGATGGTTATCCCTTGAGCTATTCTCTGTATAAATGCTATCCTGTATACTTATCCTGAAATAGCTTTTTATGAATCAAACACTACCTAAGGTAGTGTTTGAAATAGAAAATAAGAGGGGGTATCCCCTGGATATCCCCTCATATTCCCAAAAGCCATAACTATAAGGGATAGCTAAGAATAAAGTTAACCAAAGGGATAATCCATTGTTAACCATGGTTAACCATGGGTTATCCCCTCAATTTATTCCTAAGGTAGTGTTTGATACAAAAAAATATCCATGGATAAGTGTACGGGATAGAGTTTGTCCCTTGGCTATCCCATTGATCATATCAAATACAAAAAGGTAAATCCATAGGATAACCTTTTTTTACTCTTATTTTGAAGGGATAACCAGCTATTCATGCATTTTCTAGGAAATAACTTGAGGGGATATCCCATGGTTAACCATGGATTATTCCTTTGGTTAACTTTATTTCCAGCTATTCCTTATAGTTATGGCTTTTGGAAATAAGATGGAATATCCAGAGGATATCCTCTCTTATCCCCTATTTCAAACACTACCTAAAAAATGCAGGAATAGCTAGTTATCCCTTCAAATAAGAGTAAAAAAAAAGTTATCCTATGGATTTACCTTTTTGCATTTGATATGATCAATGAGATAGCCAAGGAATATCCCTAGGGATAGCCAGAGGATAAACTCTATCCCATACACTTATCCATGGATAATTTTTTTCTATCAAACACTACCTAAATGTCAAAAGGGATATCCCTTGTACCATTAGAGGGATAGGCCTATTCGATGAAATAGAAGGGTTTAGATGTTTGAAGAATAAGTCAGGGAATAAGTGGGGAGAAAAGGGTGCATTTAATGTGCATTGAACTTCTAGATATTTTGGATTTTATCACTAAGATAAATTACCTTCCATTTGTTTACATGTCTATAGAGTTAAAAATGTAAAATGGAAATAGAAGGAAATAGGGTGATGGTATAAGTCCACTCCATCAAAGTAGTGGAATAGAATTATTCCACATGGGCCCACTTGTACTCTCACATGATATAGTCCCTATTCCGTGGCCTTTTCTAATGTTTGGCAAGGATACCCCACAAATGAGGGGTACATCCTCTCACTCATTCTACCAGACAAACCCCTAAATTATGATAAATTAAGTGGTTCTCCATACTCTCCATAAAAACAACTAGCTCTTGAGGATTCATGGTAAGCGCCTTAAATGTTTCAAGCTTTTTCTCCCCACAGACTCAACTCCAAGTTCTGGACAGTTGGCATTGGCTTTAGACTGTTAGTTATTTGCAGAAATCTGTTTAGTCTTTAGTAATAGGTCTTATCAATGTGCAGTCATGACCCCATAAAGCTGGGTTAGCCTTCAACGATAATAACGATGGCTTTCTCTTACTAAATTGCATCTTCAATGCAGGGTGCAATGTTCACCTTGGGATCTCTTCAGATTTTTGATCTTGCACTATTTTCTTGTGTTACTTTTTATTTTTTGTTTCATAACTCCAGCTCCTTATTTTGGCACTCAAATTTGTTATTGTACTCACTCCAATCCTGGTCAATAACACCTAGCTTCCTTATTTGTTGGGAACTTGGTGGTAGTTCTCAATTTTTTTGCTAGCGGGAAAAATTAGTGTTTTATGTGTCATACTAGAAGGACAATGGCAAAATGTCATGGTCTCTAAAAGGTTAGGAACCTGAAGCCATTGTTTGAAATCAAGGTTTCAAATACTGCCAGATGGGAGGATGAAAATGGAATATGGCAAGTTTCCAACACTGGTACAAAGTGTGCCTTGTGTTGGTGCTCAGCTTCAAATGCTGGTCTGTGCCAACCAATATAAACTGTACCTAGCTGGGCACAGACCAACATGATACCTATTAATCTCTTTTCTAACATCTAAGTTGAGATTTTTTTTTTTTTTGGTGGTTAAATTTCAATTTAATGTTCTGGCTTACCATGAAGACATGCAAGCAACCAGCGAACCACTGACATCACTACTTTAACCTCTGTCTATGACACATTAATTCTCACAAGTATATGAAAGCATAAGATACAACTATAAGATACAACTATATCAACATTGTGAAAAAGCCAGCTACTCTAACGTTACTTCTTTCAAAAGTTTACTGGTTTATGTGTTGATCAAGGAAATGGAGTAGCGTGAGACCAGCAACCCAGACATCATCATCTAATACATATTCTTCAGGAGAATGGCTAATACCTCCTCGGCAGCGAACAAACAACATTCCAACCTGCTTTTATGCCAAGAGCCAGTCAAACATGTGGGAAAACACCATTAATTTGCTAACTATAGTGCATGAGATATCTGACCTTGGTTAAATGAGACATTGCCATAGCATCATGTCCTGCTCCACTCATCAGGATAGGAATGTTGCCTTGAATGTCACCGGACATCTTCCTCATGGCTGAACTTGTTGCATGTTTAAGCTGCAGACTTAATTCTGAGTCACAGTGGGCTGCCTCTGCATTATGCTGAAGTGATAATTGTATCATATGGTTAATCCAGTGAAGGTATCAATACTTAAGTTTGAACAGAAGATCATTGTCCCACACCTTACGCTCAATGGTACAATTAACCATCCTCTGCTCACATTTGTGATAAATCTGGTTAGAAAATTCAGATACTACTGCTTCCCTTGCCTCATCATCAATTACTCTTATATCCACAGTAAAATTTACCTGCAAAAAAGAAATATGTAAACATATGAGCAAGCAACCAAATAACATGGTCAGATTCAGGGATTATTTTCTTCCATGCAATACAGGGGCATGGTAAATCAATACCTGGCCAGGAATGACATTGCTTGCACTTGGCCAGCAAGATATCTCTCCAACTGTGCAGACCAATCCTGCAAGAGATTCCTTGTTGAAGAATCCACATTGTTCATCATAGGTCAAGAACTTATCAGGATGTTTACAAAGAGACTCCAAAGTTACAATAAGTTCAGCAGAAGCAGCCATTGGATCTTGGCGCAATAACATCGGAACTGTGCCAGCATGCCCTGAGAACCTCTTACTTCAACCTAAAGAGAGACCACTGGTAAACTTAATGGCTTCTTGAAGGCATTCTGACAGATAAACTTACAGAATCTTGAATGATTATCCTGCAAAGCTCAAATATTTATTCTGTAGGAAACAAAAAATACATGCTGCTGTAATAAGCATAACTCACCCATTAATGCATTTTCAGGAAAATGCTTAGATTCCAATCTGGCATCCATTTTTTAACAATAAAACCAATTATTGGGCTTACAATTCAATATAAAACCAGGGGGAAGAATTTCTATACTCATGTTGAAGATTACAATTCAATATCAAACCAGGGGGAGAATTTCTATACTCATGTTGAAGATTATATATCTCATGAGTCAGGAAAGTCATAAAATTCAGGCAAGATGACTGTCATAACTTACTGTCTTTTGACAGGGAAACTAAAAATATATGCTGACTGCTGGCACTCATGGCTAATCTAAGCAGAACACTTTTATTTTAGTGTCCCATGAGTATAATTTCATGTTTAATTTTGCAGAAATATCATTAGGATACCAGAATTTTAGAAAACTGAAATGCCTAGTTAATTATCTTCTCCAGCTTGGAAGCTTTGCTTTATCAAGCAAACAAAATTTTAAGCATAGATTATGTGCAAAATTCCTCATCCAAAATCAAAATCCTATGCTTAACCAAATGATTCTTGCATTTAGCTAAGATATTCAGAAACCACTATCACTGACAGAAATAATATGATCCTCCAAATGATTTTGATTTTACTTTGGAATTTTGGAACAAAAGCCAATCACAGTACTTGCTTTTCTGACACTTGTCCTTCACATGCCATGATAATCAACTCCTACACATTAAGAGTGGTGCAAATGTTGAGATCTGTGCAGCTTGCTAGTCATCTATTTTGAAAAAAAAAATAGATGGTATTCCTAATGCTGTTTTCTAGCAGGCTAATATCATTTCCTTATTACATTTGTCGCACATTGAGCATACCATAAGCTTACCCAAATCATATATTATTTGAATTTTAAAATATCCAAAAGTTTATCACATATAGCAGTATAGCTGCTGGTGTTTTATCCCAGTTCCTAGCACTTATGGTATATATTTAACAAAATTAGTTGCAGATATCCACGATGGATATTTATTCAGAAGTAATCACTCCAGTTTAATAATAGTTACACATGCGGGCAATTTCAAATGTACTGATTCCCATAACATGGACAATAATTATCTAACAGATGATCTAATTATTAATTTCACAATCTTAGGATGTTCTAACTTTGCATTCAACACATTTATATACAAACTGTTTTAAATGCTCTAGAAATTCCTTGCTTCTTGCTATAGAAAACTGTTTTGTTTCTCCTGGGTTGTTTTTTTAGTGAGGCCCAATTCTGTATAACTTTCTGATATGACAGAATGTGCTAAACTTGCAAACCTTTAATCTTGTCTGTCCAGCGATTCCTTTCACAACACCAAGGGGATAGCCAAGCGTTTCCAGTACAGGTCCTTGTTCAATGTGCACCTATGCCATTAAATGGGTTATAAATATATTTAGATCACAAGAAGTTCCACAGGAACAGACATATTAGAAGGATTTATACCTCAACATAACCCCAGATTGATCTTGGGTCATACTTGACCTGAACAAGGCTTTCATCAGTGGCATCAAAAGAATTTTCTCTAAGGACATCTTGCACTGTAATGCCACTGTATAAGTTCCATGTATTAAACAAACAGGAAGAAATAAACTGGCTTATGAAATGAGATGATGATGTTTAGCAAACAACCTCTTGTCAGATATTTGTAATGCTGCTGGAGGTAGAATGCCAGCTACAGCAGCACTTCCTAGGAAGGTAGATTGAAACCTGACACCCTCCTCATCACTGAATGCAATAACCTGAAAGTTATCAGCAGGATTACAGCAATAAGAATAGTTGATGTAAGTATACTCACAAAATTAAATGCATGATGTATAAAGTTTCAATATTTGAAACTCTGACATATATCAAGGTACTAAAACAAGGGCGAAGGAATAAAGGAAACAGATAGGCATGAACATTTTTCTGTTATTTGAGGAAACATGGGAACTCGCCATCTAATTTAATTATGATAAAACATATATCAAGTAGATGAATGGGAATACTAATGGTCAAACCAAAAATCCAAAAAGAAAAAGAAAAAGAAAAAGGAGATCACCTACTTGGTACCCTTAAATATGGGCTTGCCTCTCAGATACGGAGTCAGAATTAGGAGTACAAGAATTATAAAAGGCAGATGCATTTCTGTGACACCTTAGATCACTGAAGAACAAATCCACCTTGGATGGATACAAGAGAATTGGAAATCTCTTTGCTTCAGACTTCTTGTGATTGTGTGAAATATATTGTTTCTTGCCTCTTTCAGCCATAGGCTCCACAGTTTATAAGCAGATCAAGAAACCTGCTACTTCACCATCAACCATATTACATCTAAAATATGAACTCAAGCTTTAAACCCCCTTCAAAGCCTACATGAAAATCCACCCAAGACTACCATCCATGCTGGGAAAATATCATAGGCTTCCATTCCATAGATGAGATGTTATTGTTAGAGCCATATATCTTACATTCTACCACCTGGCTTTAGGATTCTATTGCATAAATCTGCTTTACTGAAACCCCATTTTGAGGTCGTTCTTCAACATTTCTAGATTGAGGCTTCACAAAAGGATCTGCTTGAAAGGATTTGAGACTAAAACATAATGTTTGTCATCCACATCTTTTAAAACTTCTACACCAACATAATTTGTTTGAGGATATGATTTGTAATACCTTCACATGAGCAATCACAACTTGTTTGTCGCAAGTATAACAGTAAATTGGATCGGATACAACCAATTTCAATCCATTGAAGCATATTTTCCAGATGGCCTCTTGAGCAACAGCACACAACATTGTATATGCTGATCCATGGTAGACAATGCAGCTTATCTCTGCCTCTTACTGATCAGTTTAACAACACCTTCGCCAAGGGATATTCAGTTTGTAGATATGTGTGGACACAGACTTGATAAGGTGAGTGTGAGTTTCTGCATAACAATGGTTAAAGAAAGGGGTGGGGTGGGTTGGTGGTCCTTGGACATCACAAATCATGTTGCTTGCTTTACCCCTATTTTTTTTGCTGACGACCACCAGGCTCAGCAACTATAACTGTTAACTCAACAACTAAAAACAAATCATAAAATGGAGCTAAATAGCTTCATAACACTTGAGATGGTTAAAGAAGCAACAAGAGAGGAAGCAAGTGTGCCATTCATGCTAATTGGGCTAGGTCTTTGTGGTTGGAATCTTTTACCTAGGGTGGCATGGCCACATGGAATCTCAAACCTGCACCTATTTCTAAGTGCTTCCTTACCTTAGGTTTTCTGAAATATCATCTCCTTGCAACCGCACCCACTCCCACTCCCACTCCCATTCCCAATCTTGGCAACCAAGGGATTGATAAGACAGTGTGGTTCTAGTTGAGTAACAGGCATAAGCTGATTGACTAGGCTAGATTAGGTTAATAAGTTGCGATTGGCAAGTTGTGTTTAGATGGATGAATCAGATAGATAATTGAACAGCAGCTGACAAGATGAGCTGGCCTGATTGGTTTGGCATGCCTAATAGGTTAGACTAAGAGAATCGAACCAGTCTATTAGATTGGCTTGATCAAGTCAGCTTGGTTGTTATTGGCTTGTTTGATGAATTGAAGAAGTAACTGTAACCTGGCTTTCCCCTTCACCCATGGGAAGGGGAAAATGAGGGTTAAAGCTCTTAGAGTTAATCCACATAATGACGTGACAAAAGCAATATTGGTGTCATGGCATTGCGAATTTGAATTAAGCAGCTGGTTGCCAATTGGACAATGAATATGAGAATGGAAACAAAGATTTAATGGCACTACAAAAGAACAAGACTTTGCTCATTATTCCATTTTAGGAGGAACAATAAAAAAAAGAAAATACACATAAAAATATTTTTTTAATAATTTGATAATTCATAATGTTGAATATAACAGTACTTATGCTAAGGAATCAAAATTTGCAAAATTGCATACCCCCAAGGCAGGCACATAAAAATCAATAATTTTATAATCAATAATACTATCATGCTCCAAGTGCTAGAGTCATAAAATGTGAAAAGATCTTCCACTTCCCATGGTCTTGTTAAACTTGAGTATGATAATGTCCACCAGGAAGTATTATCTTTCGCTTGATTTTAAAATCCATTTCCTAAGCAAGAAAAGATTCAATTTGTTGATAGTTACTATCTTTAAATGGCTCCATTGCAACTTAATAGAAGTAGAGCCTTTTTAGCTTGATGACTACCCGACAAGAAACCCCTTTGGGTCCTATTTAAGATGTCCTTTATTTGGCCAGAACAATAGAGATTGACGAGGAGAAAAGCAAAGGTTCCCTGGCCAGTTTGCAATCAAGAAAGTAAAGCGGTAGGCAATTGCTTCCAGATCAAGCGATCGATGGACAGATGCCGACAGTCACAGATAACAACAATTGTAAAGAGCCAGCGGTCAAAGTAAAGCGGTAGGCAATTGCTTCCAGATCAAGCGATCGATGGACAGATGCCGACGGTCACAGATAACAACAATTGTAAAGAGCCAGCGGTCCGTTGAAGTTCCCTGACACCTTAGGCTTTGTTTGGATCTTTTGAGGAAAAGGAAAGGAAGAGTAAAAAGAAGAAAAGGAAGGGAAGAAAAAGGAAGGGAAAGGAAGGGTTGTTCATCTTCTCTTATTTGGAAAGGATGGAAGAAAAAAGAAAGGTAATATTAATTATTTTATTTGGATAGAGAGGAAGAAAAGAAGGGGAAGAGTTATGTGACAATTATATCCCTTCAAAATAGGGAATGAACCGTGAGAGTGAAAAAATGAAGAATAAAAATAAAGGGTTATTTTGGCCTTCCAAAAAATATGACTTAAAACTTTTTTCCTCCTCCAGCTTACCTCCGATTTGGGGGTTAACAAATTTACCCTTGTTGAGGAAGAAAGGAGGGAACCGGTTACTCCCATTCCCTTCCCCTTTTTCTTTCAACCTCTTCCCAAACAAGGTAACTTATGACTTTTCTTCTTCTTTTCCTTCCCCTTTCCTTCATTCTCTCCCATCCAAACAGACCCTTAATCAACTTAGTTTACCTTTTTCACTAGCTCTCTACATCAATCGACTAATAATCTATACACAAAAAGAAGAGAAGAGGAGATAATATCTTCCCCTCCAGCGATACTTGTGGAATTTCCATACCCTTCAAAATGTGTGCCATAGAAATTTCCACAATGTTTCACTTAAGCTTCCTAAAGAGCTCAACATATAAACCAGTCCGTGGACTCTAAAGCAACCACAAACTGAAGGCAAAATAATCATCCAGAATACTTCTACCCTGAGAAGTACTAGTTTAGGCATATGCTTGTAATTAGGAACCATTGTTTTGGGTCTTGGACATAAGATCCTAGATAAATACACCAAGTTTTTCTATGGAAGTTTACCTTTCTTTCATTCTGTTTCCCCCACTTGTCTGTTCTTCTACTGCCTAAATCTGTATGTCCACATCAATTCGCTCATCTTACCCATAAAGTCTGGACCCTTTCATATGAAACTTCAGGAGAGGAGGAGGGAGGGGGGATGGTGTGATTAAATTCTTGGAAAATATCATTGAGTTCAGACACTAAGCCCTCTGCAATACACATTTCACTAGATTGATATATAAGTGTGATTAACCATCAAATGATTTAAAGTGAAGGGGATAGTAATAGTCAAATAAGGATAGAAAACAAGCTAAAGAGTATTCATCAGTTATGGACTTGTGGACTTAAATTCTAGCCATGTATGAAGTAGATGTCATCATGACGGTTTCAATACAGTATGACAAGCAATGACAGTGATATAACATGTCTATTAGGTTTCAGTTAAGGGGGTACAGAGTTTAAATCATTTTAGTGCTAGCATATAGTCTATTAGGGAAATTTGGTAATCAGTAAATATGGTGACAGCTGTCAGCAGGACTGCAATATGGTCAGGTTGAATCAGGATTTGGAACATTCCAAAGAAAAAATTTCCATATTTGAATCATGTCAAAATTATGAATCCAAGTGTACCGCATTCTCATTTGGGTTGGGTCAGGTTAGCTTATACTTAATATTTAGTTTATTGATCCATTGGGTTTCAGGTTAAACCAGGTCAAGAGTAACCCAAATATGAGGCACAAAAAGCATCTATAAGTTGATCACTTAGTTATAACATGAACATATTGTGCAAAGAAACAACAGGTCACTTAGTTATTACATGAACATATGATGCAAGGAAACAACAGTGAAACAATATGCAGAGATCATTAGCAACACATTCTGCATAAGTTTGATTGACAGCCATAGAAAAATTGTCATCAAAGTTGACGGCTGCCCACAAGAGCTATCATTAAAATCAAAACTGTGTTTCATAAACCCAAGGATGATTATGAGAAATGTAGTGTATCAGTTTTGGGTCAGTTTGGGATTGGATCAGGTCACTAATCAACCCATATCTGATCCATATTAGAAACATGTCATATTTTTTGATCCAGGCCTAATCTAAATGACTCTGATATGTACTGGACAAAGTTATTCACAGGATGGCTGTGGATTGGAAGCAGGTCGATCTAATATAATTGCAAACTCAAATCTTGGCATGTCGAGTCCTGATATTTATACAGACTGAAAGGTGCATCACTTAAGTTTGCATTTTATTTATGAAAAAAAAAAAAGAAGAGGAAAACACTAACCTCTACTGGCCTACAAAGTTTCTCCAACTTCCCTTTGATCCTCAAAACCTTCAAAGCAGAGATTGCACATATTATACCCAATGACCCATCATACCTTCCAGCATCAACAACAGTGTCCTGTTTAAACCACAAAAATCCACTAATTGGCATCGCCACATGAATCAATTTATCTTGAGTAGAAAGATCTATCTTGAGCCATTACCAAATGAGATCCAATTAATAATGTCTCTTCCGTTGCATTAACTGCCTCAGTACGACCATGTAGGTTGCCCATTTGGTCCACCCAGCTGAAGTACAATATATCTATCAATTAGATGGAAATAATTCATGGAAACAATATGAAAGACAAACATATATTTTCAACCCAGAATCCTGCATCCAGCTTATGAAGGAAATAATTCATGGAGAAAAGATGAAAGACATACATACATCTTCAGCCCAGCATCCTGCATCCAGCTCATGATAAGATCTCTAGCTCTTATAGAGCCTGGACTTAAGAAAGTTCTTTCAAGATAACCATTAGCATCAGATATCTGTTCAGAATAACCAAAGTTTCCATTAGGAGGAAAAAAGGTATTTCTAGAAGCACCAAAATTCGTATCATCAAGCTTAGGAGAATAATGTGCAAAAGAAAGTGCTTGGTGTTACACAATAAGAGTATGATGCAAATAACAAGAAATTATAAGTCAACTAGCTCCAAAATTCTCAATATGCTTTGGCAAACAAATATCTGTAAATGAGAGAGGCAATGGGCTATAGACAAGTAGCATAATCGACATTAAAGTTTCTAGTGCTTCAATGTCTAAACTGAACTTATTGGTTCTCTTTATTCTTTTAAAAATATATATATGAAAAGGGCATCCCGCATGCAGAAGGCTGTTTCCGTGTTTGAACCTGTGATACTTAGGTCACACTAGGGCAACCTCACCCTTGTGCCAAGACCCACCCTCTCAAAAAAGAGAGAGAGAGAGAGAGGTAAAAAAAAAACTTCACATATCCAAGATCAAATGCAGTAGCTTTGGCATCTATTTTGGACTATCATGTGAAAGACTACTATAAGATTTAGTTGATCAAGGAGAATTGAAAGATTTAATATACTTGTAACACCTTTGGCCCTGTCATGCCCGGTCAAGCTTCATATTTTCCAGTTTTCTTCTTGTCATTTTGCATCTGATAGCAAAACAACTTTGGCTTCTTGCCAGGATTTAGCATTCAGAAAAATGATCATTCCTCATACCAACTCAATCGTGTTTCTCTCACATTTAGTATGGGGCTAATATTTGAAATTTTCATTCTATTGGATACTTCAATGAATCTTTTTAAAAAAAAAAAATCCTTCCTGAGACCTAAATGGGTTTATTTGGCAAAATATTTATACCTTATCAGTTTCTCTAAACAACTAAATCCTTGTGCAGCAATCAAACATCCTCAGGAAAATTATGGCAGTTCAATCAGCTAAAGATTTAAATTGGAACTTAATAAGCATTCCCAAAAGGGTTAATTTTCTCCTTTATAAGCTTAAACTCTTACTGCCTGGATCCCACTTCCAATACCTCAAACATGCATCATGGACTTGAACACCTGAGTAACTATCTAGTTATGATCCTATAAGAGCAAGAATGTGGCCCCGAAATCTGCACAACTAAAGCAAAATTAAGATGCTTAAACAATAGCCAATTTCTGTGCATGATTTTTACTGGGAAAACTACTTAAGAACTTAAAAACCAAATGCATTCCAATTAATCAGCCTTGAAAAGCTAAAATACTTTTACAACCATTACCCAAAATCAAACATGTGACACCTATATATAATAATCAATGCATTGACAATCCCTGAGAGCAGCTCAACAGAACAAAGATATTCTTCGATAACCTAATCTGGCAGCATCTATTTTGATCAAGCACAAAACTTTGCCAGATCAGCATCTAGCAACCCAAGAAATTCTGCACACATGGCTGCATCAGATTAGCACTCTTTGGGTCCAGCGCCTTGTCATTGCCCCCGGAACGTCCAAAGTTCACATGCACATGTCACACAAAACCTAAAAAAACTCCAGAAAATGTGATCATCTTTTGTCTGCTGGTATTTTTTTTTAATAAGCATATAAAATGCATTGAATACTGCAACATAATAGAGCATAGCAAAAAAATAACATTCCTAGTAATAGTATCATTAAAATTAGATTAATTTTTGATATTTAGAAGTTAAATTACACATTTCATGGGTATCCATCGACAAGAAGCAATCTTCATACTACTAAGCAAATCTTTCAAACTACTATCATCATACATTTCACGCACATCTATTTTCTTATCAATTTAAGTGGCTTATAAATAGCTCCACCTAGTATAAAATTCTGTTTCATAAACTAGTTCATATTCATCAAAAAAATATTAATCTACAAAGGCTATCAAAAATTTGAACCTATAAAAATTTTCAATAAAATCAAAATTAACGCATAACACTTATTAAAGTTTCTCACGTAAGACACCATATCATCTAGCGAAAACCAAAACAAACTTCAAATAGAGCTAACTTTGTCCCATTTCTCTCTCTTATTCAACTTTAAACCAACATCAAGCAGCACTAAGATTCTTAGAAAAAAAAATTAGTGAAAAATAGAGAATAACAAGAAAATATCACACATTGGATTCAAATAGTGACTAGAATATTTATCTCCATCTCATATCAAAACCAAAAAATAAAAAAAAAAAAGAAAAAATTGGTCAGAAAATGTAATGGATTTCCGAACCTTGCCTAGCTGATTGATTCTAGACACTGCCTCGTCCCTCAGAATATCAGGAAACAGCTCATTTCTTCCATCTTCTCCAATCCCACATCCAAACCTTCTAACAACAAATCTTGCTCATATTACTAAGAAAAAAATCGGGAAAAATCGCAAAAAAAGGAAAAAAATCAAGAAAAAAGCAAGAAGCAAGTACCCGATATAAAAAGGGATGCGAGAAGGATCGAAACAAGAAAACTAAGGCTTTGGGGCCATCACGAAGGGAGAAAGGCGAGAGCCCTGGGAGAAGCGAAGCCATCGCCCCCGCCCCACTCGATGACGTTGCGAAGGGATCTTGGCGTCGGGAAGATACCCCGAGATTTGGTGTTACCCGTGTTCCGTCGGACCAGGTTATGGTAGGCGACGGTGATCGCCACCCGCTGGATCAATTGCAATGTCACGGTAATCACATCCTCAAGCCCCCCCCCCCATTTATTCTGTTAATTAATATACCTGAGGTACAAGTTACTGTCTTTCGTGATAAATTATAACTCTCTGGAAGCTATTCAACAAATAGGCGCATAGAGATTTCTATGCGTACAACCAAGATGGTTTCGATGAGGTAATGTGGACGGCGGATGGAATAAATTATATGTGGGTAAGGTGTGGGAGGTGATGGAATCTGGGAGGAATGTCGGAAAAAAATATATATTTGGCGGTGGAATATGAGACGACGTGGCTTGCAACGAAGTTCCATTCCGTTGGACCATAAAAAGTTGATCACGTTCGTGCGCTAACAAAAAGTTGTACCTGAGTGAATGGGAATAGAATTAAGGTTATGTTTGGCAGAATCCTGAATGATAATTAAATTATTTACAAAATAGGTTAGCATTAAATAATTATTAATAATATTAATTATTTAATATATATATATATATATATATATATATGATAAATAGATTATTATCATATAACATTAAATTTTAAAATACTCTTAAATCAAATTCATATACTAAATCAAATCTATTAAAAAAATTTAAAATACTTGTAAATCAAAGTATTTATATATAAGTAGAAAATACTAGATTTATTTTTTAAGATTAAAATATATTTTTAATATTTAAACATTTATTCAAATTTTTTTTATTCTTAAACTTTCATTATTATAATTTATTTATATATTTTAAAAATAATTTATTTTTTATATTTTATTATATAAAATTAATTAAGATTAATAGAATAATTGATATATTATTTTTTTAATTTTAATTTTAAATATTAAAAATAAATTTAAAAATAAATTAATTTAAAAAATAAAAAAATTTAATTAATTTTCTAATTAATTTAATTTAATATTTTAAAAATAAAACTAAAAAAATAATTTCTTAAAAAATAATTTTATGAATAAAAAATAAAAAAAATTATTTTTAAAATTAAAATTTTAATTAGTTTTTAAATTATTTAATTAATTAATTATATTTAAAATAAAATTTAATAATTAATTTAAAAAATTAAAAACTAATTTAATTTTTTTAATAATTTTTTATTTTTAATTGATTTAAATTTATTTTTTATAATTTTTTAAAAAAGTAATTAAATTTTTTTTCTTTTATTCTTTTATTCTTTTTTATTTTTTAATTAGAGTTTTCTTATAACATATTTTTTATTTTTTGTTTTTGTTTAATTTTTTTTTCTATTCAATATTTTTCTTTTCTATGAGAATAATACCACGGTTTATTTTTGTTTGAAGAATGAGAAAAGAGATAACGACGGCGAGATAGAAGAAAAGAGAGAAAAGAAGAATGATTTTGTTTGGAGAAAAGGATAATTTTATTTTTATAAAAGAGACAGGAGCAATTTTATCAAAGAAAAATTTATTAGATTACAACATATCCGGTAATATAGATAACTACCTCTTCCACCACTCGATGGTAATCCAGATTACTACCTCCTCACTACTCGAATGGTAATCCAGATTACCACTGCAAGATAGATTACTATTCAAAATATGTATCAAACATGTTATTTAGTGGGCACCATTTAAATTATCGATAATATGGATAGATTACCTATTACCAAACACCCCTATGTGAAAGGGTGGAAGAATGCATCTCAGGATACTATGATAGGCTTTAGCATCTAATTGGCTACCAAACTTTAACAAGAAAATAAATTTTTAAATTAAAATAATAAATGATTGTTGTCGTGGAATTTCGTTCTTCAACTTGGGTGCGGCTCGCTCCTAGATTCGGGCAGCGATCTTCCGTTCGAGTGAACTTGTAAGACAGTCTCCACGCAAGAGGCATTGGGGTGGCCCCCGCGGAAGACCCTCCGATGCCTAAGTTAGTAAAAATTCTCATTAACCAGATATGAGGAGAAGGCTCTTGCAGAAGAGTCCCTCAAGAATGGCCTCTCGAGATTAGGACTCTGCTTGAACTTCTTTAGTCCAGAGTGAGCACGCATACCTGAAGAAGCTTAGGATAAGGTATTTATAGGCTATTGGGATGGTGGTGGGTTGATACATAACTTCTCATAAGTGTCTTAGGAAGCTAAAAGTTGGTACGATTCGAATCTGATTTGAATTTGGTTAGTTACGGAGCCGATAGGATTTGAATCCGGTTAGTTAGAGGATCGACGGTCAAGGAAGCTGACTGGCACTTTAAGATTTGAAGATTTGGTTATTTATGGGTATTAAGCTATATTGGCTTTATTTCTTTCTTGGGAATTCCTGGAATCAATTTGATCGGAATTCCGCAAAATAACCAAGAATTTGAACTTTTGTTGATTGCCATCAGAGGGTCGTGTTTGGCTCCTTACTTCTACTTTAAGGGGATTACTTTGAAATTCGGATGATTGAAGCTGTTTATCATGCAGAGGCCTTGGTGTAGTGCTAGACAACGAGGGCAGTTGAGCCAACAGAGAAAGTACCTCGATCCTGCCGAGGTGTGAAAGTAGCTCGGTCCAACCGAGGTATGAAGATAGCTCGGTCCTACCGAGGTATAAGGATAGCTCGGTCCTATTGAGCATAAGAATAGCTCGGTTCTGCCGAGGTGAGTAGCTAGATTTGGCAGGTTACCCTATTAGATGTAGCACAAGGACAGAGGGTGATTATGCAATCAATGAACTGATTAAAATTAATTTTTTAGGTATTTTAGAAGATGGCTAATTCACTGAAATTAAGAGAAAGAGTAGGAGGGCAGATTATGTGATGTAGAAAGTAATGGTTCAGAATATAACTTTTAGAAAAATGAAGAAGCGTACTAGGAAAGTCTAGAATTAAAAAACTGCAGGGAAGACATGCTCATGAACTTTAACAGAATCAGAATCACAAAGTAGGGGAAAGTTGATTTACCCGACGATGATGCGCTCTAAATGTTGGTAGAAGATCTTCGCTAGCCGGCAGGATTTTTGGATGAGAAAATTATCTTCCACGTGAGGTTCCTTGATTTCGATTCAGTGGCAAAGAAGGCATCCTCGGCTTTGGAGATGAATCCAGAGAGCGGTGGCGGCTTTGGAGGGAGAGGGCGGCGGCTTTGGAAATAAATCAAGAGAGGGGCGATGGTTTTGAGAGAGAGGGTGGTGGCTTTGGAAATAAGTCAAGAGGGTGGTTGTTTTGGAATGAAGGAAGGGCGGCAGTTAGGGTTCCAAGTATGGATCCCTAGAATTTAAGGGGGGGTGGTCGGTTATGGTGGTATGAGAATTAGAGTTTCTTTGATGAAGCTTGGTAGAGATAGACTAGATTACGGTTTGGTAGTAAGAATACTTCGACCTTACTCTACGGAGGATCAATTGCTCAAAGTAACGGAAATCTTGGCCTCACGCCTAACTCCATTGTAGGGAGAAATAAACTCGAGGCATGCATATTTTTAAAATTTGATAACTATTATCAATGCGGAAGCTAAAAGATTACATATTAATCTATCTAATATGCATCAAGATCATATCTTTGCCTTATATATAGGATCGCTTGATCTAAAATATGCATATAAATAATCATCAAGATCATATCTTGATCCTCAACGTAAGAAGTCATACTTCTTGCCTTGAATCATGCCTTAAGGTTTAGGGATCATATCACTTACCTTAAGGGTAGTTGGTAAATCCTTTTGTGCTCTGCAGCCGTTCAATCGTCCGACCTCTAGTATCGTCCACGCGAAGCCCCGAATGATCGGATTTCCGAGAGTGCTAGCTCGCGGAAAAATGACTTCGCTGATCTTGAATCCTCTCACTTGAATCTTCCTCCAAGATCCACCAAGCTTTTGCTAACACCAGAATCACCAGGATTTTCTATTTAACCTTTTTAGAATTACAATCCACGACATGTCGTGTGTTGTTGTTCTGTGTAATCTGGTGAGGGATGTGCTCTATTTATAGTCTCATTTCAACTTGCCCATTGAATTCTGACATTAAGAATTCCGTCGTTTGGCAAAAAGCAAAGAGACGTCGAACCAAAGAGCCACGGTGCTTGGTTAATTCCGACGTTCGGTGAAAACCAAGGAGACGTGGCATTTTGTTAATTCCGACGTCGGAACTAAAGAGATGTGAATTCTAACACTTAGAATTTCATCGTTGGTTGATTCAAAGAGGCACATTAATTCCACTTTAATTCTAACATTTAGAATTCCGATAGAAATGGTTTGGAGAGGATTAAATTAATACATTAAATTCTAAATGAGAATTTAATCTCTCAGACATTAGTTATCTCATCATGTGAGATACTTATGCGAGAGGTTTGGGTTCAGGTGATGATTTAATCTGATATGAATTTATTGGACTGAACCCACATAGATATGGTCCTATCCCAAATCAAATTTGGCTAGTCCTGAATCTATTTAAATCCAAATCAAGTCTAATTTCAAATCAATATTTGAAATTGATTAGTCCTTCTAATAGCCTTAAACCAAATTAAATCTTATTCACTTGTACTTAACCCAATTGAGATAATTCAATCAATCAAATTGATTAATTAAATCATATATGATTCTCAATCGTTGATCAGCAAATAGATCATCCTAGGAAACTTCTATGCGTGTGACTCTCTAGGTTCGAACCTAAGCCGGTAGCATAGAAACAACTTTCTATACTAATCGATGTGCCCATCTAGCAATGTAACCCGACGTCCGGATAGGTCGAAGAGTTGCCGAGCAAACACCAAGAACCCTAAGAAATAGTTACCGTATAATTCATCCTCTTGACCACAAATGCTAAGGATGGCTTAAGAGCCTGTCAACTCTAAACAACGAATCCATAAAGTGATTTCAATTTAGTGATCATGTGACTTTCACATGAAGTGCCTTGGCCAAGGTCTTGCTAAATTGAAATGCAAGCATTTCTCCTTTTAACGGGATAGGTCAAATTCCATCTTGATCCACAACTGACTACCACAAGTACTTGACTGCACCTAGTAACCTTTCGTAGCTTGATTAGAAATCCAGGTGGTCCGGCACCTAAGTACAATGAGTTGCTTGCAAGTCACCGGTTGTGATCTTCAAGTCTAAAGGATACTTATACCCATATCTTTTTGGATTAACTCTTGACAGCAGAGTATCCGGAAATGAGTCACGTTCGGTGAAATGTACTCCTACACTTTCACCTGTATGTCATACTAGTGTCTCTACACTCCTTGGTTAAAAGGACAACCAACAAATATGATATACAACGTCCTATAATTGATAGTACTATGGCCCTGTCATTATATATTTGGTCGCGAACTCTTTTAAGGACCTTCAAAGATAAATCCTCCTTTATCGTGAAGGAAGATCCTGAGGGCTTCATTACTATTAGGAGTTATAAGAAGATGTTCTTGTAATGAATAAACTACCAAATAACTTTTATTAATATATCAATTTATATAATTTACATTAGCACAATCATCAAATGATTGGCTTTAGGATACAATTCCCAATAGACTCACACTTAGCCTAAAGCCACTCATTACAATATCTAATACACATCTTCAATTTATAGTTATCAAACTCCCTGATGCTGAGTGCTTTAGTAAATGGGTCACCTAGTTTTCCTTTCCATCAATCTTCTGAAGATTTATGTCACCTCGGTCTACAATCTCTCGTATAAGATGAAACCGGCGCAGTATGTGCTTGGTGTGCTGATATGCTCGTGGTTCCTTTGCTTGAGCTATGACACCAGTGCTGTCACTGTACAACAGGACTAGTCCATCTATGGAAGGTGCCACTCCAAGCTCGAAGATAAACTTTGCAGCATCTGATGCAGCGATGTACTCTGCCTCGCACACCGAATCTGCCACTGTATGTTGCTTGGAACTTTTCCAACAAACAGCTCTACCATTTAGGATAAACACGAAACCTGATACACTTTTGCTATCATCATGATCTGATTGGAAATTGGAATCAGTATATCCAACAAGTTTCAAATCAGACTCTCCATAGACTAACCACTGGTCCTTAGTATTTCTCAAATACTTAAGGATTGTCTTAACAACTTGCTAGTATTTTTCTCCTGGATGAGATTGGTATCTACTCACTACTCTAGTGAGTATGCCACATCTGGTCTTGTACATGTCATGGTGTACATAATCGATCTCACTGCCGAAGCATATGGAATTCGACTCATACGTTCTCTTTCATTAGGAGTTGTCGGACAATCCTTCTTAGAAAGATGAATTCCATGGCCTATAGGAAGATAGCCTTTTGGAATTCTTTATGCTAAACCTCTTTAGCACGTGTCAATCTACGTAGATTGGGATAAACCAAGCATCCTTTTAGATCTATCTTTATAGATCTTCATCCCTAGGATGTATGATGCTTCTCCCAGATCTTTCATGGAGAACTGTGATGATAACCATGTCTTTATTCCTTGTAATGCAGGGATATCATTCCCGATTAAGAGAATATCATCCACATATAATACAAGAAATACAATAACGGAATCGTTAGCCCATTTATAAATGCAAGGTTCTTCTTTATTCTTAATAAAGCCATAAGATTTGATCACCTTATCAAATCGTATGTTCCAACTCCTAGATGCTTGCTTAAGTCCATAAATAGACTTCTGTAGCCTGCACACTTTAGACTCGTCTTCAGATATAAAACCTTCAGGGTGTATCATATACACCTGTTCTTCTAAATTACCATTTAGAAAAGCGGTTTTAACATCATCTGCCAAATCTCATAATCGAAGTGTGCTGCTATAGCTAGCATAATCCGAATAGATTTCAGCACCACAGGAGAAAATGTTTCGTCATAGTCAATACCATAACGTTGATGATACCCCTTAGTAACCAAACGTGCTTTATAGGTCTCAACCTTTCCGTCTGCGCCTCTTTTCCTTTTGAAAACCCACTTACACCCCTATGGGTTTTATCCCTTCGGGTGGGCCAACTAATGTCCATACATTATTGTCCTTCATGGAATCAAGTTCGGATTTCATGGCATCAAGCCATTTATTAGAGTTAGTCCTTTGCATAGCATCCATATAGGTGATCGGATCCTCGTTGTTCTCACGAGTTTAACAGGATCTTCATTCTGGACCAAGAAACCTAAGTATCTATCCGATTGATGTGGTACTCTACCAGATCGCCTTAATGGTGCATCTAAAATGGGTTTTGAGTTTGATCTAATCAACTCAGATTCTAAGGGTTCACTGGTTTGTGTTGTTCCTTCTACTTGATGAACTTCCTCAAGTTCAATATTAGAGCTATTTGTTCCTTTACTAAGGAACTCTTTTTCAAGAAAAACTGCTCTATTACTAATGAACAACTTTTGTTCTTCAGTATTGTAGAAGTAATATCCTTTGGTTTTTTTTGGATAGCCGATGAAAAAACATTTGTCAGATTTGGGTTCAAGTTTGTCTGATTTGCACGTTTCACATAAGCCGAACACCCCCAGACTCTTAGATAGGTGATAACCGGTTTATGTCCATACCACTTCTCATGTGGAGTTTTAGAAACATACTTACTTAGAACCTTATTAAGAATATGACAAGCTGATTCTAATGTGTATCCCCAAAATGATATTGACAAGCTTGCAAAACCCATCATAGACCGAACCATGTCTAACAGAGTTCGATTCCTTCTTTCTGACACACCATTATGCTGCGGTGTTCCAGGAGGAGTCCATTGGGAGAGAATCTCATTCTCTCTTAAATATATCATAAAGTCATTGGAAAGGTATTCGCCTCCTCGATCTGATCGAAGGGTCTTAATATATTTTCCTGTTTGTTTTTCTACTTCTTTATGATATAGTTTGAACATTTCAAACGACTCAGATTTATGTCTCATAAGATAGACATAACCAAACCTAGAAAGGTCGTCTGTAAAAGTAATGAAGTAATAATATCCACCTTTGGCACAAGTGCTCATTGGTCCACATACATTAGTATGTACTAGACTCAATAGCTCTTTAGCTCTTTTACCTTCTTCAGTAAAAGATGACTTGGTCATTTTACCAAGAAGACAGGATTCACAAGTAGTTAATGATTCACAATTATCAACTCGAAGGATATCCTCCTGAGTTAACCTGTTTAATCTGTTCTTATTGATATGACCCAGTCGATGGTGCCAAAGATAAATGTATGTGATATTAGTTATTCTAGGGCGCTTACTTGAGTTGTACACTACATTCACAGGCTGTGATAATATATAAATGCCATTAGATAAATGCCCAGTCATTACAGTGACTCCATTCATAATGATATTCAAAGTAACATCCTTTATTGAAATTTCATAATTACTTTTGGCCAGAAGGCCTACATAAATTACGTTCAATAAGAACGTTGGGTAAAAATGACAATCATTTAGTATAATGACATTTCTATTGAAAACTATTTCAAGAACTCCTAATGCCAGTACTAGAAATAATCTTCCATCGCCAACATTAAGGAATCTTCATTGTCCTCAAATCTTCTAGTGACCTGTAGTCCCTGCAATGAATTACAAATGTTAAAAGGACTCTCGGTATCCAATACCCAGGTCTAATTATCATATACAGAAAAATTATAAGGTGTTATCATATAAATACCTTGTTGAGCAACATCTTGCCCCTTTTTCTTCTTTGGCCTGTTTTGATCAAGTGTGGCAATATAAAGAGGACAGTTCCTCTTCCAGTGCCCTTGCATCTTGCAGTGAAAGCATTCATCTTGACTTTTATCAACTTTCTTCTTCTGCATCTAATCCTTTATAGATGTCCTAGCATGTTGCACCTTTTTCTTATTCTTTTCTTCTTCCCTTTCCCAAAGGGTTGATGCCCTACCTTAGATCCTTCAACCATATTAACCAAACCCTTAGAGAGCTGGTTATCCTTCTCAAAGTTCTGTAACAACCCCAACAAACCGTGGTAGTTGACTGCAGGCTTTGTCATTCGAAAATGAGTAAGGAAAGGTCGGAAGGATGGAGGCAAGGAATTCAGGATCGCATCTTTTCCCAACTGCTCATGTAGGAGAAAGCCGAGCTTGCTTAGGAGTTCTATCTTCTCGATCATATAATACATGATCAGTGACAGGAGATCCATCCCTCATTCGAGCATTAAAAATAGCACAACTAGTCTTGTGCCTTTCAACGTCGTCAGGTGTACCGAAAGATTCATTCAACGCTTGAATAATTTCTTCTGGCTAAGCATTCTCGAACCGGCGACCGAATTCATCGTTCATTGCTGCTAGCATGATGCAACGTACGCTAGTTCTATCATTGAGCCACTTCTGATAAGTGTCTTTGTCAGAACTTTGGGTGCTTGCATTAGGTATCTTTGGTGCAGGATTATTCAGAATATATAGAATCCTCTCATGCTCAAGGACGATCTTGAGTTTTCTGAACCAGCTATTGAAATTTGAACCATTCAACTTGTCACTATCCAATAGGGACCTTAATGATAAATTAGTGGTCATTTTCTGCATAAGGAAAACTAAAATTTATTAGTATAAATTGATTCAGTCTAAAGACTTGGACTTTAGTCTAAAGATTCTCCCACTATTTTGTTCAAATTGGCAGCCTCTACACCCTAATTCGAAGAATTATTCTTAATTCTTTAGTGGGCACTAAGATCTACATAGACTACATACAGGCCCAAGTAAAGCTTGGCTAACCCATATGCATATAAGAGTAGGTTTAAAACCAATTGTTTCCCAAAACAATTCTTAATGTTCAGTTTTGCCCCATAATCCTCTTCAGCAGGCATGGAGTGCCTCCACTGAAAGTTCTGGTTAGGTCCAACTATTAAATGATATAATCAGTGTAACCTATCAATAGACAACCAAGCCCGAGTGAAGCTCGGCTCACCTGACTGTCTATTAATAGTTACGCTGACTTATCATATAATGAATGATAATTCCGATGGTTGAAAAGCACCAGGCATGGAGTGCCTCCAATGATTATCAAGACATCGGACTCATTATCACCCACCTTAATAGGAGGATGATCTAGTTATCATATAACTATTTCATTTTAAGGACCTAATAATTTTAGAGGATTTAATAATATAAAGATAAATTGACTAATCAAGTTCTCCCACTGAATCTATGAAATCGGTAGAATGAAACAAGATTAAGTCAGGTTAAGTGGCACCTAAATCAGTCAGACTGATTTTCTTATAGGCATGGGTTAACCAAAATCAGGTAAATGATCTGAATCATAAATGATTCACCATATTGACCAGGTGAGTGAGATTGATGGGAGGGATATGTCATTAACTCGTTAAAGATGCATCAATACGAGTAGCTCCTAATTAAAAACCATTCGATCGTTGATCCTAGAGCAACTTGCCAACTCACCTTGGCATCATATGGTTAACCAATTTTGATTTGACCATCTAAGAGATTCATGCTCAACCACGGAGCCTAATCTACTTCCATTTGATTTAATCAAAGAGAAGGACATGATCACTACAACTATTGTTTGATTTAGAGCATTCTTAACCTAATCTAATTAATTTAGATTTGATCAAATACTCTTTTAGTCCAATTGATTTAAACCTTAGGGTCTAACCCTTTATGGACTCGATTTAGCTAACCCAAAAGATTAAATATATTTCATGTTTACATGTTATATATTTCAATCAAGCATCACTTGCATTATGTTACTACTCATAATTCCTATATTTAGATCATATCTAAAAATATTATGAATTAATATTTGACATTCAAATAAAACTCTCATAAATATTTGTATGTTTCATAACATAGACTACAAGCCATCATATCTCATATCTATGTTTTTATACTAAACATGCAAATATCATGCTTTTATACAACATCAATATAAAACATTTTTTAGAGTGAGTGTAATCTATGTTTTGATGTCAAAGCTCAATTTAAATTTTCTTTAGACTAAGCATCGATGATAAAACAATCGCACGGGTAATTTAGATTTTTAATCCATCTGTGACCATATGGCTTTGCGATCAGTTTTAGCCATAATTACACAATTAATAAGAACATTAATTTACATGCAATAAATTAGATCAATATCAAAACCATGGCTCTGATACCATTTGTAAAGAGAAATAAACTCCGAGTCATGTATATTTTTAAAATTTTATAACTATTATCAATGCGGAAGCTAAAAGATTACATATTAATCTATCTAATATGCATCAAGATCATATCTTTGCCTTATATATAGGATCGCTTGATCTAAAATATGCATATAAATAATCATCAAGATCATATCTTGATCATGAACGTAAGAAGTCATACTTCTTGCCTTGAATCATACCTTAAGGTTTAGGGATCATATCACTTACCTTAAGGGTAGTTGGTAAATCCTTTTGTGCTCTGTAGCCATTCAATCGTCCGGCCTCTAGTATCGTCCACGCGAAGCTCCGAATGATCGGATTTCTGAGAGTGCTAGCTTGCGGAAAAATGACTTTGCTGATCTTGAATCCTCTCACTTGAATCTTCCTCCAAGATCCACCAAGCTTTTGCTAACACCAGAATCACCAGGATTTTCTATTCTAACCTTTTTAGAATTACAATCCACGACATGTCGTGTGTTGTTGTTCTGTGTAATCTAGTGAGGGATGTGCTCTATTTATAGTCTCATTTTAGTTTATCCATTGAATTCTGACATTAAGAATTCCGTCGTTTGGTAAAAAGCAAAGAGACACCGAACCAAAGAGCGTGGCACTTAGTTAATTACGACGTTCGGTGAAAACCAAGGAGATGTGGCGTTTTGTTAATTCTAACGTCGGTGAGAACTAAAGAGATGTGAATTCTAACACTTAGAATTCCATCGCCTGGTTGATTCAAAGAGGCACATTAATTCCACTTTAATTTTAACATTTAGAATTCCGATGGAAATGATTTGGAGAGGATTAAATTAATACATTAAATTCTAAATGAGAATTTAATATCTCAGACATTAGTTATCTCATCATGTGAGATACTTATGCGAAAGGTTTGGGTTCAAGTGATGGTTTAATCTGATCTGAATTTATTGGACTGAACCCAGATAGATCATGGTCTTAGCCCAAATCAAATTTGGCTAGTCCTGAATCTATTTAAATCCAAATCAAGTCTAATTTCAAATCAATATTTGAAATTGATTAGTCCTTCTAATAGACTTAAACCAAATTGAATCTTATTCACTTGTACTTAACCCAATTGAGATAATTCAATCAATCAAATTGATTAATTAAATCATATACGATTCTCAATCGTTGATCAGCAAATAGATCATCCTAGGAAACTTCTATGCATGTGACTCTCTAGGTTCGAACCTAAGCCGGTAGCATAGAAACAACTTTCTATACTAATCGATGTGCCCATCTAGTAATGGAACCCGACGTCTGGATAGGTCGAAGAGTTGCCAAGCAAACTCTAAGAACCCTAAGAAACAGTTACCGTATAATTCATCCTCTTGACTACAAATGCTAAGGATGGCTTAAGAGCCTATCAATTCTAAACAGCGAATCCATAAAGTGATTTCAATTGTAGTGATCATTTGACTTTCACATGAAGTGCCTTGGCCAAGGTCTTGCTAAATTGAAACACAAGCATTTCTCCTTTTAATGGGATAGGTCAAATTCCATCTTGATCCACAACTGACTACCACAAGTACTTGACTGCACCCAGTAACCTTTCGTAGCTGGATTAGAAATCCAGGTGGTCCGGTACCTAAGTACAATGAGTTGCTTGCAAGTCACCGGTTGTGATCTTCAGGTCTAAAGGATACTTATACCCATATCTTCTCGAATTAACTCTTAACAGCAGAGTATCCGGAAATGAGTCACGTTCGGTGAAATGTACTCCTACACTTTCACCTGTATGTCATACTAGTGTCTCTACACTCCTTGGTTAAGAGGACAACCAACAAATATGATATACAACGTCCTATAATTGATAGTACTATGGCCCTGTCATAGTATATTTAGTCACGAACTCTTTTAAGGACCTTCAAAGATTAATCCTCCTTTATCGTGAAGGAATATCCTGAGGGCTTCATTACTATTAGGAGTTATAAGAAGATATTCTTGTAATGAATAAACTGTCAAATAACTTTTATTAATATATTAATTTATATATAATTTACATTAGCACAATCATCAAATGATTGGCTTTAGGATACAATTCCCAACATCCCTCACGGAGAATTAATTGCTCGAGGCAACGAAAATTTGGCCTCACGCCTAACTCCCTTATGGAGGATTAATTGCTCATGACAATGGAAATAGAACTTAGAAAAAATAATTTTTTATATATTTATATTCTATTCTTCCATAGTTTCAAGAGAAGGGTTTTATAGACCTCTCATGCTATTACAAGGTAAGTGCAATAATTAGAGTAATAAATGATAGGAATTACAAAATATGATAGAATTGCAAAGAAAAAAGCTTCTTCCCTCATTTGATTTGACCAAAATGGCAATAACAATATATAGTTCAATTAGAGGCGAGGAACCATAAGCAAAGAAGGAAGTTTTATGGTGACATCCTTCCAAAATGGTTGAGATGCTAATCTTTATTTTCATTAAAGCATAGTAGGGACCACCGATTTCTTCCTTATGGGGCGCCTAAGGTTGCCAATATTGTAGGTACAACATGAAGGGAGAAGATTGATTCCATGTCATCAATCCGAGTGAAGGCGGATCCAATAGAGGGAGAAGATTGATTGATCTTTATTTTCATTAAAGCATAGGACCATCGATTTCTTCTTATGGGGCGCCTAAGGTTGCCAACATTGTAGGTGGCGACATAGAGGGAGAAGATTGATTCCACATCATCTATCCGGGTGAAGGCGGATCCAATGGAGGGAGAAGATTGATTCCACGTCATCAATCCTGGTGTAGGCGAATCCAATCCATGCAAAGCTCCAAGGGTAGGGTATGAATAAGGTTGGAGAAGATCGGATGGTTGTCCAATACTGCCTAATCTGGAGGGCTTCTTCTGAATATCTTCAGCAGGGTTTCAACAAGAGTAATACACTTTCCTTGAATTATTACATGACTCAAATAAAATGAAAATGCATGACCTGAACATTGGACTAAACCAAACTTGGCTGACTCAGTAACAGATTAGACTCAACCAACTAGGAAAGAAAGAAAAAAATTATGAAACTTCTAGGGTTCAAAGATCCAAATGGAACCTACAACCTTTTTCTCACTCTTGTTCCTGCACCACTATTTACATTATGGATATATATATATATAGTTATAACAATATTTTCATGCAATATTTATTACATATATATATAATAATAATATTATTATTTTAAGATATTATGTTAGATTACTGTTATATTATAATATTAAATATGAGAGTTGTATAATCTTTTATGTCCAATGAAATAGCTTTCTCGGGGTAGAGTTTTTCGTAAAAGATTAAATTAAAACTTTTCAAAGGCTTTTGCATTTCTTTGAAAATGATCTAAATTTTTTTATAAATATACTAAAGAGATTGAAGAGTATTTTTATGTGCTTTTGGACGATTCAAAGGCTCTATCAAAATTTAAATACTTTTGTTATTAAATATTGATATGGCTGATAAACGATAATGTGACTGACGGAGGCCCTCTCGGCCTCTTGAGCCCCCTCTCGGTATCGGCCTCAAGCCACAGCTCCGGGCCTCATGAACAGTATCTAACTCCCGAGATCCCCTGGTCTCGGCTGCATGAACAGTGCGTGGCCTCGAGTTCCGCCCTCGGCCTTAAGCCATAGCTCCCGGGCCTCATGAACAGTATCTCAACTCCCGAGACCCCCTCGGTCTCGGGCTGCATGAACAGTGCGTGGCCTCGAGTTCCGCCCTCGGCCTCAAGCCACAGCTCCCGGGCCTCGTGAACAGTATCTCAACTCCCAAGACCCCCTCGGTCTCGGGCTGCATGAACAGTGTGTGGCCTCGAGTTCTGCCCTCGGCCTCAAGCCACAGCTCCCGGGCCTCGTGAACAGTATCTCAACCCCTGAGACCCCCTCGGTCTCGGGCTGCATGAACAGTGCTTGGCCTCGAGTTCCGCCCTGACCTCAAGCCACGATTTACCGGCCTCATGAACAGTGTCTCAATCCCGAGACCCCCTTGGTCTCGGGCTACGTAAACAGTGCCCGATGCATGATCCGACCCGCTCCGGGCCACCTGGCACACTCACGTAATCCGCCGTACATCCATAGCAGGGTGCGGCCATACCTCATAACGGCGTATGGTCCATCACATGTCTGTCACTATGCATGGCCATATCTCGTTACAACGTACGGTTCACCACCTGCCCGCAACTGTGCGCGGTCACATCCGCGGTGGCGCGCACCACGTACAACCACCGACGCGAGACACCTGTGAGGCCGTACTGGCAGGTGACGCAGGACACCTCGGCATGCACGATGATAGTACGATCTGTCACTGTCAGCCTCATCTTTGTCCGTTATTGAACGGGCACCTTGAAATCAGCAATCTTCGTAAATGGAAGGGTGTATCTTCGAACAGGTATAAAAGCATAGGCTCATGCTATAAGTAGGGATCCATGAACTTTGGTTTTCCTAGCTCCTTCCTGCTAGTTAAGCCCCAATTGTCTAGCTTCCTGGGGGCTAGACAGTTCTCGTCTGTTCCCGAGTGACTAACTTGAGCATCGGAGGGTCCCCACCGGAGCATCCGGTCTCCGGGGACTTTTCTTGCAGGAGTCTGGTGAGGAGGACGTCCGTTTCCCCTACGCTTGAGGAAAGTGACTTGGCGTCAACAGATTGGCGCGCCAGGGGGGGTGAAGAGAAAGACATCGAACCGGCAATCTGCAACCTCTCTCTCTCTGAGCTCTTGAGCTATGGTAACAACCCGTGCGAAAGGGATCTCTGTCAGTTGCGCTGGGGGGCAGCGCCAAGAAGCCGATCCACTGACGGTTGCCCCCTCGGCTCCCCCGGCCGGTGCCCCGACACCGTCGCGTTTCCAGGAGGCTGGACCTTCCGCTCCCCCGATCGGTGTCCCTGTGCCTCCTCCCCAGTAGCTCCAGGAAGACCGGTTTGCCGCTCTAGCCACGCAAGTCCAATCCTTGGCGGCGGCGGTTCAAGGCCTGCAGCACCAGCAGGTGGCCCCGCGGCAGCCGGAGCCATATCCATCGGTTCCGGGGGTGGTGCAACCCAGCCAGCATTCCTTCCGAAGGAGATCACCGGTCCCGGAGGCTTGCCACCGTCATGCCTCACCCAAACCCCCCCACCGAGGAGCCTTTAAGAGACCCCGATCGCCTTCTCGCCACGCCAGTATTTCTCCCAAGCGGCGGCACTGGAGGGAGGTGGAGCGCCCCGCCGACATCGCCGTCACCCTTCCTCATCCTCAGAATCCTCGGGGGAGGGGTCCTTCGATGACAGGATAGCCCGCCGAGCCGAGCATCGACTCGATGAGTATAACCAGCGGTTGGAGGAACTCAGCCGCCGAATCACTCACCTACCAGAGGCGGACTATGACAGCCGGCCTCCGCTGTCCCGCCGCATCATGGAAGAGCCCATCTCCACCCGGTTCCGCCTCCCTCAGCTGGATCCATATGACGGAACCACGGATTTCCTGGACCACTTGGAAAGTTACAAGGTTCTCATGCAGGTCCAGGGGGCCACCGATTCACTCATGTGCATCGCCTTCCTCGCCACCCTGAAGAAGGCTGCCTGGGCTTGGTACTCTCGCCTGCCGCCGCGGAGTATTGATTCTTTTCGTCAGCTGGAAATAGCCTTCTTGGCCCATTTTGACGCTTGTCGAAGATTCCAAGGATGGCTGACAGCCTCTTCGCTGTCCAGCAGAAGAGCGGCGAGTCCTTGCGGGATTACGTCGCTCGGTTCAAGGAGGCAGCCCTGGAGGTCTACAATCTTGAAGACTCAGTGGCCACCTTGGCCTTGAATCGAGGGCTTCGTCCGTCTCGCTTCGTGTACTCCCTTGACAAGAAGCCGCCCGAATCTTACGTCGAACTTTTGACTCGGGCCCAGAAGTATATCCGCGCCGACGAGGCTGATTCCTCTCGCGCGAGGCGAGCGGGAGTGTCCTCAAGAAGTCGACTCGCCCTGAGCCTGTCGAAGTTCGACCCAGGAAGCCTGAACCTCCCCCCGACCAGACAACCATCCTTGAGTCCCAGCACAGAGAGACATGCCCTACACTCCTCTGCTCACCCCTATATGCACATCTTGCTCGAGATCGAGGGTGAGTCTTATTTTCAGCCCACCTCCGATAAACCCAAAAATCCCCCGCAACAAGAACCTTTACTGCGCTATCACCGGGACCATGGACACAACACCGATAACTGCCACCAGCTGAAAAAGGCGATAGAGGATCTTATCCAGCGTGGCCATCTAGGAAAGTTCATTCGAAGGAACAACCGGATACTCCTGGTCCGTCAGCGCCTGCCGTCGATGATCGATAATGCTCCAACCGAGAAGACGGTGGCGATGATTTCCTTGGGGGGCAGGTGGCCCGCCCAAAGGCCGAGAGGGGAGGGGGAGTTAGATCCTGTAATTCCTTTTTCTAAAAGGACATAGAGGGGGTGGTGAATAAAAATGATGACAACGTCGTCGTATCCATGACGATTGCTAAGCACCCTGTAAAAAGAATTCTGGTTGATAGTGGGAGCTCGGTGGATGTTTTGAGTTATGATGCTTTTGTTCGCATGAACCTGTCGCCCGACCTGCTCTGGCCCATCGTCATGCCCTTGATGGGGTTCACTGAAGACTCTGTGAAAGTTGAGGGAGAGGTACTCTTCCGTCACGGCTGGCACGCCCACGCCAAAGCACGGTCTTCATGAACTTCCTGGTGGTCTGAGTGCCCCTCGCCTATAATGCAATCCTCGGAAGGCCTGGGCTCAACCTTTTGGACGCTGTCATATCCACTAAGCGACTCCTCGTAAGGTTTCCCACCAGGAAGGGAGTAGGGGAGATGCGGGGGGAGCAAAACCCACCTCCGCTTTGCTACCACATGGCCTCCAGTCCGCAGGGGGTGGTGCCTGCACCTGCACCGGAAGCGCTAGACCCCGGGACCTGAAGAGGAGAGGAGAGCCGGCCGAGCACCTGCTTGCTTTCCTTTTGGGGAGGACCAAGCAAGGATGATCCGAATCAGAGCCCTACTCCCGGAGGAGGCCTGTGACCAGCTCCTCACTTTCTTGTGGGCTAATGCTGATGTCTTTGCCTGGTCGGCGTCCGATATGCCGGCATTCCAGAAGAAGTGATTACCCACTAGCTCAACATCAAGCCGGAGTGCTGACCCATTCGGAAAAAGAAGAGGAACTTCGCTCCTGATAGGCACGAAGCCTAGTGTACCACTGGCAGAGCGATGTACCATCGGCTCTCAACAACTAAAGCCCGACCCCGGTCGGCACAAAAAGCCCTGGGTCAACAGGCACGAAGCCCAGTGTACCACTGGCAGAGCAATGTACCATCGGCTCTCAACAACTAAAGCCCGACCCTGGTCGGCACAAAAAGCCCTGGGTCAGCCAGGCACGAAGCCCAGTGTACCACTGGCAGAGCGATGTACCATCGGCTCTCAACAACTAAAGCCTGACCCCGGTCGGTACAAAAAGCCCTGGGTCAGCCAGGCACGAAGCCAGTGTACCATTGGCAGAGCGATGTACCATCGGCTCTCAACAACTAAAGCCCGACCCCGGTCGGCACAAAAAGCCCTGGGTCAGCCAGGCACGAAGCCAGTGTACCACTGGCAGAGCGATGTCCCATCGGCTCTCAACAACTAAAGCCCGACCCGATCGGCACAAAAAGCCCTGGGTCAGCCAGGCACAAAGCCCAGTGTACCACTGGCAGAGCGATGTACCATCAGCTCTCAACAACTAAAGCTCGACCCCTAGTCGGCACAAAAAGCCCTGGGTCAGCCAGGCACGAAGCCCAGTGTACTACTGGCAGAGCGATGTACCATCGGCTCTCAACAACTAAAGCCCGACCCCGGTTGGCACAAAAAGCCCTGGGTCAGCCAGGCATGAAGCCCAGTGTACCACTGGCAGAGCGATGTACCATCGGCTCTCAACAACTAAAGCCCGACCCCGGTCGGCATAAAAAGCCCTGGGCCAGCAAGGCATGAAGCCCAGCGCATCATTGGCAAAGCTATGCGCAAGCAGCCCTTGGAAGTTTGAGTCTATCCTAGCCTTCCGAGTCGGTGCTCCATCGGTCGTCGGGAGTCCATATTCTCCAACTCTAGGATTCGGTCCTATGAGACTAAGTCGAAGTTGTTCGAGAATGAATTAAAGGTTACTCCTCAGCACCGACGAAGTCCCTAGGGCTCCCACGTCGGTAACCAAAGGACTTGGGGAAAGGTCACAATTGGATGAAGACAAATTTTATTGAAGAAAAGAGTATATTTCATTAACTCAAAAGTGCTTACAAAACGCCGACCAAGCCGGACTTGCAAAAATAAAAAGTACAACATGAAGCTCATGGCTCAGCTGGCACATGCTCGTCGTTAGATGAGCTAACCTCGGAGAGATGTTCCAGCTCGACTTCAAGGGCCTGTGGAAAGTCCAGGTCTCGGGCGACCTTTTCCTTTCCATGCTGGAACCCTTGAAGATACGCTTCCACTGAAGCTTCAGCCAGCTCATCCATGAAGCGCTCAGACGCCCGAAACTCTTCAATAACCCTAGCAGCCCTGGCCTCCACAGCTGCCTCCACTTCAGCAGCTTGAGCCTCTCTCTCTGCGGCCAGAGATGCCACCGCTATCCTCTCGGCCTCCAGGGCACGATCTCTCCCCTTCTCAGCTTTCTTTGCCCTCTCCTCGGCCTCCTTTGCCCTTTCCTCGACCTTCTTCGCCCTCTCCTCGGCCTTCCTTGCCTTCTCTTCGGCCTCGCCCGCCTGATTCTTGGCCGTCTGGATGGTCGTGGCCAACTCTGAAATATGAAGGTCTCTGGCTACGACAGCGCTTTCGGTCTCCATCAGCTGGCTGAGAGCCGCCCGCAAATGGTTGGCCTCAACTTCTGCCCGGCTCTCGGCCGCTCTTATCTCATCGGCCCGGGCGGTCCTGGCCGCTTTTGCTCGAGCGCGAGCCTCCTCCGCTTCTTTCTGGGCCTCCCGCATGAGGGTCTTTCCCCCATGGATGACCTCCCTCGTAGCAGCCAAGGAGTTCGCAATCTATAGGCGGACCTCATGTCAAAAAGAGAGAGGAAGAATAAAGGGAAAATCTAAAAGCGAGAAGCTGCGAGTCTACTTACTTTGACCAGGGCCGCGTAGGACTCTCGAAGAATGTGGCTGCCTTCAAATGGCTAAGCTCTTCCTAAACCTCGGTCATGAAGATTGATGAGATGAGCCGCTTCGCCCAGCGTCCATCATCTAGAATTGAGTCCCGGTGCAACCTTTGCCTGGCTCCATTCCCTCCCGCAGCCTCTGCGGTTTCGGATTCGGCGCACGGGGGGCTGCTTGCCGGTGTCTACTCTGGAGACGGACCTGTAGCCCCCGACGGTCCCTCTCCCCAGTTCCTTGTTACCTCGACAGGAACTGATCCGCGGGAGGTGGAAAGTTCCTCCGCTGTCGCTGGCTCCTCCGTGGCCGGCTCCTCCACCATCGCTAGCTCCTCCATGGTCGGCTCCTCCACCATCGCTGGCTCCTCCGCGGCCGGCTCTTCTGTTGCTACCTCCTCGGCCACAGCCCTTTCAGGCGGGGTGTCGGCCGTCAGATTGATCTCTGGGGCAGCCGGAGGCTCTTGCGGTGCAGGTGGCTAGGGCACCCGCACTGTCGGGTATTTCGGGGCCGGTGCTTGCTTGCCCCTCACTCGGCCCCTCCGGGCCCTCCTCTTAGCCGCGGCTTTCATGAGTCTGCGGGTCGGGACTTTCATAGCTGTGTAACATCGGCTGGGTTCGGTAAAAAAAAATGATGAAACAGGAAGACTTTGACTAAGTATGAGGGAGACTTACCGCGGTGAGAAATGAGACCCGATGACTGAAGGTTTTCCTCTGTTAGAAGCAGGTTGTACCGAGGGATGTCGGTAGCCAACAGCTGCCCCAACGCTTCCTTGTCACCTGGGTGGACAGTGGAATTCGTATTACCTCGGAGGTCGAGGTCCCCCCACCGGGGCCTAACTTGGTCAAGATTGGCAAAAAAGAACCGGTATTTCACCCCTTGATGGAGGAAGGAAGAAGAAGCTTAAGGACTCGGCAGGTCGGGGCTGAAACAACCACCAACCCTTCTGAGCCCGGAGGATGTAAAAAGAGCAAAAAGAGAGACTCGAGGAGTAATATGGAGATGATGGTAGAGGACGACGAAGGCACTAACAACTCGGAGGAGTTCGGGACCAACTAAGAAGGGGTCAGGGAGTAATAGTAAGGAGGTTCACGAAAAAAGGAGGAAGGGGTATGCGGAGGCCCACCCTCAGGAAATCTCGTAAATGACCACTCGGCCCGGTCGAGAGGAGATCACTCTATCGTCGGGAGTCGGGAGATAGAGCCTGACATCCCGATGGATTTGGTAACGGGCCCGGATGTTCGCCAAATCCTGGCCTATCACCGTGGAGGCGACCCCTTCCGGGGATTCCGCCTCCACCCGTGAGGAGGTGCCGGCCTCCGCCTGGCGTCTCCTCGATGGGGCCACGCCAGCCGCCGCCGGATGCCTCCCTGGGGGAGCCTCCCAGCGACCCACCGCCGGGCTAGGGGGACGCGGTCCTCCGAATAAGGACCACTCAAGAGGAGGTGAAGGAGAAGGGGGAGAGGAAGGAAAGCATGAAGCCTTCCAGGGGGAGAACGATCCTCTGAATCGTCCTCCGAGGTCCAGGACTGGGAGCTCATTGCTGGAAGAAGAAATAGAAAGGTCTAGAAGAGACGAAGATCTGACCTGGGGAAGAAAATGGTGTGCACGGAATCTCAGATTGCAGGGAGGGCCAGGAGGTGGAAGGTCAGGGAGCCAGGGGAAGAAGACAATGGAAGCAGGAGCAATATGGCCAGATTCAACCCCCACCCGAGTTTTATTGGATTTCAAATTATCCCGCCTTGTCTAGTCAGCCACGTGGACTCTCACCGTAGGCCGGGCTGCCTCGATGATCGCTTGGCGCATGGTACGATCTGCCTTCGACCAACGATGAGACGCCGCTGACGTCATCGTTATGATGGTAATGATGGCGCCACTTTTTGCACGGACTTCGAAGGATCAACCTTGCCTCGAGGATGATCGTCACGGATCGGGTGGATGGTAGTGGCCGCCCTTTCGCATCCCCCTTGACGCCCGCATAAAGTCATTGTAGCGCCCAAAGACACGTGTCCGGAGGCGATTCGCGAAGGGCGAGGATCAGCCATTTGGGAGGTGACACCCCTTTCGCCTCACTGGGGTGGGCCCGCTTCGCCTCAGGGGTGAGGAGGCATCTGATATGGCTGATCCAACCCGTCAGAATAAACGATAACGGCGACTGACGGAGGCCCTCTCGGCCTCCTGAGCCCCCCTCTCGGTATCGGCCTCAAGCCACAGCTCCTAGGTCTCATGAACAGTATCCCCCTCGTCTCGGGCTGCATGAACAGTAAGTGGCCTCGAGTTCCGCCCTTGGCCTCAAGCCACAGCTCCCGGGCCTCATGAACAGTATCTCAACTCCCGAGACCCCCTCAGTCTCGGGCTGCATGAACAGTGCGTGGCCTCGAGTTCCACCCTCGGCCTCAAGCCACAGCTCCCGGGCCTCGTGAACAATATCTCAACTCCTGAGACCCCCTCGGTCTCGGGCTGCATGAACAGTGCATGGCCTCGAGTTCCGCCCTCGGCCTCAAGCCACCCCCAAGACCCCCCCGGTCTCGGGCTGTATGAACAGCGCTTGGCCTCGAGTTCCGCCCTCGACCTCAAGCCATGGTTCCCGGCCTCATGAACAGTGTCTCAATCCCCGAGACCCCCTCGGTCTCGGGCTATGTAAACAGTGCCCGATGCATGATCGGCCCGCTCCGGGCCACCTGGCACACTCACATAATCCACCGCACATCCATAGCAGGGTGCGGTCATACCTATAACGGCGTATGGTCCATCACATGTCTGTCACTGTGCATGGTCATTCCCCGTTACAGCGTACGGTTCACCACTGCCCGCAACTGTGCGCGGTCACATCCGGCGGTGGCGCGCACCATGTACAACCATCGGCGCAAGACACCTGTGAGGCCGCACTGGCAGGTGACGCAGGACACCTCGGCATGCACGGCGACATACGATCTGTCACTGTCAGCCTCATCTTTGTCCGTTATTGAACGGGGTACCTTGAAATCAGCAATCTTCGGGAACGAAGGGTGTATCTTCGAACAGGTATAAAAGCATATGCTCACACTGTAAGTAGGGATCCATGAACTTTGATTTTTCTAGCTCCTTCCTGCTAGTTAAGCCTCAATTATCTAGCTTCTGGGGGCTAGACAGTTCTCGTCTGTTCCCAAGTGACTAACTTGAGCATCGAAGGATCCCCACCGGAGCATCCGGTCTCCGGAGACTTTTTTGTAGGAGTCTGATGAGGAGAATCCGTTTCCCCTGCGCTCGAGGAAAGTGACTTGGCATCAACAAATATATTAACAAAACAATCACCTTTGTTTCCCAAATGTTTTATTAACCGTAACTTTCTCATTGGGTTGCAGTGTCAGTTATTTTTTCAAGGACTTTGCAATGTAACTTACTTGGAAGTGATTCATTTGAGATTTAGTACGTATTATTTATTTTATTATGAAAAAAAATGAAATGACTTTATTATTATTTTTCTGTGCTATGATTCACTTAAACTAGGCTCCAATTTTGATGCTCAAACTCAAAGTTCTAAATGATCATGGGCCAGCGCAAAATTTGCTCTTCCCTGTTTTAACTCTCTCCTTGTGGTCTATGATACCTTGTTCTTCCACTCCGTCCTGGTCGAAGTGCTAAATGGTGAACGGAAGACGTGCGCACGGATGAACTTGGACTGATGTAGAACTATATTTCGTTGTGATGTTGTAGAAACAATGGCATGGAATAATTTATCAAAGGGTTCAACTGAGATATTTGAAAAAAAAAAATGGTGACCGAGTTTAATTCCATCCATTAAAAGCTTCATTCATCCGCTGAAACCTCCTCATGCCAGGCCTTGGTACTCTGAAATTTTTGTTTATTTATGACATCATCCACAATTAGACAAAAACATAATAGAAAAAGCTTTTATCAAAACTAGATATAGGAGGAACATAATTGTATTTATTCTGCACACTAACTTGTAAGGTCTTAATTATGAATGGGCTGGTGTAAGTGTTTCAATAATCAAGACTTGGAGTAGTATGAGAGTAATGGTATTGGTGAGTATTTAGTTCCATATTCGAAAAGTTTCTTTGTACTTATAATTCAAATAATATCTTTTTAGCTTTTTTTTAGATAAAATTCTAAATTATCATCAATGGTTTTAAAGTGGATTCAATGCATGATTCATATGGTTTAAAGCATTCTACAAATGGACTTTTTTTTGGAGCTGATCATAAGTCGGTCATAGTGTTTGTGTATATAATTTTTATTAGATTAATTAGGTTTAGATTTGAACCTTAAGTTTGATGTGAAAGTTAAGATTTAAAATGAAAGGAGTATAAAAAAAGTTGACAAATGTTTAATCCCACGTAACCAAGTGTTTAATCGCATATTGAAAAGATCATAAACCGTTATATAGATGAAGGAGCCAAAATAATATATCTTTAAATTAATTTCTATTGAATGAGTAAATGTCTACGATCACCTATCCTTATATTTCTCTTTTTATGATATATATAAAATTAAACTTAGTTACATTTTCATGTAGCAAAGTTCAAACCCTATGGCTACCCCCATCATTAGATCAATATAGATTTGAAAGCTAAAATGTTACTCATTAACCATCATTAGCTATTTTTTTTAAAAAAAAGTTATTGAAATAAATAGAAATACATACAAAATAAATATAAATATGATAAAAGTAAATATTTATTCCTTTGAGGGCGGAGCAACATATACTTATCTCATAAAATAAATACTAATATCTATAAAATAAATAATTATCCTAAACCAATAAACACCTAGTTTATGGTGCTAAATAGAAATATTATAAAAATTATTAGATTAAAAATGAGGCATATTGTGTCTCAAAAAAATGAGGTACATGAGGATTGAACACATGATATATAGTTATTGAGGGCTCATTTCGCCTCTACAATGTGCCTTCTTTCTTAAGATGCATCATATGTTCAATAATTTTTGTTTACTTTTACATTTTTATTTATTTATTTATGTAGATTAGATGTTCATTGGTTTAGCTTAGTTACTTATTATGGATGTATTGGTATTGATTATATGAAATAAATGTTTACCATTACTCTTATAAGAATTAATATTTATTTTCATTATATTTGTTTTTATATTTTATCTTTTATATTTTATTGGTTTTTTTTAAAGCAACTAACCATGGCTATTTGGTTTTGAGGTATACGTAGATCTAATGGTAAGGATAATGATTGGATTTAGAAAAAAAAATTGTCTTCGCTTCTTCCTTGGGACTGAAAACGAATCAGATATTATTGAACGATATCCATTTCTAAATCCAATTCATTTCGGATCCTATGGACTACCCGATAATTATCATGGAAAAGTCTTTCTGTACCGCTCGTACACCATGCATGCATTTCACTATGCATATAGTACATGAAAGAATAAAATTATTTTTGATCATGCATGCAGCTAATCATCGTGCATGGTACACACGATCTTCACCGCATGCGGTGCACAAAGAACGTTTCTAATCATGATATGGGAGTCCCTTGGTGCTTGTTGGGCTGGGAGATCGGGCTTCTATCCAAGAAGCCCAACCCAGTAAAAATTTGGGTCCGCCGAGATTTTGATCAACTTCTGATCGGTTTAGCAGGCTGCCTCCAATGCCACCGACACATATAAAAACACGAGGCTATATTAAAAGCACTTGGCATGAAAAATGAGGAATCATAGGAAATTTTTTTTTTTTTTTTTTCTTCTCTTGATGAGAAGAAAGTAGTCGATGCTAAGTGCGAGAAAACATAGTGATGCTTTCTCTTGCTCTCTTTTCTTGGATGTGCTGGAGAGCATTTGGAACAGGACAAGGAAGAAGACCTCAAAAAAAAAAAAAAAAAAAAGGAGTCCACTACCTGCATCACTCTACCCACCTCCTATCATTGCTCCAGGAAGCTACCATGACCTGATTGCTATCATTGCTGCCACTGGCTCGCTGGGACCACAACAGCCATCAGCGCTACCCCATTTCTTTAGGACTCGCACTTGGAGAGCGGATTGCTTTGTGGTGTGGTGTGGTGTTGTGCGTGAGCTAAAACTAAGCTTGCTTAAGCCATCTATTTGGTGGTCTTTAGGTGTGGGTACACTTTTTTTTGATATTGCTCTCCTTAGATTTAGCTATGGCCACTAACAACGGTTTAGCTTGTGACCGAACTGGCTATGACCTTCGTATAGTTTGAATATAATAATACTTTATCTTAATTTTTTTTTTTACAAGTGATCACACTATCCTAGTGCGAGTCATCCTAAATATATCAGAATATAAAATTTCTTAAGAAAAAAGGGATAAGAGTCATCCTGATTCCATAACCAAAATCATGTATGATGGATCACAGAGATCGCCACCCAGTACATCATAAAATTAGCTTCCCGATAGATATACCAGATGTGGACTCTATGAACATTTCGAAGAACAGACCAAATGTCGAGAAAAAGGGGATTGATGGGGACTTGGAAGCAGCAACTCATCCGAAGCCACCGGATGACAGTTAGAGAATCACCCTCGACAAAGAGGCTATGAGCATGAAGAGACCGTGCAGCGTAGGAAATGTCAGCCCAAGCTGCATAAAGCTCAGCCATCAGAACAGAGGAATCGAGGGTGCCAAACCTGCCTACCGACAACATAGCTCTATCAATCTCACGAATGCTAAAGGTAGACCCAGCTAACCTTCCCCGAACACTTCCATCAAAGTTGATTTTGACAAACCCTGAAGGGAGGGCTTCCAAGAGATGAAAACCGTATGCCAGTTCGCTGCCGAAGCAGCAGGAGAGCCCCAGCGGTCAGAGGTGTCAGAATCAAGCCCATTGCGATGAAGTGCAAATTCCGCGGAGAGGGATCTAGCCTTCTGAACAACTGTATGTGAAGATATAGCATCATCAGTGAAGATAATCAGGTTCCGCGATAACCATATCTGACAGGCTGTAGCTGCCCACTGAGCGCCCTTCTGCTGGGTGATCCTCCGAAGATCATTAAGGAAAAGAGACTGCGAGAAGCCCGTATCATCCACTCGATAGAGGTAACTCATCCTCTGCCAGATCCAGATCACTCTGGGACAGGTACAGATGGCATGGTCTAAAGTCTCCTTTTCTTGCCCACACAAAGGGCAAATCGTCTGGATGGGCAATCCCCTCATACAACTCAACTTTTTAGGTTTTAATATAACACCCTAAACTCATCTATTGATTTAATTAATCTTATTAACAGAACAAAATCACATGACTCGAGTTGACATATTCGTCATATGCCACAAGCTACCCCTGAGTCGAATGGCTCTATGCCAAATGGGACTATCAACGTTGCATGAATAACCTTTTTTTATGCCTATACCAACTTATGTATATTTGGATCAACTTTGATACCATTGAAAATACTCCAAGTCCACCTTCTGACCCAATTAACCTTATTAGTAAACTGAAACTACGTAGTTTAAAAACTCGAATGAAAGTTAATGGATAGTAAGTGAACTTAACTTATAAGTACATAATACTTTCTTTTTCATTCAATCTGAGATTAAATTTGAGGTATCACACTCAATTTAACTAATGGACTAATAACCTATTAACCCTAAATTTAAGGTGTCTAAAATTTCTATTAGCACAACCAACGACACATTGTAGCCAACGTCTTACATTTTTTTAATTTTTTAGTCATTAATGCATAAGGGTATCAATTAATCCATAACTCCTACTTAAGTATGAATCCTACATGGCCTGACCCATCTTGATAAGAAATCAAGGATTGAAGAGGATCAATTATGGAAACTAACTTGATTTTCTTTCATTTTACTTGGATGACCGATAAAATCAAGAGTTCATAATTGATTAAAAGAATAGAAAACCTAAAGAGAAAAGCCAACCATATAAGATATAATATCATCAAATTTTACCTTAGTTTTTTCACATTTTAATTTCCTCTTATTTCTCTCCTCATTTTATTTGCATGCCTTATTTGTTTCATTTTATTTTTAAGGTGTTGATTATTAGGTTGAGTACACACATCAAGTATAAATAGTTTGTTTAGGTGTGAATTTACTTTTCTCGACTTAACTAGATGGATTTGAGCTAAAAAATTTTCTTGATCCAACTAGATTAATCTAACCTTTTTAATTAGCACGGTTCACTTCCAGCTCTTCCCAGATTTTCTCCATTGTCACCCTCCACCACCAACCAAAACCATTCCTTGTCCTCGCTACCTTTGATCAAAGAGAATCTTTTAGGTAGTGTTTGAAATAGGGGATAAGAGGGGATATCTCCTGGATATCCCTTCTTATTCCCAAAAACCATAACTATAAGGGATAGCTGGGAATAAAGTTAACCAAAGGGATATCCCATGATTAACCATGATTAACCATGGTTAACCATGGGATATCCCCTCAACTTATTTCCTAGAGAATGCAGGAATAGCTTGTTATCCCTCCAAATAAGAGTAAAAAAAAATTATCCTATGGATTTACCTTTTTGCATTTGATATGATCAATGGGATAGCCAAGGGATATCCTTAGGGATATCCAGGGGATAAACTCTATCTCGTACACTTATCCATGGATAATAATTTTTTTATCAAACACTACATTAAGCGATGGTGATGCACCGACAAATTGGTAGCATTTGGTCACCTTGGGGTAAAATGCATATGACGGAAAGTAATGAGATAGGTAAGAAATGGCATCAAGACAAAGAAAGGATCAAGTGCCTTTTTTTTCTTAGCAGGATCAAGTGGAACCACATGACTCACCCTACCAATCTAAAGGCATTTGTCACCTTCCTAGCTCTCTCTCTCTCTCTCTCTCTATATCCACATTATCTATGCACTCCACGTCAAACAATCAGGGCATATTTAGATCACCAATCTAATTTCACCATCTTCCAAAACCCATATCCCTGGAGTTTTCCAATCCAAACATTTTAGGCATGAGAAATTGATTACATGGTTGGACCCATAGCATATATGAAGAAGAAAAAATTAAAAGGCCAACTGCACAAACGCTCCGAATGCCCCCCTATAAAAAAGACATAAAGTGCTAATAATGTCTGATATTTAATTTCAGGCGTCTATCCTTTTCAATCAGAGCCATCTTCCTTCCATTTTTTTAATACATTAACTCTCCCTTTATTCTTTTAGATGTGAAGGAGCCATGAAAGACTAATATATTATTCTGAGTTACCAAAGCATGACGTGACGGGAAATTGGTTCCAATGAATTCATTTGTTTGCTTCTAATTCTTTTGGTAGGGGATTAAATTAATTTTGAAAGGGTCAAGTTTGAAAAGTTGTTCAAGAAATCAAAGTTCCCATATGGTTGGTTGGGCGTGGGGACTTGGTTTTCTGGCTAAATCAATCGATGGACTTATGACTTTGGATAGCGGTACGTAGTCATCTATTTTGCACCAATTAGCACCAAATTATTCTAATTAGCACCATGGGTCGTGTCTATACCTCTATCAAGGGGGCAAAAAATTTTGTTCCATTGCTTGCTTTTTAGTAGCCAACTTATGAAAGAATTAATGTGACATGTAATGGATTATAACACATCATGAATAGACCATCACGGCACCAAATAAAGTTAGTATTAAAGGTAAAGCTAATAAGATACCCAACCAAAATTAATATCAAAATGGTTTGAATGACTCAAACTCAAAAGCATGACCACGTGTTTCAAAATTTCTGGAACATCAAGTTAAATCCTACATTGGACGGGAAATGCGTGTTCCATCTGTCACAATCTTTCCTTTTAGCTAAGATTGCATGGAAGTTGGACTTTTGGTCTTAGGCTCTCCCCATGATTGACCTCTAACCCTCCAAAATTTAAGTGAAAGTGAAATTAAATCGATATATTTTATAATTAATTCAATTATTTTTAATTATAAAATATACTTTTAATCTTCAAACTTTAACTCAAAATTTATTTTATTATTTAAGCTTTCTATTACTATAGTTTAATTTTTTATTATTTAAAAATATTATACTTTTGATATTTTATTATATAGGATCAGAAAAATTGATGAAATAATCAATATATCGTTTTGATAAGAATGTGTTATGACAAATAAATCATTAAAACATGAAATATTAAATTATAATAATTAAAATAGATTTTAAGTGAAAAATTTAAGGATCAAAAAGTATATTTTAGCTTCTAATGTAAGCTGTGGCCTAAAGCCAATGGCTCCAAACTTCCGCTGTTCTCTCCTTTACACTAGTAGATGATTCCAAAACCATCTGGTCCAAGCCTAAATAGTTAAAGAATAAAACACAAAGATCATAAGGACACTTTCGTGGGAAAGTAAACCAAGAAAGCAAAGGACTTTGGTGGTTTACCACATCCTTTTGAGTCTCCCAATTCATTAGTCAGCACCACCATACCTAACATGAGGAACAAAGATAAGAAGAACCATTAAAGGAAGAAAAAGAGGGAGGAAAAAAAAGCAAGGAATACCCACAGAACAAAGCAACTTTCCTATCCCCACCAAAGCATCATGAACACCTCCGAGGCCATGCTCTCTCTCTCTCATCAAATAACTTCCATCCAAACCATCCACTCCCCATCCCATGGCACAAACTCTTACAACAAAGCATCATACTAGCATTTAACAAAAACCCAAGGCCCCATTGTGTGCCCCCTTTCAGACAAAGGCAATGGAAGGGGTCTACAACCTTTTCTAGGATATCTTTTACTCCCCTCTTGGACATTTGCTTTCCATGCACTCTTCTTCATTATTATAATCCATATAGGTTATTACATCGCTATCTTTTGCATATATACACCTCCCAGCCCCTCCAATCTCTCTCCTGTATTATTTCTCCTCTTCTCTTCTCTTCTCTTCTCTTCTCTTGTCCATTTCCTTCAACAGAAGATACTAAGAAATTAAGGAGAAGGGACAGATGTCATAGAGAGGAGTGGGAGTGTGTCAAGGGCTGAGAAGTTCGCCATGATGAGAAGAGAAGGTGGTGGGTTAGGACACCTACTAATGGCGCTTGGGCTACTGGGCCTTGTGGGCCTTCTCGCGGCGGCCGGTGTTCGAGGAGGTCATCCGGCGGTCGGCGGCGGCGCCGCTCTCCGCCACCGCGAGCTTGCCATTCGTCGACTGGAGAGCCTCAAGGCCTCCCTCGCCGCCGGAACGGCCCCTTCGCCCAGTTCGCCGGTAAGTCCCTCCTCCTTGATCTCTTGCTCCTCCTCGCTGTTCCTCTCGTCTCATTCTCTGGTCTCCTCTCTTAGTTTTTACTACTGAATCCTCTCGCCTTGTTCCAAGTTCAAAGTCCCAGGATTTCTTGGACGTGGTGTTGGCTTTGGCCTGTAGTCCCACGGCATGGCGCAATGAAAGATTTTTTTGGGGCAAACAAGCGTTAAGGGCACGGCGTCCGCTTCTAAATGAGATTTTTGATCATTTTGTTGCCACGAAATTCGTTTCCCTTATTAACAAAAAAAATAAAAAAAAATTCATCTATCGTCCAATTTCTCTCTTCCCATTTCCGATTCCGAATGTCGTTTCTCTAATTTCATCTCCATTGTATCAATCACCGGAATTAAAATCCGAAATCCCTTCGTTTCTCTAATTATGAATGATGGCCTATACTGATGAATGGTGCAGATTTCATCAAGAACGCGAGTGTACCATGTGAGCGACTACGGTGCTGACCCAACGGGAACACCGATTCCACTTCAGCCATCAATAGAGCCATCTCTGATGCGTTCCAAGACCCGTCTGATCGTGTTTTGATGGTCGGGATCCCCGATCTCGGTGGTGCCGAAGTCCATTTAGATGGTGGCTCATACCTGATCAGTTCTCCCCTAACTTTACCGGCCAGTGGCGGTGGCAACCTTAAGGTACGACCCATATACATTATACTTATTTTCTTCTAAATATATTAAAGTAAATTTAATGGCATCTTTTTAATTTTTTTTTTTAAAAAAATCCCACTCTAATTGGAACAGATTCACAGTGGCTCGCTACGAGCGTCCGATGACTTTCCAACGGACAGATATCTAATTGAGCTTTGGGCCTCGCACTCGCCGAGCTCGAACTCTTCCAGTGAGGCGGCGTCCTCCGGCTACAACTACGAATACATCACCCTCAGCGGCCTGATGCTGGACTCCAACTTCCGGGGCGGCGGCATCGCCATCACGAACTCCCTCCGGACGACGATCGACAACTGCTACATCGTCCATTTCACGTCGGACGGCATCCTCGTCCAGTCCGGCCACGAAACCTACATCAGAAACTCATTCCTGGGCCAGCACATCACCGCCGGGAACGATCCCGACGAGAAGAACTTCTCCGGCACCGGGATCAACTTGATGAGCAACGACAACGCCGTCACCGACGTGGTCATCTTCTCCGCAGCGATCGGAGTTCTGGTCTCCGGCCAGGCCAACACCCTCACGGGGGTCCACTGTTACAACAAGGCGGCGGGGTGGGGCGGCACCGGCATCTACTTGAAACTTCCCGGGCTGACCCAGACCCGGATCACCAACTGTTACCTAGACTTCACCGGCATCGTCTCGGAGGATCCGGCCCAGCTCCACGTGTCAAGTTCGTTCTTTCTCGGCGACGCCAATGTGGTGTTCAAATCGGTGAACGGCGTGGCCAGGGGCGTCAACGTGGTGGACAACGTCTTCTCCGGTAGTGGGAAGGGGGTCGATATCGTCCAATTGGATGAATCGAAAGGGAAATTTACGGACATCGATCAGGTGACCGTGCAGCATAACGTCGTTAGAGGCATGACGTTGCGAACAACGGTGGCGAAGGCGTCGGTGGATGGGAATGGGAGCACGTGGACCGTTGATTTCTCGCCGGTGCTGCTGTTTTCGGACCGGATCCAGTTCGTGCAGTACACGCTGCTCGCCGACTCGGCGTTTCCGAGCCACGCGCTTCGGAACACGTCGGGGAATCGGGTGGTGATCGAGTCTGACGTGGCTGTGGCTGCGAGTGTCCACGTGGCGGTGGATCAGTGCGTGACGAGCCTGGAGTGAATAATTCTAGTTTAATTTCGGTGCGGAAGGTTTTGAAAATTACCCTGCAGAACACAACCGTTCTGATTCGATTGTTTCCGTTGTTTTCTCTGTTCTAAAAAGATTCATAGTGAAAAAATGACAATAAAAAAAAAGTCTTTATTTGTGCTGGTGAAAGCTTGGTCGATAATGCAAGCAATTTCTTGGCTTTGGCCCCAGCGGATGGGAATGGGATTCTAGAAGCCGTACCATGATGCCAACCGCTGTCGCTTTGTCAGGGCTGATGCTATCAAAACTTACCCCCGCCAACCACTTCAGCAGGCTTAATCAACATGAGATGTGGGTGGGTGTTATTATGAAATTGGTGGATTGGCGACTTCAGAGGTGTGAGTGGTGAACAGGCCCCAACCACGCAAAGAAAGTGAATGTTTTGGCCGAGAGAGAGAGAGAGAGAGAGAGAGAGGAAAAAGCCTTACTGTACTACCTTCGATACAGCAATATGATTGATCGTGTAGATTAATTTCTCATGCATATTAGTACGTATGCGATGATTCGATGAATCTTATCGTGCATTATATTCGCATCGGCATATATGGACTATTAATCCATACGATGCATGCTTATTGCATCATCAAAGAATGATGCAGTAATTTTTTTTCTGAACTAAAATTACTAAAAAAAATTTGGGGCAGATTGAAAGAATGAAACGATCCATCTGACCTCTAGCCTTTCTGTCCGATTCGTTGATGCAATAAAATTAAGTCCACGGTAAACTTTTGGTCTTCAAACTTTCACAAAGACCCATTTTGCTCCTTTTAACTTTGGATTTCTACCATTTATATCACAATGTTTTAAAAATCTTACGCTTTTTGCATGATCAATTAAAATTAATAAATTAGACAATATGTTTTTATTAAATTGATGCATCAATTATTTTATTTATTTTATTTATTTATTAATATAAAATTTAAAAATATAATATTTTAAAATCATTAAGGATTAAATTGTGATAATTCAAAATTTAAGGGTCGAAATGAATTTTGAGCGAAAGGTTGAGGCCAAAAGAATCTTGAGGGCATTTTCTCTTTCCCCGAGGAGATGGCAATAAGCATCCCAAACGTGCAAGGCATGTGCAATGGCACCTTGGAAGGTTGTTTTTTTTTTTTTTAATATAGAAGGTTCGATGGATTAATGAACTTTAAGTTTGATCACATGGATTATTATTATTATTATTATTATTATTATTATTTGATTGGCCTTGTGCAGTGTGATCATAGTTAGTTGCTGGGGCCAAAAGTCAATGAAGGTGTTAGCTGAGAGATGCTCAACCATTATTTGATAAACACATGCATAAAAAAAAAAAAAAAAAAATTCTTCCACGAGGAGAAGGGTCACAATATTCTCCAAATTATTGTAAAAAATTATCGGTTAATTAATAATATTTCATTGGCCATGTGATTCTCTCCCACCGAGTCTCAAATTATTCAACAATTCATCTGCAGTTATTCATGAAATGCTCACAAAATGGTGCATCAAATTCTCATGGCATCTATTCCCCTCTCCTTGGATGATTTTTAGTAGGAATTTCCTTGCCAATGCTTCTTTATTTGGTATTTCTTTAATAAAAGATCAATGACTTTTCCCCTGTTTTGTGAGGAGTAGCACACTGTTCACTATGTGGTGGCATCACTAAAAACCTAAGAGGGAAAGATCTACAAGAAAATGCTAAATCTCTATTCCAATCTTGTCTCCATTTTGTTCCTAACTCATCCTTACCCCTTTCCCCTCCGCTTTACCTTGCTTCTTCTTTAATGCCATAAATAATTTTTTAGTAAAAATCATAAAATTAATAATATAGTAAAAAATAAAAAAAAAATAATGAAAGAGAAAGATTAGAGTTCAAAAAAAAAAAATTATTATAATAATTTTGTATAAATAGAAACATATAAGGATAGTATAAATATACTTAGTTCTGTTTTTATTAGTGTAAATAAAAATAATTTTTGTTTTCATCTTTAACCTCATAAGAGGTGAGGAATTTTTACGAGGCAAAACGGGATGAATCCCTACTTTATTGGTTAAAACTATTATCCCTGCACATATAAAAAATATTATGTAATTTCTCATGGCAAGATAGGTCCAACGATATTTGTAGATAATGTGCGTTCTTGGAAATCTTCCAGCTATATATAATTAAATAAAAGAGAACAAAAATATAAAGGGGCCATGAATGGTCCAAGCTATGAAGGATAAGGATCCATCCATTTTGTAATGATGTCAGAACCGGCAAAAGAGACTCTGAGCCAAACAATACCATCTTGTCATGGAGTCTTACGCAATGAGATGGTTGTTGGAGTTGACTCAGATTTTAATTCAGCAAACTGATGATGACAGTGGGAACATCAAGTCTTTACAATGCCTTCAGGCAGTGTCCCGGGTACAACGGAGAGGTGTTTGTGGGCAATTCCCATTCTGTTGGGTTGCAAGGTTGGACGAACAAAAGAGTAGGCTGATGGAGTTGTTAAGCCTCTTCTCCAACAAAGCTTAATGCTCTGTTCGGATGAAAAGAAAAGTGAGAGAAAAGAAAATTGAAAGAAGAGAAAAGTAGAAGAAAAGAAAATTGAAGAAAAAATATTTTCTCTCATTCTGTTTGAATGAGTGGAAGAAAAATAAAGAAGAAAAAAAAGTTGATAATTTACAATGACAATAATATCATTATTGTAGATGATTAAAAAATGCATCGGTTATTTTTTGGAAGGGTCAATATTGGAATGAAAAAAAAAAATGAAAAGCACTTTTGAGTTTTCTCTCCGAAATCTCTTTAGTTTCGAAGAGAAAACTTTTATGTGGGGCCATCACTTTTTTCCCTCTATTTTCCCTCTACTTTTCTTTCCTTTCAACTTTTCTCTCCATCCAAACAAGATAAATTTTATTTTCTCTCCTAGTTTTCTTTCCTCTATAGTTTTCTTTCCATCCAAATAGAGGGTAAGAAAACCATATAGAAGACAAACAACTACATGAGATCATGAAATATGTTTATAGTTAGTTAACAGAACTTGGTCAAATGAAACGTCCTTTCTCCTCTCTTCATGGTTGGTAAGCTAATATTATTCAAAGATAGATATAGAAAAAAGGATGGAGCACATTAAACTAGTTTAGCTATAGAAATCAGCCACCAAATAACAATTTCTTTTGTCTCAGTCTGAAGCACAACCACTCCTCTGATCTTTCAAAACAAAATAACAGGTTGATTACCTCCGTTCATCACATCCATGATCAAAGAATTATTCCCATCGATTCCACCATGTATGTAGAATTAGACAAACACAGCTCATATTTGAGAACTCAGATTTATGCTTCAACTGAGATACTGAGGAAAGTTTCTTCAGTGTTAGATAATTTTGTTCTTATGAGAATAACTTGACGATGGGTTCTATTGATTTGAAACGTCTTCGGATTGCATTCCATTTGTCTCGGGTGTTGAACTTGATTTTTCACTGAGATCGAAGTTTAATTTTCTGACGTAACCGAACTTCATTTGTCCACCAATTTGGTAGATTTCTCACGAGGTCAGCAGATTTGTTCAAACGTCTGCTTTCTTAAATTTGAAACGTTCCACTTTTAAAAGTTGTTGGGATGTTGAGAATTTCTTACACATGCGATCATCAAAATATGAACAATTCGTAAGTTATGAACATGATGTAATTATGTTTACAAGACATGGTCAATCTGATATACAATCATTTTTTTTTTTTTTTTTTTGATAAAGACGGACGATCACACTGGTCTAATATGAGTCAGCCCAGATACATCAGATTGCAAAATTTGAAATAACACAGGAGGACATGGTTCACCCATCGTCCATATCCTATATCCTACATGCTGAGCCACGGTCGTCGCTGCCCAGTCAGCAGCCGTGTTGGCTTCACGGAATACATGACATATCTGGACAGTATCCAACTCCTGAAGCATGATCCAGATATCTCTTAAGATCGGATTGATGGATACATCAGAAGCACTCTTTTTCCGCATCCACTGTATGACAGTCATAGAGTCTCCCTCAATAACAATCCTCTGAGCTCAATGATTTATTGTGCCTGATGAGATTCATTTCCTCCATGATGTTATCAGATTAATGCTGCTGCTCATTACCAACAATTCAAAATTTGTATCAACTTGTATGCTTTTCCTACCATGCTTCTGACCATGCATGGATGATGCCATAAACAATGAAAAGTTAAGGGATAGAAGAGTATTCGATAAAAACATGAACACATTGAGTACTTGCCTTGAACGGAACGGATGAGATTAAATGTTGATTTTTTTTAAAAAAAAGTATAGTAGCTGAACTCCAACGCAAAACGGCTGAAGTAGGATTAAATGATTAAAACATTTTTAATACAGATAAAATTACTAAAGAAGATAACCGTTGGTCTCGCACCAACTCCTTGAGAATTTTTGAGCAAAATTAATTTTAATAAGGTACACCATAGGCTTGTTATAGATGAGATCTTTTAAAGTCAATAGGCTTTTTATTTTTTTATAAAATTCAAACCTTTTAAAGAAGAAAAGAAGTATTAAATAAAATTTTAAAAATATACTTCTAAATTCTAACTGAATTTTGGTTCTTGTAATATAAATTTTTAGACAAAATAGATATAGAAATTTAAGCAAAATTTGTTTTGAGTGGTTCAAAATGTATTGAGAAACTAACTTGATATAGACATCTTATAAGTAAATTATCTTAAAATTTTTAATGATATTAGTATTAGTGAGGCTTACATTTGGATTGATATGCATTGCATTACCTTTTCTTATATACCTGAAAATAAACTTCAAAAATTTAGGCTCCTCGGACACTTTTAAATTAAGTGTTATCTTTTCTTCTTCTCTAAAAGTATGCATCTTAGTTTCATTTATATGGTATATTTCATTTTACTATCTTTGCTTCATATGAAGTACTTGTATAATTGAAACTAATATATACTGAATAATTAGATTAAAAGAACATAAAATTAATTTCTAAACAATGATTAAAATAATAATAAATAAAACGACGGAATAGAACATTAAGCTTGAGAGGCATGCAATAAAGCATTATCTTTAAAATTATGAATGACCTTTGTGCAAGCTATTTGCCGTTGTAGTCCTCAAGAAAACACTTGGAAGTTCATTCCCAAAATTTCTTCATCAGAATGGATGGAAGGAGTTAGTATGTACCGTACTCCAAGATGAAATAAAAAAATTAAAATAGAAAATATTGTAGAAAAGTAATAAAGAACAAGTATAGTTAAGGCCTTCTTCTTGAATTGACCATGCACTCCCTCTTTCCCTTCTCTATTTAAAAAGAGAGAGCAATGCAATACGTACCGGCCATCATTCTTTAAAGGTCTCATGCAACACATCGGCGCCAACCTAATGATCAACGCCTCTCTTTTTTTTTTTTTTAAATTTATTTAAGTTCTAAAACTTTAAATTTCTAGTATGAATTTCATGAACTCTCTGTTCAAACTTATTCAAATATACCGATGATGTTTTCTTCCTGAGCTTCAATGTTTTCTATCACATAAGCTTTCTTGATGGATCTTTACTTTAGAAATCATCACCTTTGATTTAAACTGTTAGAAGGTATGGGATCTTTGTGTGTATCAATTTTCTTCCATTGGGTTGGTAAACCATCCGCATTGAAACAATAGGAAAGAAATTTTTGTACGTCATTGCAACAACTAATCACAACATGCTACAAGCCAGATAAAGCGCCACTCTTTTTATAATATGAAGTCATCACCTTCATCGGATCAACCAAACGACACCCCTCCCACTACCCACACCTCGCAGCGTGCACAAGCGTGGCATTTAATAATTTTTTTGCATGCAGGGCTTTACATCATAAAATCTGACCATAAAAGCTTAAGGATATGGACGTTGCAACAAGTTGTAGCTAATTCTTTTAAAATAGACTACAATGAACCACCTACCCTCATTGTACCACTCCACACCATCTAAGTTCATGGTGTCATGGATTTCCAACAGAGGCCAAATGTTCTTTTGACACCATTTTTTGAAATCAGACAGCACCTATGATTATATGCTTCCAATCCCTACAAGAATTCATCTCCTAACAATCACAAACTGCTAGACTTCTGCCTCTCAATCATTGATATTATTCAACTAGCATTGCAGCAACTTGGAGATCCCAAGTTTGCTTTATGTCTATGATAACCATAACAATAGACCAAATTCCGGCAAAAGAATTTGGAAGTCAAGATCCAAGCTTTCTCTGAACCCTAATTCAGTTCATGACCACAAACCACGTATTGTCAAAATGTTGGGCATCAAATGGAGTGAAAAGAATGTTAGATTTGAAGCATGATTGGATGATAAAACCCATGAATATGTTAGAAAATTTTAAATAATATGAATAATAAACCAAGGGTAATATTATTAGCCAGAAATCTGATCGTTTCATCTGTTTCATGAAAACTAGATGTTAAATGCTTTCTTTAATTAAGGGTTGTTCAAGGATAACTTTTATCTTACAGGGAGGTTACTGTAGCTTCCTTCTTGGAATAACTTATTTGTCAACTACGGTAGTATTTGGATGCCCTATTCCTGGCTAGAATAGGGCCTTATCCATGCTATTCTCTCAAACAAGAAAAAAAAAAGATGATGGGCCCCTCAAGAATTGGTATTTCGGTCAAACATCCTTATTCTGGAATTCGTATTCTATGCTCCTCCATGGAATAGCCCTATTCTCACTTACCGTATTTCAAGGGCAGCGGTTGAAAATTTTTTTTACTATTACCTGCTCTTTGATTCATCGGCCATTCTACTTGATCCCTTCTCGTCTTCTTCCCCGAGGCTAGGGTTTTAAGAGCCTAATATATATACATAATCTACTTTTTTTTTGCTAACTGTTACTAATATATGTACATAACATGCAAACTTTTAATAGATCATAATAATAAATTAATTAATAAAAAATAATTTATTTAAGTAATTACATTAATAAATAAATTGATAATCCATTTTCATTCTTATCACGTGGTCAGGGATATTTTTAAAATTTTTTAAAAAATCTTCATTTATTCCTAATGGAATACAGGCTTATTCCCATATCATCCAAACACCATTTGGAATAACACTGCATTAATTGCATTGGAATAAGGTGAAATACCATATTTCAAACCAAACAAAAATATGAAATAACAATGAAAATAAGCTATTCCTGAAAAATTCATATTCCTATTCTTATAATAACTTTTTGACATCCAAACACAACCTACAAGAACAGCCTATTTCTTGATATAAAAATCCTGATTGAAATGAAACAAGTGATGGATTTCTTTAAATATTGCAGTTCTTTCTTTTGTTCATTTTATTTTAGGATTTGATATTAATGGTTAATGAGGTTATTTTCCATTCTCATTGCCCTCTATTGGTTTTATAAACTGTATAAGGTCGATAACCATGCATTACAACCACAGCTAATATTCTAAACAAATTTACTAATTTGCATGTTAATCTTGAATGCATATATCCATGATATAGTTATCTATACTTAAACCTTTTGATCCCGTTCTTTGATCTAATAAAAGAAACTTGAAGAAATGCGTGATACTTCAAATTTAGTTTCATATTGGATAGAAAAGAGATATGTTATGCGCTTATAACTCAAATCCATTTGCTACCCATTAACTTTCACTCAAGGTTTTATGCCAATGCAATTCCGATCCGCTAATGAAGTTAATTGGGTTGAACATGAAGTCCAAAGGGCCACCTGTGGGACAGTGATAGAATTTTATCATGCGTAGAACTATCCTTGCAGCACCAACGATCCAGTTCGAAATAAATTTTGATTAGCTTGTGGCATTATATTTCTTTTTCTCTTTCCTTAAATGACAGTAAGTGTCCCAAATGTGCAAGGCATGTTCAATGGAATGTTGGGAGATATTTATTTTATTATTTAGCAGAAGTAGAAGGTGCATTCATGAACCTTAAGTTTGCCCTTGGATTGGTCTCATACAATGTGATCACAGTCGCCCGTCGGATCCAAAGTGAATAAAATTGCTTGCTAAGAGATGCTTCCTTCAAACAAAAGGAAGAAGACCACAATTAAATAAAAGAGAATAAAGATAAAAAGAGGCCATGAATGGTCCAAGCCACGAAGGATCTGTCCATTTTGTATGATGTCTCATCCCGACAATTTAGATGCACCTTCCTCTGGTATTGACTTGCAGCATCCTAATATTTCTAAGGTCAAAGAAATTGGTTATCTAGTACTTCCCATTAAAGACTATGAGCTAAACAACACCATCTCGTTATGAAATAGTGGTCTTACGCAATGAGATGGTAGCTGGAGTTGATTGAGACTTGATTCAGCAAACTGATGATGACAGAGGGAGCAGCAAGTCTCGAGCAGATTAAAAATGCCTCCAGGAAGTAAGGTTGAACAAACGGAAATGGAGGCTGGTAGAGTTGTTGAGCAGAGCTCTGGTAAAGCTAAAAAGAAAACCACACAGAAGAGAACAACCTTACACTGAATCACGTTTAAACACTCCAAGAATTGGAATGCATGGTGGACAACAAAGGTCATGTTAGCTAAAGTCCATGCGCCAGATGAACCGCATACCAGACCCCAACTCAAAATTCTGCCTTATTCTTTGGTGTTTGGTGTTACCAAAAGGTGCTTTCATTTGAGAGAGGAATTTCTTCTTTAGGCACCACAGTGCAGTATAGGCAAACAACCAGTAGAGTTTCTCTGTTATGCCTTGATGAGCTTGATGCCCTTCATGAAGTCAACTTTGTGGTTCAGCAAATTCTAGACCTATGTCAAGCCCTAATGGCAAAAGCTTACAAGGAATTGACTGAACCTGAAACTTTGGGTAAGGTGGAACGGTTTGAGTCCTAGGGAGATCTATGTCAAGCCCTAATTGCCATACAGATGGTACCACAATTGTTTAAAGGCCACATGAAGTGACCTATTCCACCCATGCATGGACAATTCCTGAAGAAATATATTTATACATAGACAACCCTATGCCCCTGACAGAGGGGGAGGATATGAAACCTATTTAATTTACGAGTAATACATGAGTCACTAACGAAACTAGTGAAAGTCAGAGAGGATAATAAGGTTCAAATCCTTACAGTGATTTTACCCCGCAAACAAGATTTGGTGAAATCCAAAAGGGACCAACAGGTAAAATTCAAAGCTTTAGATTTGGTGAAAAAACCAATTTTGGGCCCCAAACTTAGTAAACTAGATCCATCAAAATTGTTTCGCTCATGAAGCAACGTTTTGAACTTACATTTGAGTACTTGGCTGCTCAAGGTTAAAGAATAAAAAGAAAGGATCTAGTCCCAATAATGAGGCTATTTGGTGACCTACTGTGAAGTGCGATTTTAGGCATGAGGGATAACCACCTATAGCAACATCTCAACTTTGCCATCATGAAGGTGAAGGATGTCAGTTTTTGAGCACCACAACTCTCTAAAAGCCTGTTTGGATGCTTTGCATCCAATATTCAAGGATAAGTTAACATCTAACAAAACGTGGGAGAGACAGGAAAGAGGGGAGGTGTGCAGAGGTGGAAAGGAGAAGCAAACCTGATTTGGAAAAGAAGGGCATAACGGATCCCAAAACTAAGTTAAATCACTTCTGAGGAATTTGTTATTCCTGAAATTTGAGGATTGCAGCATGTCAGCATGCCATTCATTGATGATTTTCTCTCGTGCCTTCAATTAATTTCTGGCGGATGTTAAGATGTCCATTGACAGTGGATGCAACCATCCAAAAAGCCCATAAAAGTTAATGGTCATAATTATACTTCGCATTGACAATAATAATTTAACCCAAACTCCAACAACTAGTAAAATGCCTCTGTGCTGCGTTCGTTTCAGTCTAATCTTTAAGTTTACCCGCATTCATGTCCCTGGATATCCTAAATTTCCCACTCCATCCTGGCTGACTTCAGAATTTTATGACCCAAGGGTTCCATTCCTTTCCTTTTCCATTCCACTTTGGAAGACTTTGTAAGTTTATGACCAAGCATTCTTTTTGAATGTATCATGATTCCAAAAGTATAATCATTTCCACCGTGACAATATGGAAGCGAGCAAGACATTCTGGCTGTCTGAGAAAATATCACACTCATAAAATTGGAATCTAGAAGAATGAATTATATCTATGGCATTAAGCCCAATGTCCCTTGTGGTATACTATCATGGAAATCACGAGGATCTATGACAGGCTTTCCTTACTTTCCTTCATAATGACCAAGAAATTATCTGTAGCATCTCTCGTCATCCTTGTGAGAGTCAAATAAATGGGTCCAATAGAATCCTAATAATAAAAATTTCACAAGACATCCGTAGGCTGCAGCAACAAAAATGATGGTAAAAGAGAGAGAAGGCTTTCACTGCTCATATTGCCACCATGTGCAGGGATAACCCCGCGATGACATCCCTGTGCTTAATTTGTTGCCTGTTCACTGATTCCTGGCTATGAGTCTTGCAGTTCACTGTGGTGTCAACAACTCTACTTACCACCATGTTGAGTGAAGATGTCTCCATGGCAGCCCTCAAGCCTCATTCTTATCTGTTTGATATATCCCAATCATGAGTATTATCATTTGATATCATGTTCATGACTACACTTGCAACCATACTAAGAGTAGAGCAAGCATAATAGGTCCACATCATATTCATCACTACTGTAATGTTTTCTGTCAGCCTTAGCATTCATCTCTACTGTCGGTGGGCTTTTTCTATCAAGCTTATGGCTGGATGCGGGTGGTGCCATAATGAACAGGAAGTCTGAGGGTATAAGGGCCTTAGTAAGAGCCTAAAGGCCTTGAATGGGTGGGATTGAACGGTTGGATTAGAGCTCTGTTACTGAAAAAAAGAAAAAGAAAAATATGTAGGGAAGCTGAACCCTGGTGGTGACTTTCCTTCCTGTTGCACCAGACCATACTATGTTGCTACACTCGCTGCTATCTCATAATATGATGCTCTTGCATCATGCATAATTTAATCAAATTGTATCACTGCTGCATCTCTTTGTTCATTTTCCACGCCATTTTACTGTAACTTTATCTACGTATTACCATGCTAACCCACTCCCTTCCCCTCTATGTAGTTTGATGAAACTTGTGGGGCAAGCCACACCTTCAGACCCCAATACTTTGTCCTACCAAGTCTTGATGCATTGAATGTTTCTTCTTCCTCTTCTCCTCCTCTTATTTGCCCTCATTTTTCACCTTATTTATTCACCTACCACAAGCTTCTTCGTCCTTGCATATTTCTGCCACAATTATTCTTCTTTGCTGGATTACCATAGTGCAGATTGTTTACAGCACATTATTAAAATATATTCTATAAAAACTCATCTTCCTAAGTTTTTCATATGATATTACTACTGCCATTCTTCTTGAGTGCTAAACTATCTCGTATATGATTCAGATTTCTGCTGTAATCAGCACTTCTGATGTAGGTACTCTCTTTTCACTTCTAACCTCCTTGAACCTATCTTGTTCTTAGGTTTACTTAGACATTGTTGATCCTTGGAAGCTCTTGCCAAAGTTCCCAGAAACCCTAGGGCTAATACACAAACTCCTTCTACCCACATTAATTGGGATCTGTCCTGTGTCTCAGTCTGGGATAGGACATACAAAAATCTCTACATTCCAAGAAACTCCTATTGCTTCATCCTACCATTGCTTTTGTAGATCCCTAAACCCATCATCCTACATAAAGTTTGATATTAGAGCACCAAAAGATTCCATTGTTTTCTTTTTTTCGGTATTGCTTCTTTCTTTCACCATGGATTCACATGCAGACCTCAATTCTCAATTTGAAGTCTTAACTCATGATTATGCGGGTGGCAAACAATGAAACATCAGTAGCTTTTTGTAAAGACCACATTGGACACAATTGCAGCAGCAGTCCTTCGAGCCAAAAACAATGGAGCAGAATTAATGTGGATGTGAGGTCATCTCCATCAGCCTTAGATAGTCAACAGATGCAAGAAAACATCCCTCCTCAGCAAATTCAGATTCAGCAGTCCATGGAGCAGCAATCTGTTGATGTGCACCAAGAAGCAAAGCTTAAAGTTGCTGATTTTTATGGAGATTACTATCCATAGTCATTACTTGATCGAATGCACAGTACTGAGAGCTTCTTTCAATGGTACACACTGTTAGATGAAAGAAAATTATTTTTTGCAGAGGCTGAAATTGAACGGACTGCAAGAATCTGGTAGAATAAATACAGACATATATTTTGCAGCTATTAGGTTGAAGGATGACGTGAACACAGCCATAAGTGAGCTATTTTGTGACCCCTAAACTACAAGCAGCAAGTACATCTTTAGTGTACATAGCTTGTGCAAAGGAGCATGATAGTTGAAGAGTAAACCTTTAAATTCTACAGCCTGGAGACGTTCAAAATTTTCCTAGATCAGAGATGTCATGATTTCAACGTATTGCCAAGGGCTGAATCCTTCCATCTTGTTGGGGTTGGCTACTGGCAGGTTATGTACCATGGCTGATGTAGCTCAACTGGCTTACCAGATGGAAGAAGAGTAGAAGGGGGGGAAAAAAAATCAGCCATATACCACAGATTTGAACCAAGAGAAGACCCAAATGGTTGTGTTGCTCGTAGTTATAGGCCAGTTAGATCCTCTAATTCTTCTGTTATCCATAGTAGTTCGGGCTCCAATTCTAAAACAAGGATTGAAATCTAATGACACACATGCAAAGGATTTGGTCATTTTTTTGTCCATTGCCCTAATTGATTGGTTACTTTTGGAGACAAATTTGCACTTATTACCTTTACTAGTCCTGAACAAAATGCAAGAGAAGTTATTGTGTTGCAACTAGAACCAGAAAGTGATTATGTCAAGAATAAGGACAACCACGAAGAGGTAGTCCACTATTATATTGTTCATAGGACATTATTGACTACATGTTAGGAAGGTAACAATGAAGATTGGCGAACAATCAATATTATCTAGACTCATGTATGGTGCAATGGATGGTCGTGCATGATAGTAATCAACTCAGGTAATTTTACAAATGTGGTGTCAGAGGATGGAATCAACAAACTTAAGTTGAAGACAGAGACTCATCCAGGTCCCTATAAAATACCCTGGGCGAATAACACCAGTCTCAAATGGAAAGGTATTTGGTCACTTCTACGATGGGAGGGCTTGTTGATACAATTCAGTCTGATGTGGGGTTAGGTCATGACTTTATGATCATAAAGTACAACATGATGGCCACACTGGTACTAATTCTTTTAAAAATGGAGATCTATTGATGAAGTATATGCCAACTCTAGATTTGTTTGTGACTAAGCTAAAAAAGATAGCAGGTACTTTCTTCCTCAATGTGCAGTTTCATCAAGTGATGGCATTGTAGGAGGCCCTTCCCCCAACCTGATGGAGTCAATCTCTCAAAAGAGGACAGAATTGGGGGTGGGGGGTTGTGCCATGGGGCAGGGGATTGACGCAAACTTTATTGATGAAAGACAAACCAGCTTAGAAGGCTTTCAAACTGTTAACACAAGCAACAAAAGGGGAAAATTGCATGAATATCAATTTATAAGGGATTCTTGGAAAATGTCCATCCAGTCAACACGCTTTGGAGGAGCAAATCAAAGCCCAATAGCTACTGCCTTGATGCTGCTATTATTCTTCTTTGTTGGATTTTTGCATTGCAGATTTTTTATCGCACATTATTAAAATCTGTTCTAATAAAGCCTCATCTATCTCAGCTTTGTTCAGAAGATTACTACTGTCATTTTCCTTGACTGCTAAATTACCACATATCAGTTGATTGCACTTTATCTGTTACAAACACTTTGTTTTCACTTCTTTTAATCTCTTTGAATCTATACTGATCTTAAGCTTACCAAGTTAGATATTATCGAGGCCTAGAAAATAAACCTCCTCCCAATGTTTACATTGAGATCAAATTCAGAAATTTTGGGTAGAAAATTCCCAAAATTGACTATTTCATAGATTTATTTAATTGAAAAATAAGATCAGTAAATTTACTAAATAAAGTTAAAATGCACTCAATTGCCATCTCTTCCTAGAAATACTTTCTTGTGATGATGAGAACATGATTTCCTTTCCAATGAGATACGGAAGACATCTAGTCATTCCACCACATAGACTATCTGCGCAATGGAGCATTGCTATCAAGAAACATCACCCACGACAATATGTATTCCCTAAGCTGAGCTTACTGGCCTTCTTAATCCCATCCTAATCCATTAGATCATCTGCTTCCACATTTGAAGTCAAAGTTTTGATCTCTTATAGCACATATTAGTCTAACATAAGGTATGTTGTACCTGCCAATATACTGCCATAATAGGCATATCTTATTGGTACTGTACCAATACTAGTACAGGGGATGTACCAACAATCGGCAGGAGGGACATACTGGGCATACCGGACGTACCAACATTATGTTAGAATTTCAGCGGTATGCCCCTTGGTACTAAGATGGTGAATCATAGTATAATGTTTTCCATGGGAGATAATTCTAACAAAAAAAAGTCAAATACCAGCTTGATTGCAACAGCTGATATTCAACACAAAAATTTAGGCCGATATATGTATGTAACTGTTTGTAAAGAACTAGAAAACACCATCCCATATGCAAAGGCTTGTGATGCAAACACTCTTTGTATTAAAAAATGAGATAACAAAAGCAGATATCAAATTTAACATAGTAAAAGTCCATTATTTGATGCATGAAGGATACCCATTGTTTTAAATGCCAAGCACAATTTAAAACCTTGTGCACTTGATTGTTACTTAACGTCTCTAACTTATCAAATGGCAAGAAAAAAGTCCCCAATTCGATCTTGACTGCCATATTGGCCATAATATCGATGGCTCTACTCTCACTAAGGTTTTCTGTTTCAAATCCAGCTAATGCTTACACTAGCTGTATACTGAAATCTTTAATTTTTTTTTTTCCAGTGATGCCAAATCTAGCCAAAATTTCCTGAAACTGGTTGAAAACTATATGTTCATGTATGTTGCAATTTGCTGAAATGTTAGGAGCTTCACCATTCTGTATAGATTTGAAACCAGTCAAACTACCAAATCTGGAAAAAATTGATAGTTATTTGATTCAGACAAAACGGAATGGAATTTTTTGAACCTTGCTTCCACATTTAATGATCTACAAGTCTACCTAGTTCAACTGTCTACGTAATCAATTAATTTGAAAGAAGGCAACATAAACCAATCCGACATATATGGCCTCGAATGGTCAAACAAATTATCACTTCTAATGTAACAAAAAACGCCAATCACCAATAATCTAATCTTCGAATATTGCCACAAGACTTCTGCAACATTGAGATGATTTAGACTCCTTTAACAGCTACCGTGTTCACATAATATGAAGATTTCTTCATAATCAACTTTTCACGTGCAAAGATCCTTCCCTGAAGTATATTATAGTAGTCATTGCTTTTATCACATTCCAGCATAGACCTCCAAACAAGTTGCAATAAAGACAAACTAAAAAGTAATTTTTGTGCAACTTCCACTTTCTGATGTCATTTAAATTATCAAAGAAGGATAACGATTATCAAATGGAAATATGAGAAGCCTGCCGCTTCTGGAAATTTTACTCATTGTTGACTTGTAATCTTTAACGGAAACTGAGGCAAGAAATTCTTGTAAAAATAAAACAGAAGTTTACTCATCAACACCACACTTCTTTGCATGCAACAAATAATGAATAATTTCTTCATCACAAACCAAATTAATTAGAAAGTTTCGCATAATAAACCACTCAATAAGTTGTCATAAAAATTGACCAATAACCATAAGTTCACCGCATAAAGTCTGAAACATGATAAAACAAGTGAAGGCATATCATAGAAGGAACTATACTTCGTGTAAAGATGTAAGCTTGCGTTACCATGCTATTAAATCAGAAGAGCAAGAGTAAGTACGCAACTCAGAGCTATTAATATTGCATACATTTGCCAGTATACAATTTGCTATCATAAGAACTCACCGTAACATTGCCTTCGTACCCTTCTTATGTACACTACCAGCTTCCATCCAATGCCCAAGCTATAAACAACTGACCAAACTCTTCATACCAATCCCTACCAGAGCCTGATCCTCTTGCTCTAGAGTGCCCCTCACTGCCCGATAAAGATCTATCCAGGAGCTCGACCTCAGAAGCCCAGAACCCTCCATCGCCGCCCCCCAAAACGTCAAATTTGGGCTCGGCGGGCATGCGGCCGCCACCAAATCAATCACGGTTGCTGGCCCGACTGCTGCCTTGGGAAAATTGAACGCCAAGTTATCAACTTTATGTTCATATATCTTCCCATTTCGATCCAATCTATACCTCGACGTCCCCTGAAACCGTCCTCTTGCCTCCCACGGCAGCCGGGGTACTCCCTGCAGCTCCCACCGTATCAAGATCATGTTTTCCGACGGCTGCCAGACCCGAAAAATCTCCAGTCCAATCTCTCTAAACAAAATCCGGCCATGGAATCGGAGCGCCCAAAAGATCAATTTATAGTTCTCAATTCCATGAAAGGTACTGAGCGGATCGACGAAGGTGATATCATCACTGAAAAATCCCCAAAAAAATCAAAAAAGACCCAAAAATAGGAAAAAGGGATAAAGATCCGAACTTTAGGCCCGTAGTGGGATCAGAGGCTAGGGTTTATACCGGTATACGTCGTACTTGAGGTCTTTGGAGAAGAGGGAAGGGAGGTCGTCGCGGAGGGTGCGGACAGCGAGGCCTATGTTGAGGTACAAGTCGTCCTTGTTGCCGTTGCTCTTCTCGTTCTTCTTCTTGCTCTCTTGCAACGCGGCGGGGAGCTTTCCTTGCAACTTGGGGGACCTCTCGCGCGTGGCATCGCGGACGGGCGGAGGCTCGAGCTTGGTGAGAGAGGAAGCAGAGACGAGGAGCCGAGGAGCTTTGGGAAGGAGGGGAGAGGAGGCTATGTTGGGAAGAAGGAAGGACATCTTCTTCTCTCGCCAATATTTATCTCTTCTTTTCTTTCTCAGACTTCCATGGCTGACAGAGAGAAAGAGAGAGAGAGAGAGAGAAGGGTTCGTGGTTTCGAACGTTGCAGCGAGTACTGTCGTTGCTTTGGATGGGGTTTTGTGAATTAATTCTGAAGATATTTATTATTAACTTTTAGTCCATCTTTGTGCAAACATTTCTTACTCTTTAGTCCTTGTGCTAGATTTGAATTACATAAAAGGTCCTCGATCTCTTTTGGAGATAAAATTGGACCGGGTCCGAGACGATGTTGACTCGATTTTCATAAAGAATGGTTTGAGATCTGAATTTTTGTTTGTGAATTCTGGCTTAGAATGAAACTGTTAGTAAAAAATTGAATCAGACTTGGTTTAGGCTGGGTTATAGGTTTTGGGCTTACGGGTTTAATAGTTTGATTCAATTCGATTGGAGGAAAGTTAAAATTGGATTGGACCGGGTTTTGGATCCTGTTCGGTTTGCAAAAGAAAATGACTCGATCAAATGAAGTTTGTCATTTAGCTCAAGGGATCTTGTGTTATAGGGGGCTTATCTTACTGCTTAGGGGGCTTATCTTATTGCTGCTGCAGTGGGTGAGGGGTAGTATGCTTGAAAGGGATGGGTTTGCCAATGAAATATCCATAGGAGTATATTTGGACTGACATGTTGGAAAAGTGAACAGAGGGAGGTGCCTCCCTGGAGGCATCACAAGCTATGGATATTATTCTTGAGCTTAGGATAGAAGAGAAGTGCGGAGATGCCTCCTGAAGCCATCACAAGATATGAATTAATATTCTTTTAAAGGTTACGATGGGGGAACCATAGAAAAGTGTTTTTCATGTGACTAGTTATTGGGTTGTCATTTTATGTCACCTGATGTGGCTAATAAAAGTATATATATATGGGTTAACGATCAAAATTATTTAATAATAAAAGTAGCTAGGAAGACAGTGGCTCTTAGGTGATCTCAGTTCATAATCAGTTCTGAAGCGATCCCTATTTTCGAGCGTCCCTAAAGTAACTCCGACTCCTAGACGGCTATAGTTCATAATCGGCCTTGAAGCGGCTCCAAAGTGGCTTCGGCTCCTAAACGGCCTTAGTTCATAATCGGTCCTAAAGTGGCCCCAGTTCCTGAGCAGCCCCAAAATGGCCCCGGCTTCGAGGTGGCCCCAGTTCATAATCGGCCCTAAAATGGCTCCTGTTCCTGAGTGGCCTCAAAGTGGCCCCGGCTCCTAGGCGGCCCCAGTTCATAATCGGTCCTATAGCGGCCCCTATTCCTGAGCGGCCCTAAGGTGGCCCCAGCTCCTAGACGGCCCCAGTTCATAATCGGTTATGTTCCCAAGCGGCCCCTGCTCTTATTTTGTCTTATTTTCAAGATTAACTTCAGCTTTCCTAGCAAGCCTTCACTTCTGACAAGGCTGAACCCATCGATCATCTCTAAGTCATATATGTCTAATAAGACAAACTCCATCGATTCCAGTGCAAGCCCAAGAAGTCATGATCCATCATGAAGTATTAATGACTCTGATCAAGATAAGCCTAAGAAGTTACAATCCATCATGTAGCATTGATGACTCTAATCAAGATAAGCCTAAGAAGTCACAATCCATCATGAAGCATTGATGACTTTGATCAAGATAGGACAAAATAGTCGTCATTTGCCATAAAAAGTACCAATCACTAAATTTAGACGGGATAAATCCCACTAGTTCTAACATTCCATTGGCAAAAGTTATGGATCATCATGAGATTCCAAAGCTTTCGAAGCAAGTGATATAGACCCCAAGTATCAATAAAACGGGTGAAAGGAACCCCTGATAGAGGTATGAGGACTCAAGCACTTAGAAAAAGTTCAGATCATCTTCTTCTTAACTCTCTCTCTCTTAAGCTTCCTTAAGTTTACGGCTGTGATTCTAATTACTAACTTGAGCATCAAAGGATCCTTCGCCGAAATATTCGGTTCCCAGGACTTCTTGCAGATTTTGGTGCCGGAGCAAAGCTTCTTCAGCAACTTGAGGGCACTTCCACTGACGCTCAAGGACATCAGTCGGGCATCATCATCATCAATTGCCATTTTATCTTGTCATATTTTGTCTTCCTCCTTAAAAAAAGAGAAAGAAATAATAAATTCATCTTAGCTTTAATTGTAATTAAATCATAGCCAACAGACCGCTTTATCTAGAATATATCTTTTTATTATTATAATAATTATTAAAGTTTTATTATAATTGATCCTACGATAAATGAGTAATAACTAGTCGAATTAAGATTGCCATAATATATACAATTTTTCATACATCAAATTTTGTTTCATAATATATATATATATATATATATATATATATATATATATATATATATATATATATATATAATAATACATACTTTTTTTTGATAAGATCTAAGTAAAATACTTTTAATATTCCAAAAAAATACATTAAATTTAAGGATTTTTAGAATTTAATAAACCCGATGATACGAAAATATTACCTTAGAAGTTTTAGTCTAAGAATTCACAAATTATAGTATCAAAAAGTTAACAGTCAAAATTATGTAATATTTAATCAAATAATATCATGAAATTTTAGCTAATAATTAAATTTGGACTTAATAAATTAAGCTTAACGCATGGAGTTTAATGGGCTTAAAACAAGATTTAGGACATTGTTCTATCGGGTTGTCGATCGTATCCGAATGGAATAAAAGGTGAGATAATAATAATAATGCGATACCCTCTTGCCTAGGGGTGCAACTTGGGCTCATAAAACTCAAGTTTTTCTCAACCTTAACCCTAACCCTATTTATAAAATGTCAATCCTAACCCTAACCCTAACCCTATTTGTAAAACCTCAACCCTAACCCTACTTTTAAAAATCGGGTTTGGGTTAAGTTTCGGGTTAGAATTCGGGTTGATAAAAAAATATATATATGACAATCTGAAACAAACAAGCTTAATATTGCACAAATAAGCTAAAGTTTGAAACAAATAAGCTTTATATTGTACAAACAAGCTAAAGTTTGAAACAAACAAGCTTCACATTTCAAATTATATGTCTAAAAATATACATCTTTTACATAATACTAAACAAAAAAAAGTGCATTCTTAAATCAAAATATATTCAAAGTAATTCAAATGTTGCATAACATTTCAATAGCCACCATATGCATTGATGAAGTCACCTTTATCCTTCGGAAGCAGAAAATATTAAGATGATATAAAGAGCCAGTTAGAAGACCATATAAGTCTGGTATGAGAGATCTTTTCCAAGTAGCGAGACTGCATTCGACATCCAAAGCTTTCTGATTTTTTACTCATCACCCCTTTCCTAAATGTTTTAGTTTTCTGCTCATCATCTCTTCTCAGATGCTTTTATAAAATTTTGGCAAACTTCATATTAGAAGTTACAAATATCTCAAAGAAGATAATTAAAAAAAATAAAGATACTAGTTTGGCCCACCAACATTACATGATAAAATGCAATGGTTAAAGGTATATTGCTCATTTTAAAAGGTAATGAAGATTCTGATGGAATGTTCATACCAAGAATCATCACTTCCACAAAACTATTGACAGCTCTACATACTTTAAACCTAACAAACAATGCTAAATCATCACTTCCACAACACCAGTGGGCTTGCTGCTTGTGGCTTTGCGGGTTCGGGTTTTTTTTGGGTTCGGGTTGACTGCAACCCTAATCCAGCCCAAATTGCAAATCGGTCCGGGTTCAATCCGAATTTTTCGGGTTCGGATTAAGCAAATTAGAGTTTAAGTACTGCTGCAAATTGGAGTCTGCGGGTCGGATTTAAATTGAATCCGGCCCAAGTTGCACCCCTACTCTTGCCTGTATAAATGGCCAAGCTGGGTCCGAAACATGGCATGGAGATGGCGCCAGAAAGGGACGGTGGGTGAGTCGGGTGACCGCGATCCGGTAAACCACCCCTCTTGCCGCCGCTAAAACGCTCTCTGTGGTTTTCGGCATTTGTGTAATTACTTTACGTTCATTTTATATCTATTTCTACTTGTAAAAAATATTTCTAATATTTTATACATCTTTTGTTAATTACTTTACGTTCATTTTAAGGTTGACATATTGTGTTATTTACATATATATTTAAATTATGATCATTTGGATTGTAGAAATATCCAGTAATTTAAATTGGTTCATCAAAAAGAACAAAAAAAATAGTCAAGTTACTGAGCTATAATGTTGTAGCTCCTTTACGTTTTGTCTAACACAAACTTGATAAAAGTCTAGTTGAGAGCCAGCTTAGTTTGTCTAAGGATTGGAATTAGCTAAACAATAATGGATAAGGATTCTATTCCTATCGATCGGTCTGGACAACAGCTCGGCCGGATCGGGATTCAAGCCTAGCTAACCTGCAGAACCAACCCAGCTTAAATCTCGAACAACTAAAATCAAAGATAATCTAATTTAACATGTCATAGATGGTGTTGGCCCTCCAATGCACACCACAGAACTTAATTAAATTTTACTTAGAGCCAATTTGGATAATATTCCTCTTATCCATATCGTCATTTACTATCTAATTAGTTAGTTGCAAGCAATCCAGCCAATATTCAATTCAAATGTTGACGCCATCATCGAAGAGAAAACCTCAGCACGTTTTGTGGGGACTAAAGCTTAGATGGCTTGCTAATTTGGGAGTGGAGAAGAAATGAACCCGCGCAAAGTCTGGAGACTTAAGGCTGTAGCAAACTACTGAATCCGGATAACTAATCTAATCCTTTCATCCAAAATGAGAACCGTTCGAAGATCTTCGCGCCTCTTCCTCAGAATTTTAACCAGTATATATTGAGATTTTATTTAAATAAACTAAATAGGTATTTGTGGATATGTTTAGGGAATAGTCGCGGATTCTTTCACGGCAATTCTCGTTTCAGAAGCCAAAGCGATGTGATGCTTCGTTTCAAAAAAAGAAATTTTATCCGTTTTCAAATCTCTGCAACCGATATGTTACGAAGCAATGCGGCTCTTTGGAAATTAACGCTTCATAGGCTTCAGCGCCGCGACGCTCAATTTCTATAAATCCACGTACAAATCAAATCAGAAAAATATCAGTTGATGACGCTCGATCACCTCCCCTGGACATCGGGAACGGAGGCACTCCTCAAATCCTCGCCTCCGGGTTGCCTGCAAGAAAGTCCCGGGGCCGGAGGGGGCTCCGGTGGGACCCTCCGACGGCCAAGTTAGTGACTGAGGTCACAGCTGAAGAAGGGCTCGAGTGAGCCCTGTTTTGTGTGGAGAAGAGGGATCTATGAGAGAAGGAATCCCTTTTAGAATAGAGATGGCGATTTCGGGGGTTATCGCGCGTACCTGTTTACCGGGTGGATTCACCTTTTTATAGGGGTTGATTCTGGCATGATCACGTGGGATTGCGTGAATCAGAAGATCTGCTGAGCCCTCGCGTGAATCTGGGCCGGTCAATGGGCCACGTCCCATCAGCTGGCGGGGCTGTCGGGCGGCGTGCGTCGGCACTGTCGAGCGGCGTGCGTCTGGCGCTGTCGGGTGGCGCATGTCAGAGAGCAGTTCCTTGAACCGCTGGGGCTGATCTGGCGGGAACTGGAGACGCCGGGGCCGAGTCGGGCCAGCCGGGGATGGCCTTGGCCGACTCGGCGGGACTGGAGACGCCGGGGCCGAGTTGGACCGGTCGAGGATGGCCTTGGCTGACTCGGCGGAACTGGAGACGCCGGGGCCGAGTCGGGCCGGCCTGGGATGGCCTTGGCCGACTCGGCGGGACTGGAGACGCCGGGGCCGAGTCGGGCCGGCCGGGGATGGCCTTTGCCGACTCGGCAGGACAGGAGATGTCGGGGCCGAGTCGGGCCGGCCGGGGATGGCCTTGGCCGACTCGGCGGGACTGGAGACGCCGGAGCCGAGTCGGGCCGGCCGGGGATGGCCTTGGCTGACTTGGCAGGACTGGAGACGCCGGGGCCGAGTCGGGCCGGCCAGGGATGGCCTTGGCCGACTCGGCGGGACAAGAGACGCCAGGGATGAGTCGGGCCGGCCGGGGATGGCCTTGGCCGACTCGGCGAGACTGGAGACACCGGGGTCGAGTCGGGCCGGCCTGGGATGGCCTTGGCCGACTCGCCGGAACTGAAGACGCCGGGGCCGCTTGGGAAGGAAGCGCCGGGACCGGCTGAGAGGTGCCGGGGCCGGCTAGGATGGAAGCGCCGAGGCCGACTTGGATCAGGCGGGGCCGTCTAGGATGGAAGCGCTGGGGCCGGCTGAGAGGTGCCGGGGCCGATTTGGATCAGGCAGGGCTGGCTAGGATGGAAGCGCTGGGGCCGGCTGAGAGGTGCCGGGGCCGATTTGGATCATGCGGGGCTAGCTAGGATGGAAGCGCCGGGGCCAGCCTGAGAGGTGCCGGGGCTGGGGCCGCCTAGCTTGGACAAGCCGGGGTCGACTCGCTTGGACATGCCTGGGCCGACTCACTTGGACATGCCGGGGCCACCTAGCTTGGAGACGCCGTGGCCGGCTGGGAACCGGGGCCGCCTAGCTTGGAGACGCGGGGGGCTGCTTGTCTTGGAGATGCTGGCCTTAAAGGTGCCGGTCTTGGTGGTGTCGGCCTTTGGGGCCGACTGTCTTGGAGGTGCCGGCCTTTGAGGTACCAGTCTTGGAGGTGCCGGTCTTGGAGGTGCTGGCCTTGGAAGTGTTGGCCTTTGGGGCCGTCGGGTGTCGGCCATTGGGGCCGACGGTCTTCGGGTGTGGCCTTTGGGGCCGTCGGGTGTCAGCCTTCGGGGCCATCTGGTGTCGGGCTTCGGGGCCGTCTGGTGTCAGCCTTTGGGGCCGTCGGGCGTCGGCCTTCGGGGCCGTCTGGTGTCGGCCTTCGGGACCGTCTGGTGTCGGCCTTTGGGGCCGTCGGTCTTCGAGGTGCCGGCCTTGCAGGTACCGGTCTTGGAGATATCGGCCATTGGGGCCATCGGGTGTCATCCTTTGGGGCCGTCGGGTGTCGGCCTTCGGGGCCATCTGGTGTCGGCCTTTGGGGCCGTCGAGCGTCGGCCCTCGGGGCCGTCTGGTGTCGGTCTTTGGGGCCATCGGTCTTGGAGATGTCGGCCTTTGGGGCCAACGGGTGTCGGCCTTTGGGGCCGTCAGTCTTCGGGTGTCGGCCTTTGGGGCCGACGGTCTTGGAGATGTCGAAATTTTTTTTAATCTTTATGGGGTCAACTGGCTCCATCAAATGCCCCCCACACTCCTTGAGCTTGTGTGCTCTGCACCAGCTATGCGAAAGGAGTGTAGAACTTTTACCTTGGCACATTGCGCTGCCTTGGATGGACGTCTGCGTGCCTTCTTTGGCTAGCTGAGGGCGGCTAGTAATCCTCTCCCAACGCGGGGTCTGGAAGTCTTTTGAACCCAGGAGGGTGACCTGAGAGATGAGAGCGTCAGGTTCCTTTTGAACCGCCTTGGGGGTGTGAGAACCGCTGCGAGGGGCAACTCAGCGGGGTATGGGGCCTTTAGGGTCTTAACCGACTCGGGGGCACCGCCGTGCCGGGGCCGAGTGGTGTCCCGTGGGCCGCGATGCCAGTGAGCTCCCTTTGAACCAGCTTGGGGATTTGTCTGCCCCCCAGGAAACTCCGTTGATTGGAATCCGCAGGTCTTGAGCTTTAGGGTGCTGACACGGAGCCGGTCTTGGGTGCCGACGCGGAGTCGGTCTTTGTTGCCGACGCAGAGCCGGTCTTTGGTGCCGATGCAGAGTCGGTCTTTGGTGCCAACGCGGAGTTGGTCTTTGGTGCCAACGCGGAGTTGGTCTTTGTTGCCGACGCGGAGTTGGTCTTTGGTGCCGACGCGGAGTCGGTCTTTGTTGCCGATGCAGAGCCGGTCTTTGGTGATGTCGGCCTTTGGGGGCTGTCGGGTGTCGGCCTTTAGGGCCATCGGTCTTGGAGCCGTTGGTCTTGAGCCGTCGGTCTTGGAGATGTCGGCCTTTGGGGCTGTCGGGTGTCGGCCTTTGAGGGCCGTCGGGCTTGGAGCCGTCGGTCTTGAGCCGTCGGTCTTAGAGATGTCGGCCTTTGGGGCCGTCGGGTGTCGGCCTTTGGGGGCCGTCGGGTGTCGACCTTTGGGGGCCGTCGGTCTTGAAGGTGCCGGCCTTAGAGGTGCCGGTCTTTGGTGCCGATGCGGAGCCGGTCTTCGTTGCCGACGCGGAGCCGGTCTTTGGTTCCGACGCGGAGTCGGTCTTTGGTGCCAACGCAGAGTTGGTCATTGGTGCCGACGCGGAGTCGATCTTTGGTGCCAACGCGGAGTTGGTCTTTGGTGCCGACGCGGAGTCGGTCTTTGGTCCCGACAAGGAGTCGGTCTTTGTTGCCGATGCGATCCGATCTTTGGTGCCAACGCGGAGTTGGTCTTTGGCGCCAACGCGGAGTCGGTCTTTGTTGCCAACGCGGAGTTGGTCTTTGGTGCTGACGCGGAGTCGGTCTTTATTGCCGACGCGGAGCCGGTCTTTGGTGCCGACGCGGAGCCGGTCTTCGTTGCCGACGCGGAGCCGGTCTTTGGTGCCAACGCGGAGTTGGTCTTTGGTGCCGATGCGGAGTCGGTCTTTGGTGCCAACGCGGAGTTGGTCTCTGTCTAAGAAATACACTCATCCCAAGACGTGATAAGACAAGGATATTCTGAATAATACTTTATTAAAGGATCAGCAAGCTACTGAGAGTACCGTCCGCATTCCGAATGTGGGGGAGAAGCTTCCCATTTTGATGCCAGCTTGCTTCCTTCCGTCGGCTCCCCGAGCTGCTGCTCGCCCCTCATGAGGTCATGCTATTGTTCCGTCCGTTGGGGCATTGTTGAGGCAAATCTGAGGCACTGGAGGTGCTGACGCACCCGGGGCCGTGAGGTTTCCTCGAACGAACTTGCCCAAGTGGCCCTGTTGGACAAACTTTTCAATGGCCTTCTTCAACTGGCATTAATCTTCGATGTCATGCCCACAATCTTGGTGATACCGGCAGTAAAGCTCTTTGTTGTGGGGGTTTATTGACTTTAGGGGATGTGGGCGTTGAAAGTACGGCTCCTCCTCAATCTCTAGCAGGATGTGGGAGATCAGAGCCGTGAGAGGAGTAAACCGCCCCTTAGGAACCAGCGCCTGGGGCCGTTGGTCAAAGCGACTGGGCGGCTCGGGCTACCTGGATCGTCCCTTAACTGGTTCCGTGGGGGTTGGCTTCTTATTGGAACTCCTGCCGGCTTCCCTTCTGGACGAGTCAACCTCGTTGGCACGGATGTACTTCTGGGCCCGGAGGAGGAGGTCGGAATAAGAGCTCGGGGGCTTCTTATCCAGGGAGAAGGTGAAGCGGGACGGAAGGAGTCCCGTTTCAGCGCTAGGGAGGCCACCGCATCGTCGAGATGGTAGACCTCGAGGGCGGCGGTTTTGAATCGGAACACGAAGTCCCGCAGTGACTCTCCTTCCTTCTGACGGATGGAGAAGAGGCAGTCTGCCACCCTTGGGATCCAACGGCAGGCGTCAAAGTGGGCCAAAAATGCCCTCTCCAGCTCCCGGAAGGAGTCGATGCTGTGAGGGGGCAGACGTGAGTGCCATGCACGTGCGGCCTTCCGCAGAGTTGCGGGGAAGGCCTTGCAGAGGAGGGTGTCTGGGGCGCCCTGGATTTGCATCATAGCCTTGTAACTTTCGAGGTGGTCGAGGGGGTCGGTCGTACCGTCGTACGGGTCCACCTGGGGGAAGCGAAATCTCGAGGGAACCGGTTCCTCCAGGATGCAACGAGTGTAAGGAGGACGAGTGTCGAACTCTTCCTCCAGCTGACGGTTGATCTTCTTGGCGAGCTAGTCTAGTCGCCTATTGTACTCCTCCAGGCGTTCCTCTGCCTGGCGGTTGATCGTCGGGGCCCTCCGAGGTGGCTCGGAGGAAGAAGAAGAAGAGGAGGCGGACGGAGATGGAGACGGAAGTCGGGACTTCCGCCTGGGTTCCTCGTGATGATGTGGCTTGGGAGGAAATTTGTTGGGGCCGCGGTCAGAGGACCGTGGCCGCTTGGAGGGCTCGCGTCGAGGCTTCCGGGGGGAAGCTTGACGTCAGTCGGTCTCTCGCCGACCGACCTCCCGCCGGGGGGAGCCTCCCCTCGCCGACTGCTGACTTGCGAGGGGAGCAGTTTGATGCTGGGTGGCCACGGACTGTTATTGCTGGAGGCCGTGGATCATGGCGATGAGATTCTGGACTTGCTGGGAAAGAGTCGCCAGCCGCTCCGCTGTTTGGATAGCGGCGTCCGGTGATGGAAAAGCGACCAGAGGGTCGGCAGCAGGGGGATTAGCCTCCTGCTGTCTAGTTGGCGGGGGAAGCCCCGCTGGGCAGCTGATGGAGGCATCCTGAGCTTGGGTCACCACCATGGCTTCTGGAAGAAGAAGGGGGACGAAAGATGTAGCTCGGGGAGGACGTTCGCTACTTTTTCTTATGCCCCCCTTCCTGGCGCGCCAATCTGATGACGCTCGATCACTTCCCCTGGACATCGGGAACGGAGGCGCTCCTCGAATCCTCGCCTCCGGGTTGCCTGCAAGAAAGTCCCGGGGCCAGAGGGGGCTCCGACGGGACCCTCCGACGGCCAAGTTAGTGACTGAGGTCACAGCTGAAGAAGGGCTCGAGTGAGCCCTGTTTTGTGTGGAGAAGAGGGATCTTCGAGAGGAGGAATCCCTTTTAGAGTAGAGATGGTGATTTCGGGGGTTATCGCGTGTACCTGTTTACCGGGTGGATTCACCTTTTTATAGGGGTTGATTCTGGCATGATCACGTGGGATTGCGTGAATCAGAAGATCTGCTGAGTCCTCGTGTGAATCTAGGCCGGTCAGTGGGCCACGTCCCATCAGCTGGCGGGGCTGTCGGGCGGCGCACATCGGCGCTGTCGAGCGGCGTACGTCTGGTGCTGTAGGGCGGTGGGTGTTAGAGAGCGGTTCCTTGAACCGCTGGGGCTGATCTGGTGGGAACTGGAGATGCCGGGGCCGAGTCGGGCCAGTCGGGGATGGCCTTGGCCGACTCGGTGGGACTGGAGACGCCGGGGCCGAGTCGGGCCGGCTGGGGATGGCCTTGGCCGACTCAGCGGGACAGAAGACGTCGGGGCCGAGTCGGGCCGGCCTAGATGGCCTTGGCCGACTCGGCAGAACTGGAGACGCCGGTGCCGAGTTGGGCCGGCCTGGGATGGCCTTGGCCGACTCGGTGGAACTAAAGACGCCGGGGCCGAGTCGGGCCGGCCTGGGATGGCCTTGGCTGACTCGGCAGGACTGGAGACGCCGGGGTCGAGTCGGGCCGGCCGAGGATGGCCTTTGCCGACTCGGCGGGACAGGAGATGCCGGGGCCGAGTCGGGTCGGCCGGGGATGGCCTTGGCCGACTCGGTGGGACAGGAGACGCCGGGGCCGAGTCAGGCCGGCCTGGGATAGCCTTGGCCAACTCGGCGGGACTGGAGACGCTGGGGCCAAGTCGGGCCGGCCTGGGATGGCCTTGGCCGACTCGCCGGAACTGGAGACGCCGGGGCCGCTTGGGAAGGAAGCACTGGGACCGGCTAAGAGGTGCCGGGGCCGGCTGGGATGGAAGCGCCGGGGCCGACTTGGATCAGGCGAGGCCGTCTAGGATGGAAGCACCGGGGCCGGCTGAGAGGTGCCGGGGCCGATTTGGATCAGGCGGGGCTGGCTAGGGTGGAAGCGCCGGGGCTGGCTAGGATGGAAGCGCCGAGGCCGGCCTGAGAGTTGCCGGGGCCGGCTGGGAAGATGCCGGGGCAGCCTAGCTTGGAGAAGCCGGGGCCGACTCGCTTGGACATGCCTGGGCCGACTCGCTTGGACATGCCGGGGCCGCCTAGCTTGGAGACGTCATGGCCGGCTGGGAACCGGGGCCACCTAGCTTGGAGATGCCGGGGGCCGCCTGTCTTGGAGATGCCGGCCTTGAAGGTGCCGGTCTTGGTGGTGTCGGCCTTTGGGGCCGACTGTCTTGGAGGTGCCGGTCTTGAAGGTGCCGGCCTTGAAGGTGCCGGTCTTGGAGGTGCCGGCCTTGGAGGTGTCGGCCTTTGGGGCCGTCGGGTGTCGGCCATTGGGGTCTTCGGGTGTCGGCCTTTGGGGCCATCGGGTGTCGGCCTTCGGGGCCGTCTGGTGTCGGCCTTTGGGGCCATCGGGCGTCGGCCTTCGAAGCCGTCTGGTGTCGGCCTTCAGGGCCGTCTGGTGTTGGCCTTTGGGGCCGTCTGGTATTGGCCTTTGGGGCCGTCGATCTTCGAGGTGCCAGCCTTGCAGGTGCCTGTCTTGGAAATGTCGGCCATTGGGACCGTCGGGCGTCGGCCCTCGGGGCCGTCTGGTGTCGGCCTTTGGGGCCGTCGGGCGTCGGCCCTCGGGGCCGTCTGGTGTTAGCCTTTGGGGCCGACGGGTGTCGGCCTTTGGGGCCGTCGGTCTTCGGGTGTCGGCCTTTGGGGCCGACGGTCTTGGTGATGTCGAAATTTTTTTTAATCTTTATGGGTCCTGTAATCCCTTTTACCGAAAAGGATTTAGAGGGGGTAAATAACCCAAATGATGAAAGCATCGTCGTATCTATGACGATTGCTAAACATCCTATAAAAAGAATATTAGTTGATAGTGGAAGCTCAGCTGATATTTTGACGTATGAAGCATTTGTTTGTATGAACTTGCCTTTGGACTCCCTTCGGCCGGTGACGACGCCTCTCGTAGGTTTCACCGGAGACTCAGTGACAGTTGAGGGAGAAATTACTCTTTCCATCACGGCCGGGACCCCACCCTGCTAGAGCACGATCTTCATGAAGTTTCTGGTGGTAAGAGTTCCTTTGACATATAATGCCATTCTCGGGAGGCCAGGCCTAAATCTGTTGGATGCCATTATCTCGACGAAGAGGTTACTTGTGCGATTTCCCACCCGTCATGGGATTGGGGAGATGCGGGGGGAAAGGAGTCCGACGCCCCTTTGCTACCACACAGCCCCTAGTCCTCAGTCGGCCGACAATTCGCCGACTCCTGAGTTGATAGACCCGAGAGAAGCTGAGAAGAGGGGAGAACCGGCGGAGCATCTATTGACTTTTCCCCTAGGAGAGGACTCGACGAGAACCGTCCAAATCGGAGCCTTTCTTCCTGAGGAGGCAAAGAGCCGACTCCTTGGTTTCCTCCGAGCCAACTCTGATATCTTTGCATGGTCACTGACTGACATGCCAGGTATACCGGTGGAGGTAATCGCTCACAAACTTAACATTAAATCCAACTGCAGGACGGTTCGGCAAAAGAAGAGGAGCTTTGCCCCTGAGCGACAGAAAGCCATCGACGAGGAGATCCGCAAACTAATCGCCGCCGACCACATTCGGGAGGTCCATTACCCCGACTGGTTGGCTAATATGGTGATGGTCTGGAAAGCCAATGGAAGCTGGAGGATGTGCATCGACTTCACCGACCTCAACAAGGCCTGCCCCAAGGATAGCTTCCCGCTCCCTAGGATCGACCAGTTGGTGGATGCCACCTCGAGCCATGAGACTCTCAGTTTCATGGATGCCTTCTCGAGGTATAATCAGATCAGAATGGAGTCGTCAGATGAGGAGGCTACATCATTCGTGTCCGAGAAAGGAATCTACTGCTATAAAGTCATGCCCTTCGGACTAAAAAATGCCTGGGCTACCTATCAGAGGCTGATGAATAAAGTCTTCGAAAGTCAGATCGGGTGCAATATGGTGGTATATGTGGACGACATGCTGACCAAAAGCGTCTGAGCCGAAGACCACATATCTGACCTGATGGAGACCTTCGTCAATCTTCGTCGGTTTCGGATGAGGCTGAACCCTCGGAAATGTGCCTTCGGAGTCACAGCGGGCAAGTTCCTAGGGTTCATGGTGACACAACGAGGAATAGAGGCAAACCCGGATAAGATTCAAGAGATCCTAGACATGAGGCCGCCGAGGAATAAAAAGGAAATCCAGCGTCTGACCGAAAGGCTGGCAGCTCTGAGTCATTTCCTGTCTAGATCAGCCGAGCGATGCCTTCCCTTCTTCAAGGCCTTAGGAAAAGTCAACGGCTTCGAGTGGACGGCTGACTGCCAAAGGGCCTTCGGGGAACTGAAGAATTTCTTGCCGACTCCACCGCTATTATCAAAACCTGTGGAGGGGGAGGATCTCTTTTTGTACCTGGCCGCTTCTCAGAAGGCAGTCAGTTCCGTCCTCATCCGAATAGACCCCGAAGGAATGCAGAGGCCGATGTATTACACCATTAAAGTGCTTCATGACGTCGAGACCAGGTACACCAAAACCAAAAAAATTATTTTCGCACTAATAGTGTCGGCTCAACATCTCAGGCCTCACTTCCAAGCCCACTCATCATGGTACTGATGGACCAACCTCTGAGGACGATCTTATCTCGCCCTGACACTTCCGGTCGGCTGGCTAAGTGGGCACTCAAGTTGGGAGAATTCGATCTAACCTTCAGACCGAGATCGGCTATGAAGTCCCAAGTCTTGGTGGATTTCCTGGTCGAATGCACTTGGACCGATGAGCTGGTCAGGGAGCCCCCGACAAAGTCCTGGGAGGTGCCGACCACTGATTCAAGGAGGGATTGGATTCTTCACGTGGACGGGGCCTCAAACTCCCAAGGAAGCGGCGCCGGACTCATTCTTGCCGGACCCGACGGTGTAGCAATTGAGTATGCTCTCCGCTTTCTCTTCCCTGCCATGAACAATCAAGCCGAGTACAAAGCCTTGTTGGTCAGGATGAGGCTTGCCAAAGAACTTAAAGTAGAGTATCTCAGAGCATACACCGACTCCCAACTCATCTCAGGGCAAATCACTAGGGAGTATGAGGCTCGGGACCCGATCATGTCCCGATACTTGAGCAAGGTCCAATCATAGTCCCTCCTCTTTGCTCATTTCTGTGTCAGCTATATTCCTCGGGAAGAGAACGCCAGAGCCGATGCACTGTCCCGGTTGGCCATGACGGTCGACGGATCCTTGGGAAGGACGAATGTGAAATATTTGGAAGACCTGAGCATCGAGACTAAGGAGGAAGCATTTCCCATCGGCTAAGAGCCGATCTGGATGGACGCCTATGTCCAGTATCTCACCGATGGTATCCTTCCCGATGACCCCTCCGAGGCCAAACTCCTAAAGTGGCGAGCTTCCAAATTTCTAATAATGGATGGACGCCTGTACCGGAGGTCCTTCTCGTATCCCCTCCTCAAGTGGGTCGGTCCCGCCGAGGCCGACTACATCCTCCGCGGGATTCACGAAGGCGCATGTGGGAACCATCTGGGGGGTAGAGCGCTGGCGTATAAAGCCCTCCATCAAGGCTACTATTGGCTCACCATGCGGAAAGATGTGGCCGACTTAGTACGAAAGTGTGACAGTTGCCAACGTCCAGCGGCAGCCCACTTCTCATCTGAGTCCCATCTCCGCTCCCTGACCCTTCGCCTAGTGGGGGATGGACATTTTGGGACCATTTCCCCCTGCTTCCGATCAGCGAAAGTTCTTGCTGGTTGCTATCGACCATTTCACCAAATGGGTAGAAGCTGAAACTCTAGCCAAAATAACTGAAGCAAGAGTGAGAACCTTCTTCTGGAAGTCTATAATTTATCGTTTTGGACTCCCCAACACTCTCATCACAGACAACGGCCGACAGTTCGATAATGCCCCCTTTAGAGAATTTTGTATTGAGTTAGGAATCAACCAAAGATTCACCTCTGTCGATCACCCACAGACCAACGGGGTGGCAGAGGTAACTAACCATACTATCCTTCAAGGGCTTCGGACACGGCTCGATGACTTCAAAGGGAGATGGGTGGAAGAACTTCCCCATGTCCTATGGGCCTACCATACAACTCCGAGGACTCCAACCGGCGAAACTCCATTCAGCCTTGTCTTTGGGTCCGAGGCCGTCATTCTAGTAGAAATCGGGGTCCCCAGTCCTCGGGTGGAAGCCTACAATGAGGAGGACAACTCAGTACAACTGAGGACCAACTTGGACCTCATCGAGGACATGCGTGATCAGGCGCGGATCAGGATGGCCGCTTATCGTCAGAAAGCGGCAAGGTATTACAACGCCTGCGTTAGACCCCGGGTGTTCTGTCCTGGAGACTTGGTCCTCCGGAAGGCCGAGGTCTTGAGGCCAACAGAGGGAGAAAATTTATCACCCAACTGGGAGGGGCCCTACCGGGTCATGGAATCCCTTCACCAAGGAGCTTATCGAATCGAGGAGCTCAACGGGAGACCGCTCTCCCGAACTTGGAGTTCCGACAACCTTCGCTGATACTATCAGTGATGTACTCAACCGAATGTTCGTAGGTTTGAATACCACATTATTCAATCTTATTGAAATAAAAGTGCACTTTTATGCATTATTTCGCATTGCCTCTTGTTCTATGACCACGTGGCAAAAGCTCGACTTCAGCGTCGGCACCAAAGCCCGACTCCCACATCGGCACCAAAGCCCAACTCCCGTGTCGGCACAAAAGCCCGACTTCAGCATCGGCACCAAAGCCCGACTCCCGTGTCGGCACAAAAGCCTGACTTCAGCGTCGGCACCAAAGCCCAACTCTCGTGTCGGCACAAAAGCCCGACTTCAGCGTCGGCACCAAAGCCCGACTCCCGCATCGGCATCGAAGCCCGACTCCTGCATCAGCACCAAAGCCCAACTCTAGTGACGACACGGAAGCCGAACTCCAACGTCAGAGCCTGAGCCTGGTCACAGCACCCTCAGGTCACCCTTCAAGGTTGAAAGGACCCTGAGCCTGGTCACACACCCTCAGGTCACCCTTCAGGGTTGAAAGGACCCTGAGCCTGGTCACAACACTCTCAGGTCATTCTTCGGGGTTGAAATGATTCTGAGCCTGGTCACAGCACCCTCAGGTCACCCTTCGGGGTTAAAAGGCTCCCTGGCCTAGTCTCAGGTCGCTCCCACATGATGGCATTAACTGCCCGTCGCGGGATGGCACATAAAGCCCGTCGGCCGGGCAACATAATAAAGCCCCTTAGAAAAATAATGCTGAAGGCTCGGAGTCGCAAGACTATTCGAGGCCAGGTTGATACTTACGGCTCGTCGACAACCCGACGATGGCGGTCGAGAATCAACGCACATTGATCCCAAAACGTTTCCAGCTAAACTATAAGAAACCCATTTTGATCGGGTTGGTGTGATTCTATGCAACTCCTATAGGCGCCAAAGATTACATTGGACGAACGGCTTGGGAAGCTAAGTATCGATAACGTTGAACAAAAGAAAAGGAAAGAATTCGTAATTTCAACACAAATTTCAAAAAATACTTTCTTCTCATTGATCAACTAAGCTCTTACAAAATGCCGATCATAGTCGGACTTGAGTACATTGTTAAACAGGAAAAAGTAAAGAAAAAGCCAAGATCGCAGGCGGGTCTTCAGTTCTTGGTAGGAGCAGCGTTGGCTGGGGGGGGCAGCATTGTTGGCCGGAACGGAGCCATGGTCGATCTCCCCATCCTCAAGGTCTTCGTCGGGTTCCAGGTCTTTAAGGCCTTCAGTGCCAAAGACCCTCACTGCCTTGTCTCGGCAGTCATAAAAACCATGGAAGTAGGCGCCGGCCCCAGCTTCAGCCACCTCCTCGATGAAGACCTGAGAGCTTCGGTAGCTCTCCATGGCTTTTTCCGCGGCATCAGCCGCCTTCTCCTCATCAGTCCGAGCCACTGCTTCAGCCTCAGCTGATTTCCTGTCGGCAGCCTTCACCGCCTCCGTGGCCTCGACAATCTTGATATCAGCTAGCCAGGCCACCTCCTCGGCGATTTTGGTCTTCTCCTCGGTAGATTTCAGCTCGGACTTTGCTACCTCGAGCTGGGCTTGACTTCAACCAATTCCGCCTCAGCGCCATCAACTTCCCCTCGGCCGCGAGGGCACGCTCGAGGGCCTTGCGCGTTTGATGTTGCGCCGCCGCCGACTCGGCTCGTGCTTAAGACCGAACTATCTCAAGCCTCTCTGCTTCCCCAGCTAGGGTCAGCTTGAGAGCGTCTTCAGCCCTCATGGCTCAGTCCCGGCACTCGAGAGCCTCCCAGCGGTAGCGATTAAGTTGACGCTCCCCGCTGGCGGCGAGGGTCTGCGTATAGTTGAAAACATTTACCACCTGCACAGCAAGACCGATGTCAGTCAGAAAGAGCAAGCATGGGAAGAGCGAACAAGGTCAAGATATAAACGGTCACTTACCCGGAGCAGGGCCGCCTGGCAATCCTTGAAGAGAGTATGGGAGTTGGTCCGCTTGATCTCCTCCCGAATAGCAGGAGTGGATGTCGCCGACAGTAGTTTCTCGGCGAGGTGGGGTGGTTCATAAGAGAAGGCCGCGAGGGGATCAGCCCCATCCTGTCCCCTGTGGGCTCAGATGCAGCGGTGCGGGCCTCGTAGCCAACTACGGTCTTCTGCCTCCTATCGACAGATGCCCCTCTGCTGGCCTGAGGCGCATCCCTCGGGATCGGCTCAGTGGTCGGCGGATCTGAATGCTCGGCGGCCAGACGATGTGGGCCCTTGACTCCTCGAGCGGCGTACCCATGGTCATATCAATGGGCTCCGACGACGGCAATGGTGTAGGAGATCGCCATGACGGTGGTGTTGGTGCAGGAGATTGACAGGGTGGTGGCGATGGAGTAGGAATTCTGGGGGCGTTTCGGGGCGCAGGTGGCGATTGGGACCGAGGTCTCTTCCTCGATCCCTCGGCTTCAGCACCCTGCCCTTTCCTCTTCTTGACCGTGGCCCTTCGGAAAGCCTCGGCTGGTATGTTGATCTTCATGACTGCATGAGAACCGATGTCAGTCAAAAAAAAAAAGAGAGAAGAAAAGGAAACGATAAGAAAATGTCATCTTCGAAGAGGCTCTCACCATCATCAGAAGCGATGCCGGCGTGTCGGAGGTTGTCCTCCGACAACATCTCTCAATAGGACGGGAGTTCAGTCGCCAGGAGAAGATTGAAGGCCTCCTGGTCCCTCGGCACAACCGAGATGTTCTTGTTGGCCTCGGTATTGGGCATGCCCCATTCCCTTCCTACCCCGTCCACCTCGGCGAAGAAGAATCGGGATTTCCATCCCTTTATGGACGAAGGGAGACCTAGCCTAAGGGCTCTACCCGGGGGAATAAATAACCACCAGCCAGACTGAGCTCGGATGGTGTAGAGACTGCGGAAGAGGGAGACGTTGCTCGGGAAGCCCTGAAGGCGGGTCAACACCAAGAAGGCACAAATGGCCCTAATCGAGTTGGGAACTAGTTGGGCCGGAACCAAATTATACCTATCTAATAGGTTAATGATGAAAGGGTGAGGGGAAGATGAAGACCGGCCTTCAAGAACTCCTCATATAGGGCGACCCCCCGAGGGGGAGAAGTCACCCTATCATTGGGTCCTAGGGCGATCAGTCACACCCCTTCGGGTATCCTATAGGCCACTCTAAAAGCCGCAAGATCAGCGGGGGTAACAGTGGAGACGGTCCCCTCAGGGGAACCCCTGCTTGCCCTAGAGGATGAAGCTACCCTAGGAGGCTGAGCTACGGCCACCGGCGGGCTCCTAACAGCATGGTCCCCGGCCGTAGCCATACGGGTTAGAGGGACCTGATTCGTGGAAGACCCGGAAGACGAGGTAGGAAAAGAAGACGATTGGGAAGGCATGGAGAACTAACGTGGGCAAACGAAGAAAGAGGAATTGGAGAGGCACTCAGGCAGAAGGAAGAAGGAGCTCTGGGCAGTAGGTGAAATTGAAGCTAAGGACACGCTCCTTCTATATATTCCTCGTCGATATTTTCAAAATTGTCCCGCCCGATACACGAGCCACGCGGATGCTATTCATTGAGAAAGACTCTGCGGTGACGCTCTGGGCGCGTAGATGACGAGACCTTCAACCAATAAGAGCACATCGGTACCAATGATTTGGCGAGTCAATGATGGTCGCCGATATTTCGGGGATCTCGGAGTGCTTCCTAGCCTCGATGCAGATCTGACGGTTACGATGCGGAGATGATGATGCCCCACAATCTTACCGTCTTATAGGAGCCGTCCTATCCAGGACACGTGTGCGGACACTATTCAGCGCGATATGGGGATCAGCCGCTAATGATTCGATGCCCCTTTCACTTGGCGCAGTAAATGATTATGCCAGCTCAGGAGCGGGGGGGCATCTGATGTGGCTGATCAGACCACATGATCCGCAAGATGAAGGGACCACGAACCCTACGTTGCATGATTTGGCGCATTTCAACCCTTTGGCATTGGGCTCATCCCGGTCGCGGCCCATCTCGGCCTCGGCGTCGGCCACAGCCCATCTTGGTCATGGCGACGGTCACGGCCCATTTCGGCCTCGGCGTCGGCCGTGGCCCATCTCGGCCTCGGCGTCGGCTCCGGCTCATTTTGGCATCGGTCTTGGCGTCGTCGCAGCCCATCTCGGCCTCGGCGTCGGTCTCGGCGTCGGTCCCGGCCCATCTCGGCGTCTGCATCGGCCGCGGCCCATCTCGGTCTCGGCATCGGCCGCAGCCCATCTCAGTCTCGGCATCGGCTTCGGTGACGGTTTTCCTCGGCCCTAGGAGCAACTCAGTTATCCGTCGATCTCATAGCGTCCCCTCGACCAAGCTGCATGGCCCACTTCCCCAAGGATGGTGGGTTACTCTGCCACGAATATGCCTGGCAACGTGTGCAATGAACGTGCCTCCCCTTGGCGCCACTAACGGCGGATGTGGCCATCCACGTTCAACCCCACTACCCGTCTTTTGTGGCACGTTGAAGATCAAAAATCAATAACCATCCAAAAAAGGATCCGACTGTAATGAACGAAGGGTAAGAGAGATCCCCCAAACAGGTATATAAAGGCCCCAACCCTCAAGGGGAAGGACCCAATCTCTACTCTCTCATTCAGATCCCTGTTCTCCAAGTCGCTGACTTGAGCATCGGGGGTCCTCGCTGGAATCATCGGTCCGAACTTTTCTTGTAGGTTTTCGGCTGAAGAGCGGTCCCTATCATTCAGGCCTGCAAAGTATTTCTGTCGCCTGACACTTCTCTCAAAAGTGATTTGGCAGCAACAGACCGTATCTTCTACGAGGATGTCACCTTCCGCGACATTCTCTTCGACGCGAGCATGAGGGGCGGCGGCCTCCTCCGTCGTCGACTCGGCCTGAACCCGCATCGAGCATGCTTCTTCGTTCACTTCACAACGAGCGGCATCCACGTCAAGGGAGGTTGCGCGACCTTCATCTCCAGCTGCTTCCTCGGCCAGCATTTCACCGTCGGCGGCGACCCTCGCGAGAAAGATTTCATGGGCCCGCCTGATAGGGCCAGTCAACAGGCCCATGAACAATAAAAATAAAAATTTTCAAATTTTTTAGGCTGGTCTTAGACGGCCTCGCTGGCCTATCGGGTTCTTTTTTTAAGGATGCAGTGGACATTTAATTTTGTTATACTACAGCAAGCATCCGTCATAATGGAGAGAGAGAACAATAGGGAAAAAGAGATATGATGTGAGTGGGTTCTCCCAAGGACCGCCTTTTGTCATTAATGTCCCATGGACAAGTCATGGGCGGCATTTAATGATACGGGGACTAAAGATAAATCCTAAGCGGCCCTTCATAAGTAAGCGGCCCCTCCTCACGATAAATCCTAGGCGGCCCTTCATGTTTAAGGGCCCCTCCTCATAATAAATCCTAGGCGGCCCTTCATAAGTAAGCGGCCCCTCCTCACGATATATCCTAGGCGGCCCTTCATGTCTAAGCGGCCCCTCCTCACGATAATCCTAGGCGGCCCTTCATGTCTAAGCGGCCCCTCCTCATAATAAATCTTAGGCGGCCCTTCATAAGTAAGCGGCCCCTCCTCACGATATATCCTAGGCGGCCCTTCATGTCTAAGCGGCCCCTCCTCATAATAAATCCTAGGCGGCCCTTCATAAGTAAGCGGCCCCTCCTCATAATAAATCCTAGGCGGCCCTTCATGTCTGAGCGGCCCCTCCTCACGATAAATCCTAGGCGGCCCTTCATGTCTAAGCGGCCCCTCCTCATAATAAATCTAGGCGGCCCTTCATAAGTAAGCGGCCCCTCCTCACGCGGCCCTTCATGTCTAAGCGGCCCTCCTCATAATAAATCCTAGGCAAGTAAGCGGCCCATCCTCATAATAAATCCTAGGCGGCCCTTCATGTCTGAGCGGCCCCTCCTCATGATAAATCCTAGGCGGCCCTTCATGTCTAAGCGGCCCCTCTTCATAAAAATCCTAGGCGGCCCTTTATATCTAAGCGGCCCCCTCCTCACAATATTTCCTAGGCAGCCTCTCTCTCTCTAGGCCTCCTCAACAGCATTTATGTGCCGAGACATTTATAGGTCTTATAAAACCCTCGCTCAAAGGCATTTATTGGAGAGCATTCAATTGAATAAGAGCATTCAATGTCCGAAAGGCATTTATTGGAGAGCATTCAATTGAATAGAGCATTCAATGTCAAGTCACGAACCATTAGAGAGAGAGAGAGACGGTAGAGGAGGTCCTGAGCGGCCTTTCCCTCAACGGCCACCCTAGGCGGCCTTTCTACCCTGGTGGCCTTTCCAGGCGGCCTTTCTAGGCGGTTTCGGTTTCAGACTCCCAATGCCGCCACAACGACCGCTCCCTATCGCATTTATGTGTCGGGGCTTTATGGTCTTTTAAAGGCCACGTGCATTTATGGTTGCCACGATTGACTCCCTTTTTGGCCCCATGCATGCACGTTAATGTGCTTCGGTAATAACTTCGGGACGTCTTCATCTTAGGCTGTCCCAAAGGCTTCTCCCAGCTAGGCGGCCTTCCTCAACCGCCATCCTAGGCGGCCCCCGACACTCCTATGACGGCGGCCCCGAGCGTTCCCAGGCGGCCGCACCGGTCCCAAGCGGCCCCTATTTTCTACCACGAACATCTAGCCGGCCTCATGCGCGCACAGGTCCGAACATTCCAGGCGGCCACAGTGATCCCAAGAGACCCTTGGCAGCTCCCGAGCAGTCCTAGGCGGCCCCAGCCTCGGTCGATAACGGCCTCGCCGACCTAAGTCCCCAGCGGCCTTCCTTAGTGGCTTCCAACTCGGACACGCGTGGGCCTATAGTGACTGTTCACCACGTCATCTTCTGGATTAATAAATTATAGCCACTTACTTTAATGAGATAATTAAGTGGTCATATGTCTCCGACAAGATGGCGCATTAAAGCTCTGACATTCCACTAAGAGGTAAGCTTTATCGAAAGTCATCATTCATCATAAAAGTCTTGACAGGTGGCGGCAGTTGGGCCTCACAGTTGTCAGCCCTGACATTTCACCCACCAAAAGTACTTAGTCATCATGACACTTTAGCCACTCAGACTAAATGAGCCCCAAAAGTCATGGTCCATCATGAGGCCCCACGTGACTCATTCCCACTAGATGACAAAGATTCAAACTTCTCAAGCAAGCTACACAGAGGACAATGGTAAATAAAGAAGGTAAGAGGTAACTCAAGAGGGACACGCTCATTCTGAGCTCTCTAACTCTTTCTCTTCGAGCTTTCTCAAGTTCACGGCTGTTGCCCAGAGCACTAACTTGAGCGTCGGAGGGTCTCCGCCGGAATACCCGGCCGTGGGACTTTCTTGCAGGCTTTGAAGACAAAGGAAGGGCTCCGGTATTTCTGGGGGGAACGATCGACGCTCAAGGAGGCCGACTCAAAGTGACCGGGCATCAACAGATTGGCGCGCCAGGTAGGGGGGCACGCACTGCAGGAAAGAAAGCTCTATCTTCCTGAGCTATAAGCCTTTGTCCCCTTTAAGATAGCCATGGTGGCGATGCGCATTCTGAAGGTCCTCACCAATCATGCTGGGGGGCATTCACATCACTAAGCATCAGAGGACCACTCTCTCTGCTCCTCCTTCACCACCAGCCTCAGCTGCTCTATTAACCAACTGGCCATCCTCAATCAAACAAGTTCAAGCCTTGAATGTAGCAGTTCATAAGCCGCAGAAGCAACGCTCGGTGGCCATTCAGCAGCAGCCCAAGCTCTCACACCACTCGTGATAGCTGCACCAGTTAGTCAGAGATTCACCTACGGGAAATCTCCTTATAGAGAAGCTTATCGCCATCAAGCTTCATATAAGCACCGCCACTACGAAGCTTTAAGAGACTACGGTCTCCCTTTTTCTTCTCATCTCCTGAGTCATCTTGAGAGGACCTTAATCATGAGATAAGGAGGCATGTGGATGAACAACACTGGCGGCTGGAAGAACTTAGTCAAAGGCTCAACAATCAGTCGGAGGTAGATTGCAACATGGTCAAAAGAATAATTTTCAAAAAGGGGCAAACTTGGGACATTATCCATACCCCGTCACTCCAGGCATTTGTAGGCATTTTAATTTCTGGTGGTAGTAGGCCAAGAGGTGTTGATGCAATTAATGCAAGGTGAAAGATGAAGATAAAAGGCTTCGACTACTAACTCTACCAAA